>RYFJ01002690.1:0-296104 GCA_003991445.1 Oryza meyeriana var. granulata
CAACCAACTGGTGCCGCGCGCAGACTGATGACCTCGTCGACCTCAGGGAACCCAATGGTGAGACCGACCAGAGAATAAGCTCACGCTGGCGCTCTTCTCGGCCCACCACGCGGCGAACGGCAGGACGACGGGTGGGTCCTCTTTCGTCGGAAGACGACCCCAAGGGTGACCTCAGCTGTTGGCAAACACCAGCCGCGGCAAGGTGAAACTAGGAGCTAGCACTAGTGGGACGCGAGCAACTTGTCGCGCAGAAGGTGTCCATGAGCAGCGGATGAACCCACTGCTGCTGCACAGGATATACGACCAGGCAGTTCAGGCAGCAGGTAGGCAAGCAAGCGGCGAACGAGGAGTGCGAGCAGCGTGGTGCGTTGCGTCATGAGTTTTTTGTCACCAGGGGCACTGGGGCAAACTAGTCTTTCTTGAATTTCTCTCTCCCCTTTTTATCTGGAAATTATAAATTAATCACTCCAGTGTCCCCAGCAAATTTAACATGTTTTTATAGTGTATCATAGCAGTGACACGATTTTACGATGTCCTTTAACCAATTATACAAATTTTGAATGTCCTGTACCAATTTTGCCAATTAGTATTAGTCTGGGAAAGGGTTATCGTCCCTTAGGGGACGTCCCCTGTAGGAGCACCGTTGGATTGTTAGTTGTACTTGGCTTCTTATTGGAATACCGGCCATTGGTATCCAGATACGTCGAATGCTACAGTTGCATACAGTACGGGACAAGCACGGCGCCTGTCCCACCTCGTACCCAACGGGGTCCATGCACCTGTAGTGTTCATGTCTTCATTTCCTCTGATTTCTTCTAGAAGATTTAGTTGTGACTATTCAACTGCTTCAAGGCGTTTGGCCAACTCGACGACCTATGGATTAGCTTCTACTAGTTTCTCTCTTAGGATGCTGACAGTTTCCTTCAACAGCCGATCTGATCCACATGCACAATACTCCACCATCTCTTCGACATAGTTGTTTAATAGATCTTCCCAGATCCAGGTTTTACATCCTTCCCTTAGACTGGAAAATAAATAACTAAACTCAGATTTTTCTTAGCTTTAGTAACAGACCATAGGCATGGGATTTTACCGTGTGAGTGCCGCACTTCAAGAATCTTTTGCTTAGATTCCGCACTGTGTGCGATGTGTACATGGCTGCTAGGATCTTGCAGGCGCACCTCAGCTCTAGCACTGAAGTGTGGTCATTGGCTCCTCGTCACGAACAACGGACGATAGACACCAGAGCTGAGAAGGAATGGCCAGACACCCATGTGATTCTTCTATCATGGGAATGGGGGAGGGATGGAGAAGATGATAAAATGAAATGCTTCTAGGCACTTCACCAACATGAGTAGTACTCCAGTGCACTATGCCAGCAGTAGTAGCACTCCCCCATGATGCTTGTGGGAGACACTAGGTAGTACACTTGACACTGTGCACGGTACCACCTTGAATTGACTCGATATGGAAATACGGTGCACACAAAAGACACTAAATGTCACAATACAGCGCTATACATGGTGAATGAACTTTTTGCGCACGAATCTTCAAGAGCATCGAATGGCATGCACTGTAGGGGGATGTCTCCTTAGGGGACGAAAATCCTGTTCCTATTAGTCTGCTTGAAAATGACATTGCAGAGGTTGGTTGTCTTGACTCCTGATACACCATGAACAGAAATAAAAATGAAATAAAAGAATTGAAGGACAGAAGCACACCCCAATACAGGGATAACACATGCATCCTAAATCTAACTCCAAGTACTCTTGACAACTCCGACATAGGGCAATTCTACGTTTCCCATATATACTTTGCCATCTTTCCTCTCTGTGATTTCAGTTGGCCTTACTTTTTTAGTCCTCTTATCTATTGCACAAGCTTTCCACTTGCACTAATCCGGACAACAACCTGGTGGCTATCTGGCCAAAGGGGAGCTCGAATCTTTCACGGTGTAGTGCTACCCAATACCTACCTTTTTCATCTAACCTCACATTATCAGGATAGTCTCAGGTTGGTGAATGGTTCAGGCATACCAGTCTTTGGTCCTTGAATCCAATACCTAAGCAACTTACATAGTCCGGTCAAAGTAACTATCAAGTATGCTTGATTAGCACAGCGACACCGTTCAGGTAAGTCATGTCTGGTTGAAGTACGGTAACATGGTCCGTTAGTCGGTCGTACTTCATGAACCGCCCCCATCGAGTCCTTAGTGGTCGTGACCTGTTCATGCTTAGATCACTGATAATTCATGCTCCAGTTGGCAAAATAGACTTCTCCAGTAACGTGGTCAATGTCCACTCTGTTTGTGAAGTGACGTGGCATGCCATCAGCCTCCGTTGCCAACACTATAGCCTCCCTGCCTCCTAGACCAACTCACATCAATCCCATATAGACATCTACAATGTAGAGATTACTAGACTTGAAATGGAACTGCATGCCCAATGGATGCCCACATTTGCTCTCGGTTTGAATTGTCCAGAGGGTTGATGCCGCACACTTGTTATTTATGTAACTATGACAGTAAGTGTAGGTGCTCTAGCCCTTTCTCCAACGTTCCATTTCGTGATGTGGCCACTAGAAATGCCACTGTAAGGGCCCTGACCTTTGCCATCGAATACAACGCTCTTTGATCCTAATAGTGATCAGCCGAGGTCCAGATGCTAGCTACGGTGGGCACCGATGGTTCTGAGCATTGGTCTCACAACGGAGGGTGGTGATGAAGAGAATAGCAGGACAATGATTAGCACGAAGGCCACCAACAGTATCCTGAGAATGCTCCTCATGTCCACATAACAGCGTGAGTGCTCATGCGTGCAGGATCACATCTTTCATTTTGTTTCTTTGGCTCGTGCTTTGCTTTGGCGAGAAAAGAAGGGAAGGTGCTAATGCTTATATAGGGCATAGGCAGAAAATGCTTGCCATCGGTCGTCCAATTCTGGACATATAATCAGGCGTGGATGCGAGCGTTGCTTCAAGGAAGCAATTGATTTCTATCTTACAACCGCTTCTTATCCAAGCACGTGTCTTGAGCACAACCACATACTTCTTTATTATCCAATTGCCAGACCAAGCTAGTAATAGCACTCGTTATTTGCTTCTTCCTTTTTCCTTTTCCTGACACCACATGGGAGGAGGAGTGGATGGTTTCTAGCAAGGCGAAGTCATAGGCGGCGACTTTGGTGATGCTAATCGCGCGGTGGCCTTATCATTTTCTCCGGTGACAACAAACATTGGCAACAAGGGTTTCTTCGGCACTGTCATCGCAAGCATTCCCTTCCTTTTTCTCTAGGGTAGTGCTTACCCATCTACCAAGCACAGCCACGGATGCTTAAAGTGAAGATGCCGACGCACTTGAAGGAGATATGGGTATGCTTATTGCGAGGTCTAGGGTGTTCGACAGCTCGCGATGCTTGTGCATGGCTTGGAGATGGCTGACAATGAGGTCGACCAAGGAGTTGGCGCGAGAGCTCTTGGTCCACATCGGTGGTGCGCTAGAGGCCGCTGGGCGTCACCGGAGCATGGGTGATGACACTGATGAGGGATTTTGGGGACGTGCTGCTTGTGCCTCTTCCGAGAAGGGGAGGGGGGAGGGGGGGAAGAATGGTGAGTAATCAGTTGGATTTTTTATGTTTGTATGGTCAAAATTTGATGTTTCATGTGAAAGAGAAATGTTTCAACTAAATTTTGACTTAGTTTCACATTTTTAATTTTTTATATTATGAATTTCTTTGATGTTTCACTTGCTAGAACCCACTTATATGTGCGAGCAAAATGTTTCAATTTAGATTTGGCGATTTTTCTTTAGTTAATTTAGACCTATTTTTCAAGATTCTAATAGTTAGTACTTAATTAATCACGTGCTAATAATATTTCTCATTTTAGGGTGGCTTAATAGTAAGGTGGAGAAGCCCATTCAAACACTACATCAGTTATTAACTGATAGTGGGCCCGTAGAATTCGAAGCAGGACTCGAACATCGTCCTTGTTCGGTCCATCTACCCACGAAACACGGGCTGCTCCGTACGTAAGAGGGCAATGCTGTCCGGATGGTGGAATGCATGAAAAATGAGACAAAATTCTGCTTCTGTTTCACTGCAGTTGGTCGTTCAAGATGGCTGTCTAGGATAGTAGCAAAGGAATACTGGATGATGCGATGATGTTCGCATGTGTTACACACACCTCTCCGGCTGTCCCTATATATGCCCTCAGGATGGTAAATTAGATGCTTTTAAACTTTTCTTCTTTCCAAATCATGGTTATTGTGAAAGTAATGTACAAACTCATGCTGACCTTGCTAATACGAGATATTAGACAAAACAAATTAAATAAGATATTTCTACCTAACTCGTGACATGGATTGATGTTTGTCAAATAAAGAAACAAATAGTTATCTACATTCTTAAGGCTTTATTCACCGTTTCGGTTGGATAGAAAAATGAGGTATGGGCATATGTGTTTTTTTATTGATTTTATTTCTATGGCAATATATATTTGCTAGGATATTAGAGTTTTATATTTGGAGTTAAGGGTTATAGTTGTATTTGAAATTTCTTGGTATATTTTTGGTGAAATTTTGGAGGAGTGAATGCAAAGAAGTCATATGGCATAAAAAAGGTCAGTGGCAGGATGCATGATTGAGAAGTGCAAACTATTCGGATAATTGACTCTTATAGATACGAGTAACCTGGCAGTTAAGTAGTTGTCCAACTAACAGTTGAATGACTCGCTTTAAAATTGGAGATTTGTTGGTTGATTAGACGGTGGAGTGAACCAAATAAGTTTACTTGGAAGAGACAAGACTGTTAAGTATTAGTCGACTTACGTTTATATATCTGCACTTGACTGAAATTATAAATGATTCTAACCAAACCAAATCTGAACCGACAATAGCGTCGGAGAGATTACATGGATACGCTCGGTTAAAACAACAATGCGGTATAAGCATCTACCCGTAATATTTATTAGTATCACCGTGAATATAGTGCCTACTCGGATTTAACTTTGTTGGTACTAATGCAATGGTCTCTATTTCGAATCATCTTGGAAACCGATAGTGTTGCAGTAATCTTCTTATCTGGAAATATAAAGTATATATAGATCAATATTTGCAACTTACATCCTTCAAATACGTTTGTTTCGGAATAATGATGGGATATAAAAGTACAAATATTTTACTAATTGCCGAGTAGCAAAGAGAAATTTTGTGTGTGAACTGTTTTCGACAATGGTGACCGATATTAAAATGATTAATGAAATCTCTTTTCCATATTGTCGATGTTTGTTATCGGCAATAATGAAACTAGGGTCTAGAGTTTGATGGTGACACAAGGCAAGGGGATTTAGACATATTTAGTTCCCCGTCGAGAGATAATACCCTACTCCTGTTCGACGGATTGCGATCGGCCGGATTATATTGCTCTGTTAACTTGCGTCGGATTGCTTATGTATGTCATGGGTTGCTCCGATCTCGGGACTCCTGCCCCACTTATATAGACTAAGGAGCAGTGTTACATATTTAGTAACCTAATTAAGTACGGTTTGGTTTTCTATTTTATTTACAGTAAGATATATAAGGTGTATCCATACAGGACTCTATCACCGTACCTTAGGAGGCATGTCTTCATGTCTCCGAGTTTTAGTCGATCTCTAATTCCATGATTCCACCCACCTCCTGTCAGGGCAGTCAGATAAGCCTTCCATGATGATACTTGGGGTCATGTCCTCTACATTAGTCCCCAAGACCTTCACAGTTGAGTTGTAGATTTATTAGTTACTCACTAGTCAGCTCATGCCTTATACCGAGTGCGTCAACTTTCTTATGAAATCTTCCCAAGTGCTATCCTCTTAGGACCTCTTACTAATTGCTTGCAGGGAGACTATGGAGAGCTCTGTTGAAAAAAAAATAATGTGTACCGAATAGGTACACCTATTAGGTGTACCCCCGACTAAATGCTTGGTTGAGCATCAACTAACTAGAGAGTCAAGAACAAGAATTCCTGTGTTTAAGAATAATAGTATACACCGAATAGGTACACCTATTAGGTGTAGCCCTTCGACCATCGAATTAATTTAAATATCTATTAATATAAGAGTCAGAAGCATAAATACTCAGTGAGTTATATTTAGATTCAAATTTTGTTCTAAATATAATAACTTAGAACATATAAAAGGTGATTATTACCCATAAACTTCTAATACTATCCCTACTATCCTATGAATAAATTAAAGCCCATTTTTTTTTCATATATTAAACTAGTGGTAGGTACTACCTAATATTTGTATAGCTCTCGGGATGTGAAGTCTCCCCCTCGTATATATTTCGACCCAATTTCTAAAAATAAGAAACAATAACTACAAATGGAGTATAGGATCAAAATCTAGCTATGCAACGCAACATTGAGGTGGAAGAAAACATGGGTAGTTCTTTAAAGGGTTAGATAGAACCATCCGCTGAAAACACGATTTTTTGAAGACGTGAACTCGAGGAACATGAACTACCAAAATGAGCTGTCAACCGAAGAACGGCAGCTAAACAAGTCATTTCCACACTAAGTTATTGCCCGCGATAGAAATGGTTAGGGAAGAATACGCATGCTCGATCCATCTTAGTTTGAAAATTAAGTTTGCAATTGATCGTAGTTTATTTATGTGGCAATTGTAGTTTGTTGTAGGTCTCAACCGGAAGCAGACTACTACAATTGCAACTTAAAGGAGTTTGAGTAGCATCACCTAACAAGAAATCGAGGACAGTGTCCTCAAGAGAGATCCAAAATAATTTCTAAAAGTTAAATTTTAGGATTTAAGTTAAAAAATAAGTCTTCAACAAATACCTAAACCTATCTTCAAAAATTCACTATTTTCAATCTACTCCCCAATCACTACTTTCGCGGGAAAATTTCAACGTTCACGCGCTAGAAATTCTCCATCCGTGTCTTTTCTTCCTCCCAACGCCTTCTACTCGTACCAATTTTTTTATGCCACCTGCCGCAATTTCTTGATCCGCACACTACCGCAAGCCGTCATCGATTTGCCTTTCCACTTGTCGCGATTGATGACATGTTCGTCTAGAGGATCAATAGGGTCTTCTGTTTCTCCACAGACTGACGGCAAAGTCTTTCGCCGAGAGCATTATGACTGGCGATGTGTTCTCTGGCACCAAGGAGAGACGATGTCAACGAGAATCCTCTTGATTGATGTTCGTACAAAGGCACGGTATCGTCAAAAGAAAACGATACCAAGCAAACATTGGGCCTATCTATTCTAGATGGTTAACAAACTAATTTTTAGATCCAATTTCTAGACTTCTTAGAGATGGTAAAGCTTTTTGAGCCCAAAATTTTTTTAGATAATCCCAATTTAAGATTTTCGGGGACTAATTTTAGGCCTCTCTTGAAGATGCTCAAAAACTAGCAAATCTTTTATGCTTAAACATGCTGCGAAATGTTTCAAAAGAGCATAAAATTTATTTTAACAACTAAGAATAAAAAAATAGTATAAAACAAATGGAAAATATGTGATATATTAGGAATAGCTCCGTGAAAGAAAGTCTAATATGTATAGAACTTTTTTATTCTAGTAGTGATTATGAATTACTCTAATCACTCTTTCTATCTAATCACCCTTTCTATTTCTATTCTATTTTTATTCTAGATGTACATTCGGTAAGATATACGTGTGATGTGCATTTAATTATAGTGTTATATGAGCGTCTTTCATATAATCAGAAAGAAAAGGTAAATTGAGAGCTCAGATTCTCATGGCACTAGCACTTGTTTACTGTAGCAAAGAATTTAAAATTAGTCATCTTGTAGCTACGAATATCAACAATTGCTTCTAGATATTGATGATATGCAGATCACATGCAGTTGGTAGTGTGCGTGCAAGACCAATCGCACCTGATCTTCGTCCATTGCAACCACGCTTCTCGAGACGGCTGATAGACCAAATAAACGGGAAAATTCGAAGACAGGGGAGAGACAGTGGTACGCCATGGTAGAATTTTTTTGTTTATATATTTAATTTTTTAAAAAATTTATAAAAATATTTTTTTTTCAAAATTTACACAAATACACTCCTCCTGCTTTCTAGGACTCCTAAAGGACGGTTTATGTGACGTAGCAGTTAAAAATTGCATTTAGGTTCTTTCCGTCCATAATTGTGTGTATATTACTTTGATAATTTATAAATAAGTCATATAAAATCCTATGAAGGCAAACTTTATATCCAAATCGTAGAGCTCGACGAGATCTATAACTTTGCAGTTGACAACCTTTTTATTTGCAATCGTTTAGAACTCCTAATATACATTATAAAACTCATATCTATTTTTACAAAATCTTAGATCTATCTTTCAAACGATCTCCAATGAAGACAAACTATATATCATAGTTGTAGTTCTCGACGAGATCATAGTTTATTACTTTTCCATTTAAAATTATTTAGTATGTCAAATAAGCATTTCTAGTTTTATAGTAGTGACAATTGACAAGAAGGGTCTAAATGCAAATACAAATATTTTTCAAAGGACGGGTTTAAATACTACGAGAAATAGTAATATTTATTTGACATAATAAATGATTTTGAATGGAAAAATGATAAATTATAAAGTTGTAAATCTCATTGATAACTACAACTTTGATATATAGCTTGTCTCGATCAGACTTCGTATGCAACGTAGACCTAAGATTTTATAAAAATAGATATGTGATTTTGTAACAAATATTTACTAGTGATAGGAAGAAGGTAATATGGGTTAAAACTACCCATTCATTTAAATGGATATTTTAGTAAATGACATGTTAATTATAAAATTACCCACATTGTCACTGAGAGTATTTAGTCCAAAAAAGTGTTTCTATTTCAATGAGTTCGATCGGACACCGACGTCATCTCCTCTAGCATGAATCTCCATGTGATCGGATGGTAAGAAATACATAATAATCAGTCGAAAATAACTAACAAATTACATATATGTCCTTTTTTATTTTTCTATAATATCTTTATACTAGTTATACCAGTGATCTGTACTTACATGTAGTACAAGTATAAGTTTTACTAATACATAGCGAATCTAAACCGTTAGATAATATATTGTAGTGTGTTGCACTGTAAAGAGGTTTATATTTGAACCCCCTAAATTGGTCTGGCGTGTGTGTGGTCAGCCGTCGCGTGTTCGATTCCACTCTAGTTGGTCTCGGTTAGATAAAAAGATACACACACGTACATATCTAGTGAGACTGTATGTTACCTGTGTACTAAAGCATCTGAGCCTCTAATCTCTTTCTAGCGTGTGTAAAGGACGCGCACACGTATATAGTAACGTGAGTGTGTGTACGCTGTTGTATATATACCCTTAAATAAAAGGAATGGCCGGCGGAGAACAACCCGGTGCCTCAGCCCCAGCCCCAGCCCCTACGTGGGTGCGTGACTGCAACACAATCCATCTCTGCTCTAGTCCTGGACGGAGGAAAAAAATACCGACGAAACGCGATGCACGGCCCGTGAGAGTTTTGGCCCATCATAGATGCCACTCAGAAATGCCCATCTTGCCAGAAATCACATTCCTCTATGGGTCTTTTGAAGCCGAGCTAATCACACATCATTTCGCACGGCAATTTACGCATGAAGAGGGAACCATGTACGAATGAGGAGAGAGAGAAAGGAAACAACGGTAGTAGTCTTATTATACGGATGACTGGTAACGGTGTCCTTATAAATGGTGAAATTTTCCAGAGCATAATCATATTCATGTCTATCTGATTTGTTCATCGAATCTAAGTTATTGAGTGAAAGTTTAATGACTTGTGAAATTGAGTGAAAGTTTAATGACTTGTGAAATCGTTTGACTCGAATGGAAAATTGTTTTTATGAGATGATGGGGTGAACCATACTTATAATATGATTGGAAGAAGGTACTTTAATGAAGTTATAATCTTTTATGAAAAAGCAACCGATACCGCCAAGGACTACAATGTTATCATATGGGTAAACACTATTGTATGTTTCTAAGTGGAGCGATGTAAAAACAATTTCTCGCAATTTTTCTTTCAACGTAATGACACAATAATGATTGGTATGCACACCTTGTTCATTGGTTGGTTATTTATTATTCAGATAATTTTTCTATCCTACAAAAGAATTTGTACTAAATTATACACAAATACTATTCCATGTTATATAAAAATCAATATTAATGAAGGAGTACAATGGATAATATGGCTTCCATCGTTTGCATTTGTTACCAACTATAACGAATTAATCTAAGTCAGTAGTCAACATACCCTTAAGATTTCAAGTTCTAGGACTTGTTGGACATATCTCCAATTAACGCTTCGTGAAGAAAATATAATTTTTTTACTGGAATATAGTAATCTAACTAGTTTTAGCCTAAAATATGAACAAGAGTCTCACTCTAACTACCTTAATGTAGCCCCTTCTCCAACTCCAAAAATTTCTGGATCTAGAAAAAACCATGTTAAAAAAACTTAGAGCCAGAGTTGTGCGAAACAAGGGCATGGCTACAACACTGCAGCGAGTGCATTATAACTAATGAGATGAATCTCCAAAACAACAACAACAGGTTAATGGAATGTCAAAAAAAAACTCCGGCAGTTAGAAAAAATACTTCTATGCAACACAACGCAGTTTTGTAAAGAGGAAACAAATGAACGAATAAAACCTACTTTTGAGCCAATTGAACAATGGTAAACAAGATGCCACAAGCCAAGGAAACACAATTGGTGTGGTGGTAGAGTTGTGGGTCTCTACCAGGGTATAAATCATGATGTCCATAAATAGACAAAATTTACTATAGAACAATAAAATATTATGGTTTTTGTTGGTAGATATCGTAAAAACGAGATCTGTTTTTGGACACTCCAATCTCATGAAAATTTGCTACTAGATACTGACAACATTAAAAATAGTATATACACCAAACTGAGGAGAGAGAAGTAATGTGTGCCCTTTTCTTCTTCCTCCACCCGATCTTCTTCCTTTCCCCTTCTCGCAGTAGGCCACCACACGTCCACTAGACTTCTCTCCATCGCATCCTGATGTCCCACCTCCCTACACCGGCCGTGTAGCCTCGTCCGTCGGAGAGCTTGACACCAGATAGATCTAGCAGCGGTGCACCTCATACATTCTCAAACCTGAGCAAATAATGAGGCTGCAAGTGGCACTACAGTCGTGGCAACAGGTCAAAAATGTCGCAGCAATGGCAACCGAATACCTCTGCAGTTGATCCCCATCCATGTTATGCTGGAGAGCAACCAGTACGGTAGTTGATGTGGATCTCCAACTCAAAATTGATCTAGCCCATTAGCTGTGCGTGGGTTCTAGATGGCGCTTGATGTCACTACAAGAAAAACCTTCCGTAGAGGCACTTTTGTAGAGGCAATTTTGAAATTGTCTCTAGAATCACGAGTTCTATAGTTTGTTGTTTTTCATCATATATATTTAATAGGGTTAATTGGATTCATGCCATTATAGCTTTTTTAGTTTTGAAATATGCCATTACAATTTGTGAAATTCAAGTCATGCCATTACAATTTAATAGAAATTCGAGATATGCCACTACTTTCCTATTCGATGCATTTTTCTAAATTTTTGGACCAAGTTACCCCTCTGTTCTTCCACTGTCCCCTCCTCTCTCTCGCCTATTCATCTTCTCCCTGTCGGCGATGGTCTCCATGGCCTCCTCTGCAACTCCTCTTCCCCTCAGTCATGGCCGGCAGCGGGAGTAGCAGCCGTGCATGCCTTCACAAATCCTCTTCGCCCCCTCTCCTTGTTGCCACCCAAGCCCGGCCGCAGGAGCATGGCCAACGCCGGCATCGGCCTTGGCTGGGTCCGTATCACAGTCGTCGGTGCTATGCTAGTGTAGCCTTGTGATTCTCCATGGGATTCGTGTGCGTAGCCTAAGGGATTCGGAATAGGACAGAGATGGGTTTGGGAACTGAAGCACTCTTACCTATTTTCCAAAAAAAAGAAAGAAAAACCGAAGCATCTACTCGTTGACACTGGCACTGCTGAGGAGGTGCCGCCAAGGTCCACTGCGGCCGAGTGCCGCCTCGGGGGAGTTGCCGAAGAGCAACATTGGCGCCAGTCTGCTCCCATCACCTGCTGCTCCGAGCTCTAACTCCATGGCGTCAGTTGGACAGGTCCCTATTGGTGGAAAACATGAACAAGAGAGAGAAGGGAACAAAGGAAGAAAAAAGGGCAACTTGGTTTAAAAATTTTGGAAAATAGACCGAAGGGGTAAGTAGTGGCATATTTCAAATACTTGTTGAATTGTAATGGCCTGACTTGAATTTCGCGAATTGTAATGGCATATTTGAGAACTGAAGAAGTTATAATGGCATGGATTCAATTAACCCTATTTAATATAGGGCAATTGTCGGTGATATGTGAACCAAGGTTCCCCACGTCGCGGGTATGGGGCAGCCGGGCGCCACGGCACCTGTTCCCCGAGCTCGGGGGGCTGGCGTAAATCCGCCGGGAGAGCCATGCACCCCTCGGGGGTCGGGAAGAATCAGGGTTTAAGGCTAGGAGCTCGGGGCCTCAACCAAGGATTTACCCCGAGAATTGTTTAGATTCGCTCCAGACTGATGGACAACCCCGAGAAGGTTGCCCCCGAGCACCCGCGGCCCACGTGGTGCTATAGAGAAGTGCTCGGGGGCCAAACGGCTACTGGTGCATTTAATGCGCCAAGGCGTCGCGTACCGTCCCGCCTCGTCCTTTACACACCTTTCCAAGGAAAGACGATGTGACCGATATTGGCCCGCTAAGGCGTGTGGCGCGGTAGATAGTACAATACATGCCGCCTATCAATCGAACTCCTGTGTAGGTTGTCAGGTGGCGTGAGATATCAGACGGTATGGTTGACTCTAGACGGCCTGCCTAGCCCCATCACTTTCCACCCACTCCGCCTAGATGCTGACAAGTTGGGCATAAAACAATAATAATGGTTGATGTCTTCTCTATCAAGCTCCCCCTTGTGCAAGCGGGTGGCTCTTGGGCACGTGGTAGGCACCCACGCCCCCCGCCCCCCCCCCCCCCCCCACGCGCTTCTGGTTTATGGGGGCCCCGATTGAAAGAGCGCATAGCCTGATGGAGGATGACTATCGGCTCCTTGCGACATGCCCGGTAGGACGTGCACGTCTCGTAACCTAGTTGTAACCTAGCTATAATCTATGGCATAAATCTTGATGGCCATCCCTTTGGTTTGGTCACTATGGTACCCCCAAGATATATAAGGAGAGGTTCAGGACCATGAGGAGAGGAACATTTTTAGAACGAAAAACGAAAAACAGAGCATAACACAACACACAGGAGTAGGGTATTACATCGTTAGGTGGCCCAAACCTGTCAAAAACTTCCGGTGTCTACCTTCCGTTTCCAAGGCAGCTCAGGAACTTCATTCCTCCGGTCGAACTCAAAGGGGGTCTGGTCCGATCCCTGCTCCCAATGTTCATTCACCGATAGCAGTAGGAGCCTCTCCTGCTTTTTTTTGTTAAAAAAAAGGAGTTTCATAGTCTAAAGACAATTTATAGAGGCATTTTAAAAATTGCCAAGAATACTTCTATCCTAGAGATATTTTAGAGACACTCTTAATGCTTTTGATAGAAATTTGTTGTATTTGCCTTGTAGAGGCATTTTTTAGCATTGTCTAAGGCATTTAAGCATCTATAGAGATACTTTTTAAGGCTAGTATGTAGGAAGCAACTAGATATAAAGTAACACAAACAACATACAAACAAATCAAGAGTTGAGGTTAAGATGGTTTATGTATTAAAGATAAGAATGAAGATCTCGAGAGGTCTAGAGTTCAAGAATTGACACTAACACGTAAATATGTACAAATACCACACAAAGCATAAAAGAATTGTATAAAATGACTCTTCATTTGTACCGGCAATTCAAAGGCATTTATGAGATATTTTTTATAATGCCTATATAGCATTGCCTTCGCCCGTGGTGTGTACTCGGTTCTGGTTGTGATGCAAGATTCTAATGTGGTGTTTGATGCCCGTGAGAAGCCATCATCGTTGATGGCGCTCCGCCGAAGCGGACGCTATGGGCTGAATCATCGTGGTCTTGCGTGCCTCCAAGGCAGTAGCAGTCAATCGACCCACATCCTATTAGTTCGATTAAACCAAGAAGAGCTAGGGGCATTAGTGTCATTTGGTAAAAGTCGTCTCTCCTAAAATAGTAGAAATTATAAAATAGTAGGTGTTATGTCCGATGGGAAGGATCCACAAAGATAGAGTGTCCACGAGTGAATCTATGTTCTTACCATGCCTTTCAGCAAATATTCTATCTTTTAGATATTCTGTTGTAAAGTTTGTCCCATAAATATGAGTGTGTATATTATTAATAGGTGTAGAGACTAAAAGTAATACTTTTATTTAAAAAACAAGCCATCGCTACAATAAAAACTATAACGGCAGCAAAAGATTACCATAAAAAAGCTACAGCTGCCGAAAAAAGAAATCGCTGGCTAGGAAGAATGTGCTTGATTTATCAAAACAGCCTTGCCGTGCTCCTCATGTTGTCGGTCAATCAAGTTCGTATATACTCCCTCTGTACTTAAAAACTAATCAAAGAGAGATTAAACAAGATGTTTAAAGATTACTGTGTCTTTATTTAATATAGAGAGAAAATATGAAAAAGAAAATAAGAAGTAGATTACTATTAATATTGGTTAGATGGTTAAAACGATAATATAGTATTAAGAGATAAAAATACATTCTTTATTAGATAAATTATTAGGCTAAAATTATATTCTTTTAGAATGAAGGGCTCGGCAGGCGGTGACACTGCCCACGGCGACACGACGTACAGGACAAACGAGTGGCGGCGAAGGAAGCAGCGACGACGACTGCGAGTGGTGGAGGACATCAGGATTTGGTGCGATAGACGGCTAGCAGCACTCGATGGGGGATGGTGTTGATGTTGCAATTTCTAGATTTCTTTTCCTTCTCCTCAAAAAACTAATGGACTAATAGTTAGTGAACCGATTTTAAGCGGTTTTTCTAAACTATTCAAGACCCACCCAAGCCACCCCTAAAACCGCCACTGAAGTTGACTCGCGGTGATTGTTCGATGCTTTCGTTTGACGAGTGGAGCGACGGTCCGGTGCCATGCTTTTATGGCGTGCTGCTAACTGTCGTCTGCATGGTTGAGTAGTCGAGTCCAAGTCTTTAAGTATTCGGAAACAACGATTCCGTGATGTGATAATGACTACTATTAGTTTGCTACTTACTTTTGTTATCTTTGCTTTCTGCTTGGGCCGTGTACTTACGTTAGTCTGTAGCCAGCCAATAATGTGCTACTTAAGGCATCATTCAGAATAGAGGTTGGTTTATGCTTACTATACGTAAAAAAAAAATCATTACTATATGTTTTATTAAGTATAAGCTATTATAAACTTAAAAAATAAATTTATTTAATTTTTAAGAGAAACTTCTATGTGCTTATGATAAACGAGAAAATAATTCTCTTGAGCAAGCCGAAAGGACCACTGTCTACTAGGCCTGATCAACCTACGGTGTGTTCGGAAGTTCAGTGTTTGGAGAAAGTTTCAGCGCACGTAAAACGAGACAAACCATTATCGCATGATTAATTAAGTTTTAATTATTACGAACTTGAAAAATGGATTTATTTGATTTTTTAAAGCAAATTTTACATAGAATTTTTTTAAAAAAAATCATCGTTTAGTAGTTTTGAAAACATGCTTACGAAAAAAAGAGGTTTTTACCCCAAACATATCCTGCCGAATGGTACCTTAAATTAGTTAACTGGACAAGTAGTTATTCAACATGGCTTGTGGAATCCCAAGCCGGCCTCAAATATAGTTGCTCGGCCATTGACCGGCAAAAACACGAATGCTGCCCACAGGGCAACCGCGCAACGGAAGGAGAGGCAAAAGAAACGCATGATAGATCACACGTTGTGCACTGTTTCAACTCTCACCGCAGACTGCACTAGTGAAAATGTCTGCCTACGCCTGATATAAATGAATAATAAATGATGCAATGGTACTACGATATATGGCATTAGATACCTTTCTTATATATGTACACTCTTAAATGATCAAGCTGATAGACTATTTAACAAATATATAACTTGCTGGTTAGGATACGCCTATGAGATACTAGAGAAAACTAAAGCAACAAACAAATTTGTATACGGTGATTAGCTAAAGCCCCCATACTAACCCGGCGAGATTTGTCGTGTGTTTATTGGAGTGCTCACTTCTATCTCGTCTGTTGGCACACTGGCAGAATGAAGGGCAGGTACTAGCCTCACCATGTTGTTTGTTGCTGTAGTGTTGTGTAGCGAAAAAAGAGGATGCATTTACATTTTGGGCAAAATACTTTCAATTTTCAATAAAAAACTTAAAATAAATCTTATAGCATACATTCCTTATGCTTGCTAGACTGGTTTGTTGACGTGAATTCTTGGTGTAATAAGAAGCAAAAGAGGTGGAAGGAAATTACTCTTTACATCATTGAGGTTTACATCCCATTAATTCTTCCACTCCATTGCAATAAGTGGTCTATTTTTTTTTTGCCAAAATTAGCATCATTTCATCCCGTCAGACTTCTAATCCCTTTACAGCACCTTGAGAAATATTAATCCTTTGTTGTATAATTTGGTTTTAGTGGGTAACCGCTAAGGCATATAGGGATATTATTACCATTAGAGTTTCACTCGCACGGTTACGTGGACTCCGATTTTCGAGGTCTTTGCTAACGTGATAGTTGCTGCTTTGGGCATGCACTCGTGTAAGTTAGGACACCAAATGTAATCCTTTCTCGGCCCATGTAAAAAAACGGTTGCACACCTGCATGGTCGTCATGAACTAAGAACATACTTCTACATGTCAGACAGTTCTATAGTAGTTTCAAAACTTTCTCTTCCACATATGTCGCCGTGAGAGTAAGGTCTCAGAAACTTCTGATTTAATATGAAATAGTATTAGATAAAAGCAAATAAGCAAGATGTTACTATACCCTGAGTGATATGTTGATGACGCTCGCTGGTCAGACAGATGGACAGACAACCATCTAAACACAGCCAGAGATAGTAGATGAATAGCTTGGTCAATGTCATGGTGACAACGATTGTTTAATTCTCATTCTAACACACATATTTATATTTATGTAGTTTCTGAAATGGTCACTCAATAGAAATTTAATAAAAATATAACTTATATCAAAAGAAAACTTTGTACGTTATAATAATATACTTATTATTTAACAATACATGTATTGACTTGTGTAGCCTGTCTAGGTAATCTTATTAAGGATCACAAGATGCGAAAGGAGAGCCAACCACACTTAAGTATCTTTAGTTCTTAATCTCGAGAAAACTGGCCGCGCGCTGCCTACTCGTAGATGGTATGTGACTTCGAGAACATAACATGTAAATACATGATTGTATAACTTGCAGACAATGAACATGTATATACATGTTATTAAAAAATAAGCTTGTATATACTATCATATTATCTAACGCAGCTAGAGAGGTGGAGACCTTTCCATGAGATTGTGCAGCCACAGATAAATATGATGGGAAGCCAAGGGAAGAGACGTTGATGGCGACAAAGTCATTTAACTTGCCATTCGCATGTTGCCAGCTTGGTGAAATTACAAATGGATAAGTCTATTTCACCCTCCTCAGCTATCATCTTGCCTAAAAATAATTTTTTTACTTTTTAAACCTTTTTATTTTTTAATTTTAAAACTAAACCCTATTAAAATTTATTTTTAAATCTAAACCTTTTGGCCACGCCACCTCATCTGGCGTGGCCAAATAACATTATCACACCATAAATAACGGGCGTGACAGTGTTCTTCTGTCATGCTAGTTCATAAATAATGGGCGTGACGGTGTTCTTCTGCCACGCCAATCTTTATTTGGCCATGCCAGTTAGACTGGCGTGGTCAAAAGGTTCAGATTTGAAAATAAAATTCAAGATGATTTATTTTTAAAAATAAAAAGGTTTAATAGATTTACTACTGATCAAACGTTTGGTTTTTTAGATTATGTCAAACAACAATGCTAGCCATTGGACAGAACTTTAAGATTCGGTATAGAAGAAGCGAGCTCTAAGTTGTACTTTTAACTTGTTGTAGTTACAATTTTAACTTATTATAGTTGTCATTAGCGATTTGTGTAACTTTAATTATAAATATCACAGCCCTAGATTTAATCTCAGGTAATTGGTGTATGCCCAAGTGTCATTAGAGTGCACAATTTAGTTTTTGCTTTGTCACTTCATGTAAATTAAAGTTGCTTTAATTAAACCCTAATCGGCAAAAACCAAACATTACCAAAATGTGCATCAAATTGAACAGAAGTGTATATGGGAGATAATTTATGCAAATACTAGATTATTTATCATGAAATAATATAATTTTTCCAGAATTTAATTCACTAGTTTGGACCCATTAAAAATTCCAACAAATTTCAGCCAGGGTCCTTTTCTTTGACATATACATTTGTATAGTCTAAGGATTTTCTAAGAATGATTGGTTGCAAAAAAAATCATGGAAAAATTCCTGTAAACACTATCCCACATAATTGATCTACTGTAAATTTTACTTGATTTTATCACTTCACTAAGTACTTCAATAAAATCTCTCAAATCAGCTAGACTAGGGAGCTAGCTAAAAATGAATGGGTATACTTCTAAAATTTACCAAATAAAAATGAAGATTAATTAGGCAGTGCAATTCTACCAACAGGTGTGTCAACAAGGATCCTACCACCAGTAATTTTGGCTCAATTTAATTCCCAAAGAAATCACATAAAATAATAAGAGCAAAGCCCTAGGGACATAAATTACACTGCAGAAAAACTGGATCAATCCCCCTACTTTGCAATTTCACCAAAGACAAGTCAGACCACTTCTAACCACAAAATTTGGTCAGCAGGTTAAACACATCTTTCTCTACCTCCAATAATTTTCCCATAATTTATATCCCTTATTAACCTATTGAAATCACAGATGCAAGACAGCTGTTCATACAGCCTCCCACACTTAGTCTCTAGAGATTTCTCCTCTCATCTCTCACTTCCAGGTGGACCCCACAAGACCATGGCCCACTTGTAAACCTCAGCATTGCTTGGGACAGAGTGTTTCACCCAAAATCCTACCATCCTCCTCACTGTCACCTAGAACATCACTACAAGGGTCCACAAGTCATAGATTAAACCTAACCAAAAATGTGTGAAACAATATTCTCTTACATGTGGGACCCACCAAGGACACTGTGAAGCTGGAGCAACTCAGCAACTGCATGCCAGACATGTCACTGCCTCCTTCTTCCTCTCTCTCACAGTACACAGAGCACCTTGGATAGCACAACCCTAGGAGACCTCGGCCATTTCGCCTCAAAGTTCGCCAGCCATCACTCCTCTTCTTCCTCTCCACGTTCCCACCGAGAAAACCAAGAAAATCCTCAAAGATCACCGCCGGCAAGCTTATCTTTTCCTCTGCCGAAGGTGTTCGGTTGAGCTCGAGATTGCTCTGGTGAACTCCATCCTCTTCCCTTTGCCAGAACATGCTGTACACCTTCTAATCGTTCCATTTTTGTACTCGGCAGCCTTAGGATCGCTGGCCGAAGTCGCCATGCCGCCGCCGTGCTCTGTCTCTGCTCTGCAGAACTGCCACCGTGGTGTCGCAGCCGTTCCGGCCGCCGTGGTGCATCTCCAGCTAGGCCACTGCGCCACCAGTGTCGCCTCAACCCCAGGACCCCAGAGCCCAAAGGAATTGGACTGCGAAGCCCCAAGTCCCGAGATCAGCCGTCATCTTCCACGTCTCCGGCCGAGCTCCGCCGCGCGTGATTCGCCTCAACCGGTGAGCCCTAATCCAATTCCTTGCACTAGGACCATCTCTAAGAGGTCTCTAACCTATCCGGCACCTGAGCTAAGTCGTAGTACCCCGGGAGAAAGCCGACGATGTGGTCCCGAAGGTTTCCGCCGTCGCCGTTGTTGTCCCAGCCTCGCCAAGACCAGCACAACCCTCGGTAAGCACTCTGGTACTCCTTAGACACTAAAACATGCTTTGGTTTGGCCAGAAACCGACCGTAGCTCGATCGGCCTCGTCGACCCGACCCACTCCGCCGCTCGTGTCGCCACTGCGCCTAGCTCCGGCCACCGCCGGCGATGAGAAGACCACCAATGGGTTCGCCATTGTCCTCTCCACCTTTCCTCTGTTGGCTGCAATCCAAGCTGAGTCGTCGTTCGCCGTCACCGCCACCGAGAAGCTCGCCGCCTCTGCTCTGCCTCACTCTGCCCTGCTCTGTGTCTCTGACGTGTGGGCCGAGCTGAGGAGAAATAAGAAAAGAAAAGAGAAAGAAGAAAGAATTAGAAAAATGATTAAGGGATTTATTTTCCAACAGAAAAATGGTTAAACTTTGTAAATCCATAACCTTTTCATTTTTAACTTCTTTTTGAGTGAAACCAATTTTGTTAGTTCTTTAAATTTGTGAACTTTAATACTGTAAAATAAAATAGAACCACTTCTGTACATAAAATGTCTATAAAATAATGTAAAGCAAAAATACCTTATTTTGTGCCTAGGAACTTGGAATATTTCTAGCAAATCCTTTATAACTCCTTTTGAGGTGAACCAAATTTCTATGGATTCATAAAAATGTTCCCTTTAATGTTATAAAATAAAAAGTAAGAACTTCTGTGTAGGATTTCTTCTCTAAAAATGAAAATATCTTTGATATACCTCTTTATAACCTAGAAGTTTATAAATTTCTAGAAAATTCATCCTAACTGCGAAAAATATGAAATCACTTTTGTTTAACTCAGAAAATTGTAACCTTTACTGTGGATAAATTGTTTTTGACAAAACTACCTCCTAAAATAGGCCTAAGTGATTTCTAACTTTCCTTTTTGATAAACTTGTAAAATTCACAACTAAATTATTTTAAATTAAAATCCAGTGAACCAAACATTGTTGGAACTAGTAGGTTATGCTCTTTTATACAAAAATGCATGCCTTCTTGATATCTTAATAGAAAATGTTAGTCAAATATAACAACTTAAGTTTACAATATAAATTGTCGGCGAAACGGGATAGGGGGTCCCACATACCCCGGGGTCGCGTGGGTCTTCTGCCACGCCAGCTATTCCGGGCCCACATTCTGTACAACTGGTGACCGGCTCTCCTGCTAAGTGCCCGGGCACGAGCGCTGCCCGGGCCCGGGTGCGCTACCCCGTGCCCGGGGGCGCCTTCCCTGGGTCCGGGAGCGCTCCCCCGGTGCGCCTTCCTCTGGCCCGCGGTCCGGGGACATTGCCCGGGACCCAGGCACGGCAGCCATGGCCCCGGGCCCCGGGCGCCAATTTCCCCGGTCCCGGGTCCTCGGCCTCGGCCCGAGGTGCCGACCGCCATGGCCTCGGTCCCGGGAGCCGACTGTCTCGGTCCCGGGCGTCAACGCCGACTTCCTCAGTCTCGGTCCCGGGTGCCGACTGCCTCGGCCCCCGGGCGCCGACCGGCGCGGCACCTTGCGCGCGCGGAGGACTTAGAGAGCACTCCGCGCCGGGCATGAGTTTGACTTGAGCGCACCAGCTCCCCAACTACCTACATTAATGACGAGGCAACAGGCCTGTCGCCTCTGTCGCCTGCTCTGCCACGCGTGGGCTCCTCATCATGGCCCCTTGTGGACACCCGACTGTGCTGTCAGAAGCCTGTTGACTTCTGTGGCGAGGGCGTGCGCCGAAGTCCAAGCAGTCAGAGACTCTTGACTTCGGCAGCGTGCTCCATCACATCCCATCACATCCTCACGACTCTACCGCCCGCTGCATACCTACTCCGGCATGGGCTCAGCAGGCGGGGACGAGAGCGACCAGACGCTCCACCGACTCCGGCGCAGGCTTTGCAGGCGGACGTGAGCGACTGGACGTCTTCCAACTCCGGCGTGGGCGTCGCAGGCGGAGGGGAGGACCAGAGAACTCTCCAGAAACTCTCTCTCTCTCTCTCTCTTGGTGTGCTGGTACTGTGGACTCCCTTGATTATAAAAGGAGGATCCAAGCCACCGAGAACGGGGGCGGAACTAGACAGGAGCTTCCCCGTCCTCTAACTCTCTGCTCTGCACCCCCGAGCTCACTCTCTAACCACTGTTCTTCTTCTCCGGCTCCGGCCGTGAGCTAGATACACCTTGTAACCATAATACCACATTCATCCACCTCATAGCAAAACACGCACAGGAGTAGGGTATTACGCTCCGGCGGCCTGAACCTGTATAAATCCCCGTGTCTTCCTTGTGCATCGATCCCTTCTTCCCTGCGCGATCTCCTCGGTTCGGACGGTCCGGACCCGCTTCGGACGGTCCGGACTCCTCTGTTTCTTCTACGACTTCTTCGCGTATCTTTCTTCTACACCCTGACGCCGGCTTCGCCTGAGAACTACTCCCCTGGCCGAATCTCAAAAGGGGGGGTCTCCTGACTTCCCGCCGTCGAGGTTTCATCCTCCGACAGTTGGCGCGCCAGGTAGGGGGAGTTTCCTTTTCAGGTGGTACGCCGGCGTCTCCAACACCGGCGCACTTCATGACAGGAGGCCATCGTCCACAGGTTTCCGACGAAGAGTCCGGCGACTTTACCCAGCCGGGCGACGTTACCCCCGCGGCGGGCCAGCCGCGTTCTCCCCCTACGTCTCCTTGGGGGCGCGCGGCGCGCGCCGCACGGACCGAGTTCGCTCGGGACCGGCTTGATGGTGCGGCCCCGGCCCCTCCCCTTGCGGAGGGAGCCGGCTGGCGCCCCACCGGGTCCGCCACGGCCTCATCTATAAGGCGCGAGCGAAGGCACCGTTCCGCAGCGCGCCGTCGTCTCGACTTCCAGCCTGTGTTGCCGCAGGAAGCCCTCCTAGCGGCGGAAGCCCTCCTGCGCCACCCCCCGGTGTTTACCGGGGCCGGAGGCCAGGAACGGCGCTGGCTTAATGAGGTCACCCACCTTGTGGGCGCGGCCCATCACCAGATCGCCGCCGGCAGCAGCACAGGGCCCGGGAGAGCCGGCCGCGCGACTTCTAGCGCGAGCCAGCCCGCTGCCCCAAGCCAGGATCAAGCCTAAGGCGCGGCGCCACGAGCCACCAAGAACGGCCGGGGCGACCACCGTGACCGGCGAAACCGGGTGCAAGCTCATGAGGACGCCCGTGTCACGATGGAGCGGCAACGCGAGTGGCGCGCGGACGCCGCCAGGCGTTCCCAGGCCCAGGTCTCCAGCTCCAACCTACTGACGGAGGACCGTCACCCATCGCCCGAGCCTGCGCAGTATGGCGGCTCGGGTTGCCTGGCGCTCTCCCCAGGCCTCCGGCAAGTACGCTGGCCGGCCAAGTTCCGGCCCAGCTTGCCGGAGAAGTACGACGGCTCCATCAACCCTGCAGAATACCTGCAGCTCTACACTACCGCTATCTAGGCGGCTGGCGGCGACGAGAAGGTGATGGCGAACTACTTCCCCGTCACCCTCAAGGCCCAGGCTCGCTCCTGGATGATGAACCTCCCCGAAGGTTTGATTTACTCGTGGGAGAATCTCTGCCACCAGTTCGTGGCGAACTTCCAGGGCACTTTCCCGCGCCCTGGGACCGAGGCAGACCTCCACGACCTGCGTCAGGGCAGGGACGAGTCCCTGAGGCATTTCCTGCAGCGATTCAGCCAGGTTCGTAACACTATCCCCCCACATCGCTCTCACGCGGTTGTCCACGCGTTTCGCTCAGGTGTGCGCGACGAGCGCATACTGGATGAACTGGGCACCCGCGACGTCCAGACACGGCTAAGTTATTCAGCCCGCCGACCTCTGTGCCCGCAAGGAGGAAGCCAGGCGTGGAACAGGCCATGCCCTGAGGCCCCGACGAGGGCCTGAAGAAGACGGCGAGTCCTCACGCTCGCGTCGCATCGAGACAGGAGAAAGCGCCAGAAGTCCAAGGCGCCGCTGGGCCTATGCCTTGGGCCGCGGGCGCTCCCCCGGGCCGGCGGCATCCACGGGGACGACGTATAGCGACAATCGGCGAAGGCCGCGCGTGCGCCGTCTCCACCGACAACGGTCCGGAAGTGTGCACCCGTCCACGAGACGGATATCGCACGATCTCACGGAGTGTCGTGCCGTCCAAAGCTTGGCCGAGCAGGTCAAGTTCTTCCGACAGGAGCCTTAGCAGGCCAAGCGCGGCCGAGGCGATTCGGACGGTCCGTCCCCTCGGCGGACGTCCGGTCATCGCGCCTCGGACGGTCCGACCCTTAGGCGGACGGTCCGATGCCCGCTCCCGAGCCGGAACAGCTTCAACAGGGCACGAGTACCCATCGCCTTGGCAAAGGTGGGTCCAGGGAAGTTGTCCCAATATGGTCCATATCCTTATCCGGGCTCGTGCCCGGGCACATGTCGACTATTCAGAACCAAACTACATTTCAGTCCGGGGCCTTGCGTCCCGGGCACATATTCGAGCCGAGGCACGGATTCCCGAATTCGTGCCCCGGGTCCGACACCGAGGTGCCGAACCAGGGCGGCCTCGCCAAGGTGAGTGCAAGCCTAGGAACGCGACACCCGAAATAGGGCGCGATAGCCCGGACAGCACCGCCCCGGCAAGAATGCTTCCGGAGGGTCGTCTCACATCCCATATTCAAGCCCGGCCCCCCGGAACCAGCTTATATCAAACATATCCTAGTCCGGGGCCCCCGGGTCCCGGACACATATCCTTCGCATGGCAGCCGGGGCCCCCGGGTCCCGAGCGCATGCCGGACTCGGTCTCGTGAGGGAAGCGAGTCCGAGCTCCATCTCCAGTCACATCAAGTATCTCCACAAATCTACCCGTATAAACATCCTGTAAGTTGCGGAGAGCCCGGCCAGCGCGGATTTCTAGACTCTCAGCGCTGGCCAGGGCCCCATGTATATACACTTTACATAAGCATCGTTCTTTAATATCCTTCCCGGTCTTGTTCCTCTCTTCTTTTTCCGTGTGTTGCATCGCGGCGGTCTCACCCCCTGGGAGTACCATCGAGCCGCGCCGGTATGACGGCTGGATTATGCGCAAAACCCAGCCGCATACGGGCGCGACACGAGAATGCCTTCGGGAGTGATTGACGCCACGGCTCGTAGCATGGGGTGGACAAGGAACGAACCGGACGCTCTCACAGTTCGTCATGTGCAGATTAGACCAATTCCCGGCAGGTTTTAGATGGAAGGGGATCCTCAAAGCGCTCCCCCCGCCCGAAGAACTCCGCCACCGCGGCTGCGGCGTCGGCCACGGCCTAGAAGTCGGCCGCGCGCTTCCGGGGGGCCTCGGCCTCCCGCTCCATCTCCACCAACCAGGACTCGGCGGCCTTCACCGCCGACTCGCATGCAATGATCTTGCGCTTCCGGACCGCGAGCCCGGCCTCACGGGCCCGGACACGATCTTTCTGGGAGGATGATTTCTTCTCCCGCGCCTCCGTCTTGGACCGAGCGCGGGAGGCATCGTTGGCGGCGCCCTTCAGTTGGACGCCGCGCCCTCTGCCCCTTAATCTCTAGCCGGCTCTACGGATCGTCTGGATTCGACGGTCCAATCCGTGGGAGACGGTCGGTCACCGGGTCGCCACAAGGTCCCAGTGGCGACCGTACAGGCGGTGAGCTGCTGCTCACCATCGCGATCGCTGCCGTTCGCTCTCGAAACACCAGTCAGTTCCGCGCCGGCCGTGTTGAAGCGCGCCGCCGTTTCTTCAAGACGATGGCCCTGTTCTTGCCCGCGGCGTACCACGGCCGAGCAAAAGGGCCAGGGGCCACTGTCGGCGAAACGGGATAGGGGGTCCCACATACCCCGGGGTCGCGTGGGTCTTCTGCCACGCCAGCTATTCTGGCCCACATTCTGTACAACTGGCGACCGGCTCTCCTGCTAAGTGCCCGGCACGAGCGCTGCCCGGGCCCGGGTGCGCTACCCCGTGCCCGGGGGGCCCTTCCCTGGGTCCGGGAGCGCTCCCCCAGTGCGCCTTCCTCTGGTCGCGGTCCGGACATTGCCGGGACCCGGGCACAGCAGCCACGGCCCGGGCCCCGGGCGCCAATTTCCCGGTCCCGGGTCCTCGCCTCGCCCTGGTGTCGACCGCCTTGGCCCCCGGGTGCCGACCGCCGCTGCCTCGTCCCGGAGCCGACTGTCTCGGTCCCGGGTGCCACGCCAGCTTCTCGTCCCGCCCGGGTGCGACCGCCTTGGCCCCCGGTCCGACCCACGCTGCCTCGGTCCCCGGGAGCCGACTGTCTCGGTCCGGTGCCGACGCCGGCTTCCTCGTCCCGCCTTGGGTGCCGACCGCCGGCCCCGGGTGCCGACGCCATGGCCTCGGTCCCGGGAGCCGACTGTCTCGGTCCCGGGCGCCAACGCCGACTTCCTCAGTCTCGGTCCCGGGTGCCGACTGTGGCGCCTCCCGACTAGGTGGAAGGCCACCATGTGCATAAGGCACCCGATCCCAGGATCAGTAGTCGGGTACGCACAACAATGATACAACACAGAGCTACAATAATACATAAACGGAGTACTTACATATATGTACAAGGAGATCCATCCAGGACAGACCCGGGATGGGCAAAAATAATCAACAGGTAAACTAACGAGACAGCAGAAACAGGCCGGAAGCTGGGCAAAAGATGCTACTCCACAGGCTCGGTTGGGAACTAGGCTCGAAACCTTCAGAAGTCTTCGTAGTCGCCTGGTCTTGGAGGAACTCGGCAGCAGTCGGATCTTCGTCTTCTTCTCCAAACCTACTATACATATATATGAACAAGGTGAGTACTTTCGTACTCAGCAAGCCGGAAAATGATGCCATGTCGGTCAGACAGAAAGGCTAAAGGTTATTTGCGAAAATTGCCTTAAGAAACTCTTTTTCTTTGCAAACACTGGTGAGCTTAAATTTTTGTTGTCGGACAGAGGCTCACGCCCCTATCCATTCCGCAAGTTGCTTTTCAACAACTCGCCACTTAATGAATCAAGCATAAACATATATGTTCTTATCATCTTTTGCTTCGTATTTGCTGGTCCTGTACTTCCCGAGTAGCTACAACCACTCGTTGACCCTGAGACTCGGCTAC
Organism: Oryza meyeriana var. granulata; assembly: GCA_003991445.1. Lineage (NCBI taxonomy): Eukaryota > Viridiplantae > Streptophyta > Magnoliopsida > Poales > Poaceae > Oryza > Oryza meyeriana. Next base: position 27,061 of record RYFJ01002690.1, read on the forward strand.
AACCAAATCTCAGCTGTGGCACTTGATGCCCGCTACTCTGGCTACAACCAGCTAGTAGTCGGGTTCGCCCTGGCTACAACCGGGGGCTCATCATCGCTGCCCTGGCTACAACCCGGGAGCAGATCATGGCACTAAATGCCCGCTAGGCTGGCTACAACCAGCTAGCTAAAGTGGCTTCCCTGGCTACAACCCGGGAGACAACTTGATCAACTTGCTGCCCTGGCTACAACCCGGGAGCTTGATCAATCCGTCTTCTGGCTACAACCCGAAGACATCAGTACAACTGCCGCCTGGCTACAACCCGGGCTTAAGTTGCTGCCCTGGCTACAACCCGGGAGCATGATCTTCATCCTGTTTACTTTTCATACACTTGTTTATGGTGCTTAACACCCCGGATCACACAGATCCGTTTCTGGCCACACAGCCTTCCGTTTGCTCACTCGCAAACTCTGGTCACGGTTCCTTCCATCAAACACTTTCACAAAACCACTGGCAAACAAATCTACGCTATGGAATCACCTTGCATTGCCCTTAACCGTGGGCACGGCTATTCGAACAGTTCTGCTAAACTCTGCAGAGGGTGTGCGCTTTACCCATCCGACACGAAAATTACACCGAGTACTGGCCTGTACCCAGAAATTCCGTGACAAGCCATTTCCAAAGCCAGTCTAGAGTCATCCCAATGCCAGCCGAAAGATCCACACAGGATTCAGTGGTCGGCACTGAACTTCCTAAACGCTACTATTTACTCGGCCAGGGGCATCCCATAACACTCGTCTGGTCGCACTGTAAGATGCTCGGATGGAATTCCCAAAGGAAACGGTCCTTAATGATGATACATAGCCAAGCCACACAGGCACTGTCTCTGTATCACAAGATTTTCACAACTTATTTGTTTCACAAACACGCCGATACACGGAGTACCGGGTTTTTCAATCAGTTTGGTAAACCCAACGTTTTCCCAACGACAAACAACGTTGCAGGGCTAAGCCATTCTACTCGGCATCGTATCCTCAGATAGGATGCTAGCGTGCCATTTGTGGGGCTCTTCAAGGGAGAAATATAACAACATCCTACCAAATAAGTGTTACTACTGGGTAGGTCCATCGGTTGCGCTTGCAAAACCGAGGCCAACAGTTTAAAAAGGTGTAAACTAAGCATGCATAATATTTTCCAAACAACATAGTTTTGCATATATGGGGAAACAATATGATCAAAGAGGCTTGCCTTGTTCCAAGGAGGGGTCTTCTTCGGCGAAGGCGGCTTCTGGATCGTCCACCGGTTCAGGTTCTGAACAAGCAGAAAGAAACACTGATAAGCAGGAGAAGTAAAACACCAAGAAAAAGGATCAAGAAGTAGTCGGCTGCAGAAAAGGGGGCAGTCGGCTGAACCAGGCTTGCGAACCAGGCGACAGAGCTCCAAAGCTTGAGAGAAGAACAAGAACTCAGCAGAGCTGGAGCTGGCCGGTTTGCAAAACAAAGGAAGAAGGAGCATGGATGGCTCAATATATAGCCGGCGTGCAAGAGTGAGGCACGGTGGAGTTGGGCAACGGGTAGGGAGAAAAAGTCAAGGTGAACTGACAAAGGATTTGACAGGGAGTGACCTTGGAGTCCAACTGGTCAGGGGAGTTGGCAGGCACTGCAGCTGCGATGAGACATTAAGGTCAAGGCTAGGACAGGTTGGAGAAATCTCACTGACAGGGCTTCGGACAGACCACTGGTCCAAGCGATGCAGCAGGTTATTGTCCATCGGTCCAAGCGGTGTTGCGGACAGGTGAAGACTGGTTCTTTTCCACTCCGGTAGTCGGCGTCCAACCGGCGGGTGCAACTCGGGGGACAAGGAAACAACAGGTCTCAACAAGGTAGTCGGCCACTTCACAGTGCTTACTCGGCAGCAAGGAGGTCCGAGTAAGACAAGGGGAAGGGCAGGATACAAGGACTGAGTAGCAATCTACTCGGCTCAAGGGAGAAGGTAGTCGGCTAGCCGGGGAGAAAAACTGAGGCACAGCTGACAGGATAGGAGGGGAGCTCGGGAAAACGAAGGCTAGCGGAAAAGGATAACGGGTCGTTACACCGACTGCCTCGGCCCCCGGGCGCCGACCGGCGCGGCACCTTGCGCGCGCGGAGGACTCAGAGAGCACTCCGCGCCGGGCACGAGTTTGACTTGAACGCACCAGCTCCCCAACTACCTACATTAATGACGAGGCGACAGGCCTGTCGCCTCTGTCGCCTGCTCTGCCACGCGTGGGCTCCTCGTCATGGCCCCTTGTGGACACCCGACTGTGCTGTCAGAAGCCTGTTGACTTCTGTGGCGAGGGCGTGCGCCGAAGTCCAAGCAGTCAGAGACTCTTGACTTCGGCAGCGTGCTCCATCAGATCCCATCACATCCTCACGATTCTACCGCCCACTGCATACCTACTCCGGCATGGGCTCAGCAGGCGGGGACGAGAGCGACCAGACGCTCCACCGACTCCGGCGCAGGCTTTGCAGGCGGACGTGAGCGACTGGACGTCTTCCAACTCCAGCGTGGGCGTCGCAGGCGGAGGGGAGGACCAGAGAACTCTCCAGAAACTCTCTCTCTCTCTCTCTCTTGGTGTGCTGGTACTGTGGACTCCCTTGATTATAAAAGGAGGATCCAAGCCACCGAGAACGGGGGCGGAACTAGACAGGAGCTTCCCCGTCCTCTAACTCTCTGCTCTGCACCCCCGAGCTCACTCTCTAACCACTGTTCTTCTTCTCCGGCTCCGGCCGTGAGCTAGATACACCTTGTAACCATAATACCACATTCATCCACCTCATAGCAAAACACGCACAAGAGTAGGGTATTACGCTCCGGCGGCCCGAACCTGTATAAATCCCCGTGTCTTCCTTGTGCATCGATCCCTTCTTCCCTGCGCGATCTCCTCGGTTCGGACGGTCCGGCCGGAACCGCTTCGGACGGTCCGGACTCCTCTGTTTCTTCTACGTCTTCTTCGCGTATCTTTCTTCTACACCCTGACGCCGGCTTCGCCTGAGAACTACTCCCCTGGCCGAATCTCAAAAGGGGGGTCTCCTGACTTCCCGCCGTCGAGGTTTCATCCTCCGACATAAATAATTACAAAACTGCTATTTTCAGCCTTTTCATCTTGTTATTTTTGTAACTCATAAACTGTAAAAGATTTTGAGGTGATTCTTTCACTAAAATTCACTTTAGAATGTGGCATACCTACTGTATTTATCTCAGCATTTATTGATTATTTTTGCATAGACATATTTAATTGATTCTTATTTGCATATTTGTTTTTTATCGGTAGATTCAGACAACTCGGAGTACGTGGAGCAAGAACCTGAGGTTGAGTGTGACCACTCGCTGCAGCAAGGCAAGCATCTAAGCATATTGAACCTATGTCTTCAATAAATTGATTTGTTTGCAAAAACAATATTTATATGCATGTTCAGTCCTTCTTAAAATGGGAAAACAGGTAGAGTCAATATTGCCCCATTTGTTTGTATTTTCATTCTTTGGTTGTTGATTCTATATTTTTACCTTGTCACCCCTGGTTAAGGACTTTGAAATACTTTTATTTTATCGAATGCTTAGCCATGCTTATTTCTAGACTTAGAAAAATTCGATAGATGGAGCTATCGGTTTAAAACTAGTTTAATACGAATGGATGTGTTAAAATCTAAAAAGAATAACTTCTGATTTATAATTAAGAATATGTTTAACTTGGACGGATGATAAGGCGATGACGGAATGGTGTTTTCCCGATGCATGTAGCTCCGTCTGGGTCGTTAAGGACCGAACATGTTGACATCTATTCAAGCACCCTACGTACTTCCACACGCCGGGAATGGGGTGGCTTAACTAAGTAGCACGGGAGGCTGTGACTATCTACGCCCATCCGTCAGTCGTGAGGATGGTTTTTCCTTTGGAGGGCCTCGAGCGTGCCTGGTTTTGACCGGAGGTGCCTCCCACGACGGTGAGCCCGCCTTAGTCACCTTGTGTGTGGGGCTAAGTCGTCGGGGGCCCAGACGTGGTTTAGGTGATTGGAGCTAAGTGTGGGAAAGGTTTTGTTGTGACCTCTAGTCCGCACTCAATGTGTAGAGTGTGGGTACCGAGGGTATAGATTAAACTAGAGTGTAGCCGTTTGACTTCTATCACATCGTGTGGGTAAAGATGTACACCTCTGATCAAAGTAAAAACTATTCGAATAGCCGTGTCCACGATTACAGAACGACCACTTGATGTGTTAGTCAGTCTATGCTAGCATCCAACTTGGGATTATGTGGTTATATCATGACTTAGGATAGTCATGGATGGATGGGTTTATATAAGAGGCTTTGATGTTAAATATGGCTTGGTTTTAACCATGAAAGATGGTATGCTTGTGTAGCATATTTATTTGAGCAATGGTGGCCCATTGTTGATGTTAGAGCACGAGATTATGCTCAGTTTCACCTCTTTTTCAGAACATATTACTTGCTGTTCTGAAATTTCAGATTACTACTTTTCGCAAATGCTTATAGTTCAAGATATTATTTTGCTCAATAAACTTAGTTTTATGCAAAATCAGATCGACATAGCCATATTCCTTGATGTAGAGACCTGCATTACTCCTTTGTACTATTAATATTGTATAAGTCTAGCTGAGTACCATTCGTACTCACGCTGCATATCTTTCAGGTGAGGATAACGACAATGCTGATGTGGTCTACTTTTATCCCGCCGAGGGTGGCGAGGATAATGTGTAGTTGAAGTTATGCTCTATCCCCAGTCGGTTGCCCTATGGTTTGGTTTCGGCACCACTGGTTTTATCCTTTATGTTTATATTTTCGCTATTATCTTTTGTGCGACTCTGATGAATTGGGCTGCATGAACCCTTTATGTAATATGTATAACCATGCTGCTCTTTTATCCATATTTAGAGTACTTGTGATGTTTATCAATTGCTAAGATGAACATGTGGGACTAGAGCTTTTCTGGGCTAGTCATGTATTAGTAAGAATTTAGAAATGATGAGATGCATGAATGTTGGTTCAACCGTAGACCATATCCCCAGAAGTGTGTATCGTGTTTGGTCGCCATCTTCGTGTGGTTTGACGGGCACACTTCGCCGTTTCGGACTGGTGAATCAACTCTCCAAATATCTCTTTATTTCTGAATTCGGCGCGTTGGATTTGTATCGTGGATAGGTAAATATTATGGCAAGACTGCGATAAAGATGGATGGTTACTGTACTTAATTAGTTTTTATTCGAGATACCATCCATCTAGATATTTCACATTATTATAATAATTGCTCTCCATAATGTACTCGCGGGGTGTCCACAATAAATTTATGCAACTCAGTTATAAATGTGTACAACTATATCTAATGGTTCGTATCTTGGTCTTTGAATAAAAAAAATCGTTTGATAGTTTTATTTTTTAAAACGTGGTTCCAAGGTTTAAATAATAAAAAAATTCCCTAAAAATTATAAATGGATTTGCGCGGTTGGAGCAGCGCCAGTGTCTCCAGCCTCCCTCCCGCCGCGACTTTGGCGGCCGAGATTACACAGAGATCTCTTGTCCGCTATGCGTGACAGCGTGAGCACTGAGCAAATCGCATATGTATGGATAATAAGCATATAGCAACAGAGGATGCAGGGACGTATCTAGAGCCCGGGACCACCCAAAAAAATTCTTAGCCCAAGGCCCGTGTATGTAAAAAGAGAGAAAAAAACACCTGTGAAGAGAAAAAAAAGAAAAAGAATTCACTAATTAATATATCATGATGTACTTTTAATCAATTATATATGTGTATTATATATTAGCATGTTATATTTATGATATTTAAAAAATAGTATGTAAATTGGACCCCATACTCAAAATCCTAGATACGCCACCGAGAGGATGCATGTAAGCGAATATGAACAGAGACGTGATCCTTGCTTAAAGAAACAAGCATATTTATGTTACAACTTGTCAACAGATTATTTTGCTTGAAAATGATATTACAGTCCAATATCCATCCCACGACACTCCATGGACATTGAACAAAAATGAAAACGAAATAAAGAAGAGACAGAAAGTAAAACCATACACTACTAGATGAATCTCACACAAATCATAAATTTAGGTGTTCTTGACCGCTTCGACGTAAGGCAGTTCGGCGATTACCATATATATTTTGCCATCTTTCCTCTCCATGATCTTAGTTGGCCTGACACTCTTTGGTCCTCTTATATGTTGCACTAGCTTATCACCCGCACTAACCCTCATAGCAAGCAAGTGGCTATTCGGGCCAAAGGGGAGCTTGGATTTTTCGCGGTGTAGTGCTATCCAATATATCTGCCTCTTTCATTGGGCCTCATATTATTAGAATAGTCTAGTAGATCGGTAAATGGTTCAGATGTACCAGCCTTCGGTCCTCGAATTCAATACCTAAGTAACTTGCACGGTCTAGTCAGAGCAACAATCAGACAAATTCGATCAGCACTTATAGCGACACCATTTGGATACGTTATGCCGGATTGAAGCACAGTAACATGGTCCGTTCGTGGGTCGTACTTCATCAAACATCCAGTCGAGTCCCTTAGTGGCCGTCACCTGTTCATGCTGTGATCGTTGATAATTCATGCTACTATCTGTAAAATATACTTCTCCAGTAACTTGGTCAATGTCCACCCCGTTTGTGAAGCGAAGTGGTACACCATCCGCCTCAGTCATCAACACTGTAGCCTCCCCGCCTCCTGGCCCAACCCGCATCAATCTCACATATGCATCTGCAATGTAGAGATTATCGGACTTGAAATGAAATCGCATGCCTAACGGTCGGCCACATTTGCTCTCTGTTTGAACAGCCGGGAGGCTCGATGCCGCACACTTGTTCTTTACGTAACTGGGACTGTACGTACGTGTAGGTGCTCCAGCCCGCTGCTTCACCGTCCCACTTCATGATACGGCCATCCGAAACGCCGCTGTAAGGCCCGTGGCCTTTGCCGTCGAAAGCAACGCTCTCAGGCCCGACCAGCGATCCGCCAAGGTCTAGACGCAGGCTGCGGCGGGCGTTGATGGTCTTGCAGCGGAGGCAGGAGACGGCGAGAGCAACAGGACGACGATGATCAGGGCGAACGCCGCCAACGGTGCCCTTGAAGTGCTCCTCATTGTCCGCGTGACAGCGTGAGCTACCGCAAGTTCACGACTTTTCCTTTTGTTCGCTGGCTCGTGCTTTGATCTAGTACGAGTACTTTGGTTTGGTGGCGAGACAGAGGGGAGGTGCCGGTGCTTATATAACGCAAATAGGTTGCTGCTGCCTGTTGCAGAGCAGCTCCCGACTCGGATGGGAACTCAAGCGCAACGCCCCAGGTTACCGATCGAGTTCCTGTCGGAGTTGCAGTTGCACGGTTCCGCCGACTCCGATTCTCTGTGTCTTCGGATGGAGTAACATATCGCGACGTGATAGTAAGGGCTTTGCTAATTGGGCCGTGCACTTTTTGTTTAGTTTGGGTAAGCGAATTTTTACTGTTACTAATTTAATTTTTTTTTAAAATTTACAAAACTAATTTTTGATTTGGGTCATTTGCAAAACTAACCTCTTGCCGCCCTAGGCCATGGCGGTTTTTAAAAACCGCCGTGGCCCAGGGTGGCGAATGGCACCCCGTCACCCTGGGCTAACGGCGCCGGCCGCCGTTAGCCCCGGGGAGGCCACGTGGATTCGCCGCCCTGGGGGACGGCGGCGAATGCAATTTTGCATTCGGTTGCATTCGCCGTCGTCCCCCAGGGCGGGTTATAGCCACTCGCCGTCCTGGGGAGGGCGGTTTTTTGCCCTCCCCTATAAAATCCCTTCCTGCAGTCGCCGCGCGTTATTTCTCCCTTCCGCCTCCAGCGTTCGTCCAATAGAGCTGAGGGAAAGGAGGAGAAGTACAGCGGTGAAGCCCTCACAGATTTTTTAGCCGAATCCAGGTATTTTTTTGATCTCCCTCTGTTATGTAGTCAATTTTTTAGACAAATGTTAATTAGTAGTAGACTTGTAGTGTAATATCCGATATAGTATGAAAATATTAGCGGTTTGGCATAACCATCGTTAGTGTTAAATTTATTTGGCCGTACTAGAAGAACATAGCGGAGAAGTAGTAAATTGTAGATATTTTAAAAATAAATATGCTCCGCCATGGCCATCGTTGGTATACGTCATTTTGACACGTTAGATAAACCTAGCGTATAACTTTATTAGCGCCGCTGGGTCAGTTTGTAAAATATAGAAACGGTAATGGTTTGACTCATACGTATAGCCTTTTTATGGAACGAATATTGATTAGTACAGATTAATAAAATCTTTTTTGTGAACAGAAATGGCAAATAGAGTTGTATTCGCGATATATCACGGTGAAGGAAATGTCAGACAAGGACAATATGGGGTAGATTTATCGGAGTTCAACGTAGCACAAAAGGGAATTATAGCTCTAGCTGAGAGAAGTTTTCCTGGAGTTTACAATTGGTTAATGAGGGGATTCGGAGTAGATCCTCAAGTAAATGCAATTACGGTGTACGCAGTGGTTAGCTGGGCTGTGGAAGGTTTTTGGTGGAAATTGATGCCAATAGATTCAACGGCCAGCTGGGTATTTTTTGTGGAGAGTGCACTGCAGCGAGGATGGGCACCGAGCATCCTAGTGGTAGTGCATGACGTGGTCAGTATTGATCAGGCTGGTCCGAGTACAGCGGAAGGGCCCGATGAAACAGGGGAGCAAAATGAGGCAGAAGACGAGGGTGCCGGAGAGAAAGGAGGCCAAGAAGACATGGGACCGGGGGGTTTGCAGATGAAGGGGAGAGACACTCAGGTCTAGTACACGAGATGGAAATTGAAGACTCAGAACCTTTCGGAGGACGATGATTCTTCGGAGGACGATGTACACCCGGCAGAATGGGACAACGAGGACTTCTCCGGACTCGTTGTCTCAGAGGGGCACACCATGGCATGGGAGTATCGGCAGAATGAAGTGGTGCAAGGCGCTAAATACGCTGAAAAAGCACAGTTGACAGAGGCTGTGAAGATGTGGGCCGTGTCACTTGGGAGGGAGTTATGGGTATCAAAGTCCACAAGATCGGTGTACGAAGTGAAATGTGCAAGTTCAAGCGATGGATGTCCATGGAGGATGTACGCATCCAGGAAGAAATATGACGACTGTTGGTCCGTGTCAATCGTGACGGAGCACAACTGCCATCTTCCGGGTGTTCAGAAGTACCACAAGAACATATCATCTGCATTCATCGCTTCAGAGCTGTATTATGCTGTTGTGGAGAACCTCCGGTTCGAGCCCAAGTCAATTATCAGGCGCATCGAGGAGAAGTACAAGTACACCATTACATATGCCAAGGCATGGAGGGCCAAACAGAAGATAATTGAAATGAGATTCGGTAGTTTTGAAGCTTCGTATAATAATTTGCCTCGTCTACTGCAAACCATCTGTGCGAGGAATCCTGGCAGCTACTCCGAAATCAAAAGTTTCCCATCGTTAGCAAGTCCTGGGCAGAGCGTCCTTTAGCGGGCCTTCCTCTCTCTGCAGGCGTGCATGTTTGCATTTCTTCATTGCAGGCCCATTCTCTGCATCGACGGCACGTTCCTAACTGGAAAATACAGAGGGCAAATGTTGACGGCAATCGGAGTAGACGGGAACAACCAAGTGTTGCCAGTGGCCTTTGCCTTCGTCGAGGGCGAGAACACAGAGAGTTGGTACTGGTTTCTGAAGCTAGTTAAGGAAAAGGTGGTGGGGATGAGGCCAGATGTATGTCTCATACATGACCGTCATCCAGGGATGCTGCGTGCAATTCAGGAGCTGCGAAACGGCTGCGCAGACAAGGGATACCCTCCGGTGTGGGAAGATGTGAAGAGCAGATGGTGCATGCGTCACATGGGCACAAACTTTTATAAGCAGTTCAGAAACAAGGAGCTGATGGCCATGTTCAAACGTTTGTGCGCCCAGAATCAACAGAAGAAGTTCAATGAGCTGTGGAGGAGACTTGATGAGCTGACAGCCAAATATAGACGCGAGAGTTCTGCAAGACCCCCAGCTAGAGGTGTTGACGGCCCTGAAGCTCTAGATGCACTTCCCACCGATGACGGTACATTCAGAAGGAGGCCCGGTTCCTCGGTTAGCAGATTTTCGCAGTGGATCGAGCACAAGCCGAAGGAGAAATGGGCATTGCTGTACGATGAAGGTGGAGCAAGGTACGGCATAATGACCACGAACCTTGCAGAGGTGTACAACTGGGTCATGCGTGGTGTTCGGCAACTCTCCCTTGTTGCCATCGTGGAGTTCATCCTACATAAAACACAGACGTACTTCCACGACAGGTGCAGACAGAATGGCCCATCTATGGCCGATGGAAACCTTTGGTTTGGCACCAAAATGACACAGTACCTTGAGGACAAATGCAAGAAGGCAAGAGAGCACCGAGTCCGAGTGCAGGGCACACGAGAGCGTAGATTTGAGATATTGTGTGGCGACAGGTCCAGGCGTGGCATATTCGCAAGGAAGCCTATACAAGAGTGTGTCCTAAAGGAAGATGAGACATGCACGTGCTCCTGTCGGAAACCAAGCTTGTACCACAAGCCCTGTTCTCATGTCATTGCCGCTTGCGGGGAGTGCGGCATTGATGAACGCCAATATATGTCTCCGTACTTCAAAAAGGAAGCAATCATGCATACATGGAGTACCGAGATCTTTGGTTTCGGCATCGTCGGCACTTTCACTAAAGACACAAGTCCAGTTTATTACATCCCTGACCCGACGAAGGCAAGGAACAAGGCAGGCCGACGTCGGACACGGAGGATACGCAATGATATGGACGAATCCGAGGCCGGCATTAGCGCTCAACGTTGCAGTAGGTGTGGGGAGGAGGGACATACCTACAAGAAGTGCACGAAAGACGCCGAGACCCCAAGTGCAGCGGAAGTTCTTATGGAAGGATCAGGCTCCGACGGAAGACGGCCAACTGGGGAAGGCACCACTGATAGCCAGCGTCGTCGTAGGCGTCCTCGTGCACCTTCGGGTTATGTTGTCTAGTATAGCCAATGGTTGATGATGTAATCTCCCTGTAATGTGTTAATTTTCTGTTAATTTTCTGACTGTAATGCACTATATTTAATTGAGCTAATCTGTTCCGCTTCTTTTTCCTTGCAGGTATGGACTACCAGACGCCTGAGCTGCTAGATCACGCCACCGATCAGTCCCATCGGTCGTTTCTCTCGGCGGTGCAGAACCTCGAGCTCGGTACCTTACGTCCTCGACCTTCCAGGCGACTACTTCCCGTGGACGACAGGTTCACGACTAGGTACGTACGAACGTTGTACTGTGAATCTGTATATGTCAACTTACTAACTTGCTTTGTTTTGATTGTCAGGTTACGGGAGGCAGGCCTTCTGCCACTGTGTAGGCTGGTAGCAGCCGCGGTGGAGCCGAATGACCCGACGAAGAAGTGGGGTATCGACCGGTCACTGATCACAGCTCTTGTGGACCGGTGGAGACTGGAGACGCACACCTTCCACCTCCCATGCGGTGAGATGGCCCCCACGCTGCAGGACGTCAGCTTCCTCCTTGGGCTGCCTCTAGCAGGCGATGCGGTGGGCCCAGTTGACGGGCTCCAGGCGTGGCGAGAGGAAATCCTGCAGCGGTTCGCCCCAGTTCACCGTGCTCCGGGGCTTCCCCTCGTCGGCGACATCTCCCCGTACACGCATGTGGGCCCCCCTCAGGCTTGGGTATTGAGCTACACGGTAAGAATGCTTTCTTGTTGTTTTATGTTCGTCCTTCAGTCCGTACTAGAATTACAGTGTCAACTTCGTTATATGTTACCGCAGTCTGATCAGCTAGCACCGGAGGCCGACGCGTACTCACTGCAGAGGAGCCTAGAGGCGTACCTGTTGTGGGTGTTTGGGTGGGTGATGTTCACCAACTCGCACGGCCACGCAGTCGACAAGGGCTTGATCCCTTACGCGAGGGAGATAGCCGACGCCGAGGACGGTGCTGTTCCCCAATACAGTTGGGGATCGGCAGTCCTTGCCGCGACGTACAGGGGTCTGTGCGACGGCTGCAGGAAGACCGAGCCAGAAGCGGTCTTCACGGGTTGTCCACTCCTCCTACAGCTCTGGGCGGCAGAGCGGTTCGCAATCGGCCGCCCCGTTGTGGACCACAGTCCGTACGAGGAGAGCCTGTACGTGGGTGTCCCACCGGAGGACTATCCGACGATGGGGACGGTGTGGTGTCGTCGTGAGGTATGTTCGGTGTTAGAACCGTCTCGATTTTTTATGTTACTTGGACTAACGAGAACTCTTTTCCTATTTGTAGCGTCGGTACGCTCACGTGCAGGTGCAGAAGTCGTACCCAGATTTCGTCATGGAGTTCGACAGAATCACGGACGACGACGTTGTCTGGGAGCCGTACAGCGCCGAGGCGAGGCACGCGCGTGAGCCGCACGGGCTGTCGTCCCTCTGCACCAGGGACCAGGCGTACTGGCTGACGATGACGCCGATGCTGTTTGACATTTCTGTCGAGCCGCACTGCCCGCAGAGTGTGATGCGGCAGTTCGGTATGCGACAGACCTTCGGCCATCAACAACGCAGGGGCGTACCGCAACACGTTCATAGGTATATGTGGAAATGAATATTCCGTATTGTTATGCATTGTGTCACCGGTTGTGCTCTGCAAGTTAAATCGCCGCGGCCAGGCTGCCGGTAGGCTGTGGAGACCCACCGTCGTCGACTACATCAACAACTGGCTCATAGCCACGGAGGACGTCATCACGGAGCTGCACCCCTACACAGCCGCCAGGTACGAGCAGTACCTTTCCTGGTACCAGGCCCGTACCAGACTACGGGTGACGTACACTCCCGAGGCTCCACAGGCGCACGTCGCGGGGGTGCGAGACGCATACCCGACGCACCGCGACCAGGACTACTTCCGCGCGGTGAGTCAATGGTTTTCATACTATTTTCAATGGTAGGTGCCACGCGCAACTAACCACGCATGTCCTGCTGAACAGGCGGACGATGCTAGGCAGGTCCACACGGAGCTGGACCTACTACGGCAGCGCCTACAGGCTGGCATCCCTCTCACGCAGCAGGAGCAGACGATCACGTTCGACCGGATGTGCAACACGATGCGCTCGGTCGTCCGTGCTCTGAGTTGTCGCCGTTCCGATGCAGTCCCACCGATGCAGATACATATGCGAGGTCCCCATGGTGAAGGGACATCGGCAGGAGCGGCGGGTTCTGCAGGGGCCAGTACGTCGTGGGGAGCAGGTCCTTCTGGTACCGCCGGAGGATCGAGGTCGGAAGCCTCCACGATCGGGCGAGGATTGTCAGGTACGTCAGGATTGAACCTATTCTACATAACTAACTGCACTTTTTATGCGGCTAACGCGAGATTTTCTTTACCAGACCCACGCAGCGGATCTCACCTCCACCTGGGGGACACTGGGTGGGGATCTGCCCCGAGCACCTTTGCTTGGATCTCTACCGAGGACGACCTCCTTCTGGAGCAGGACGTGATCGGGTCGTCACAGCTCGGAGGTGCACCGCACATACAACCGCACGACGCCGGTGCTTCCCCTGCTGCTCAGGTGGTCCGAGCCACCCGTGGGGTACCGGCGGACCGCCTGACGTACTCGCGCGGGCACGTGCGAGCGCAGCCTAGGAGGACGAGGAGGCGTATGACCTAGGGGCTATTATTGTATTTATTTATTTATAGGTCTCGCATTACTTGTTTAAATTTGTCATGTCCATATTCACCTCCTGTAGACTCGATCTCATCCTTCAGATACATTGTACTGCTAACAATGTAGTCTCGCTTGTTGTATTTCGTACTATGGGTGTCGCATTCATCATGCCGCAATGCGAATGGCTCGCATCTACCTAATATCATGTCATTACAACGGACCGGCCTATTACCATGTCATTAATTAAGTTTTACCAAAAATAAACTTGAAAAAATGTTTAGCACGATTTTACAAACCAACGCCCACCATCGTCGGATTATAAAAAAAAACTTTCAAAAACATACCCTAAACCACGATTAAAACTAAATTTTGTTAAGCGTGTAGGCGAAAGACGGGGAGGAGTGGATTGCGAGTGCCAATCCAGACATATGAGGAGTGGAATGCGAGTGGCGATCCGGGAATACCCTCAGTTTGACAAGTTCTTTTCACGACGTGAACAATATATGATATTTGGTTTTTTTTAAACATCGACTCAATAAATGCAATGGCACAATAAATAGAATTTAAAATTTTAATTTTGACAAATAAATTTTCAAAAATTTTGGGGTTAAAAATTAGCAACAAAATTTTCAAATTTGGTAATTTGCAAATGGCTCCAGGGGGCCGAGGCCTGGGCTGGGCAATGGTCCGATCGGGAGGGAACGGTCCGATCGGACGATTCGGACGGTCCGATATCTAATCGGACGGTCCGATCCCTGTGCGGACGGTCCAATCTGAGGATTCGGACCGTCCGATTGCTGTGCGGACGGTCCAGTGCATTTGCCGCCCTGGGGGACGGCGGCGAATGCGTGCATTCGCCGCCATCCCCCAGGGCGGCGAATGTAATTTTGCATTCGGCCCCCTGGGGGCATTCGCCGCCGTCCCCCAGGGCGGCGAATCCACGTGGCCTCCCCGGGGCTAACGGCGGCCGGCGCCGTTAGCCCCGGGTGACGGGGATGCCATTTGCCGCCCTGGGCCATGGCGGTTTTTAAATACCGCCGTGGCCCAGGGCGGCAAGAGGTTAGTTTTGCAAATAACCCAAATCGAAAATTAGTTTTGTAAATTAAAAAAAAATTAAATTAGTAACAGTAAAAATTCTTGGGTAAGCGGCCAGTTGATAATGGGCCAGTTCGGCCAGATCAACTCAATTAGTTACTGTTAACTAATAACTAGTAAATAATAAAATCTGGGTGTGTAGAATACGAAGCTGGACTCGAACATCTTCCTTGCTCGGCCCATCTACCCAGTAAACAGTGCATATGGTGAGTATGCGTAACCGCTATGGCAATTTTGCCTACGGGCACGGATATCTGCGGGTACCGTGCTCGATGGGTATGGACGTGAGCTTAATTTTTTATCCGTGGGTATATTCGTCCGAGACCCGACAACCTAGTGTGTAGTAGTCGGGTTCTAATATTTGTCCGAGACCCGACAACCTAGTGTGCAGTAGCCGGGTTCTAAATTTCGTCCACAGGTAACCCATGCCCGACCCATTACTGTACATAGCATCCATTCGGCCAGTTTATTTTAGCCCATTTGGCCTATTTGGCCCATTAATTCAGGAAAGTACATATACTATTTATGAAGAAATCCTAGGGCCTAACTCTCTATCCAAATTCCACAGACACAGGCCGGCGGCAGCGCTACAGCGGGCAACGATAGGCGCAGGTGCGGCAGCAAGCGCAGGCGGCGGTGGCAGGCAGGCAAGCTCAGGTTGCGATGGTAGGCAAGCGCAGGCGGCGGTGGCCGCCAGCAGGGGCCCCCAGCTTCATGCGGCGGCCGGCAAGAGGCTAGCAGGCAATGTAATACTGTAATCTGACTTGGTAATGCTGCTCTTGGTTAAAACTATTGTTGAATGCTTTTAAACTATTCTGTTGGTTAAAACTCTGTATCTTATTGATAATGTTGCTCTTGGTTAAATTATCTATCTTTTAAGATATTGTTATCATGTTGAAGTGATGCCTAGTGGGTACCCGTCGGGCATGGGTCAGGTGGGCATGGTCGGGCGCTGGGTCGGGCGTGGGATTGCTCTGCTCGTGTTTGACCCGACCCATTGCCATCCCTAGTAACCGTAGCGTGAAAAGGAAAAAGTACACTTTATTTCCCTAAATAATAGGTCGAGTTTTATTCGTGTCCCTCAATTGTAAAATCTGATATACAGCGTCCCCTAACTATCAAAATTAGGGCAAATCGAGTCACTCAGCGGTTTCGTCCTACGTGGTGTGTTAACTTGATCTTCGTTCCATGTGGTGTCAACGTGAAGCTTACATGGCAGGTTGACCTAGTCTTCGACTTATGTGGACTCTATGTGGCAGCATAATCAACAAAAAATAAAAATAAATAAATAAGAGAGACCCACATGTAAGTGGAGTGGCCACCTCATCTTCTCCCTCCTCTTTTTCTGCCTCTCTCCAGGGCTGCACCTCCTCTCCTCTCTCCCTTCTTCCTCCCTCTTTCCTCTCTTCTCCAAGACGGACGAGCATGAGCTCTGTACGACGCCCTCGATCTACCGTGGCAGAGCAGCCCTAGCCAGCACGACGAGGAGCAGCCGTCGGCGCAAGCAAGGATGGTGGCGTCAGCGGGCTGGCGGCGGTAGAGGTCTGAGCAGTTGGAGGCCACTGTCCTTGCCTCCCATTGAGAGGTCGGCCATCGACGAGTAGGTCACATGTCCTCGTCATCGTCGGCCTCGAGATCCTAGGAGGGGATTCGAAAGTGTAACGCCCCGCTTTCAGCGAGATGTTAAACTATATTTTACTAAAAACTACACGTGAAAATTTCGACCTTGTGTGCTGTCTGTATGTTATTCCTGGATCTCGATTTGAAATCCTGTCCTTGATCTCGACAATCCCTCTCTGAAAATCCTCAGTTCCAAAATAATCTCCGATTCCGAATCACCGATATCAAGCTTCGTTCCAAAACCCAAACTGCGAGTTTCTCGCCCTTCTCCTTCAACAGTTCCTGCTTCAGTATCCATCCCGTTGTGTCAAATTGAAACTCTAAAAATATCCACTTTGGTTCCTTCCCAAAAAGTTCCCTTGTTCCCTCTCTTGAATTCCCAAACACAATCCTGAGTTAAATAATAGAACTTGGGCATTGAACATATATCCACAAGCCGAGCCTTCTACTTTTCAATAGTACCGTCAGGCCTTAGCTTCTTCTTGAACACCCACTTGCAACCTACGGGTTTGCACCCATAGAGTCGCTCTATCACCTCTTAAATCCCGTTAGCGATAATGGAATCCATTTCGCTACGGACAGCCTCCTTCCAGTAGTCAGCATCAGGGGATACATAAGCTTCTGAAATTGATATGGGAGTGTCGTCCACAAGGTACATAGTGAAGTCGTCACCAAAGGACTTAGCTATTCTTTGTCTCTTGCCCCTTCTAGGAGTTTCACTATTATTCTCCTCAGCGAGATGTTCAAGTGTATGTTTAGTTTGTTCTAGTGGTGTGATTAAATTAGGAATTAAATCAGAAGATTGACTAGAAGTGCTATATGTATCCTTCATTGGGAAAATTCCCTCAAAAAACATAGCATTACGAGACTCAAAAATTATACCCATATTCATGTCAAATACTTCAGATTTAACTATTAAAACTCTATAAGCAATGCTATGATTAGCATATCCCAGAAAGACACAGTCCACAGTCTTAGGTCCTACCTTGTGCTTTTTCGTTATTAGTACATTAACTTTCGCCAAACACCCCCATGTACGCAAGTAAGAAAGTCATGTTTTTTCCCAATCCATACCTCGTATGGTGTTTTATCCTTATTTCTGTTAGGAATTCTATTCCATACATGATTTGAGGTCAACAAAGCCTCCCCCACCATGCCTTAAGTAATCCCGCAGTGTCTAACATAGCATTCTCCAAGTCAGTCAACGTACGGTTCTTCCTTTCGGCAATTCCACTAGATTCGGGAGAATAGGGAAGCGTTCATTCATGTATAATGCATGTTCCTCATAGAATAAATCAAAAACATTAGAGAGAAACACTCCACCACGATCTGACCTAAGTCTTTTAATCTTTCTGTCAAGTTGGTTTTCAACTTCTGCCTTATAAATTTTAAAATAGTCTAGAGCCTCATCTTTCGTTTGCAATAAATACACATAACAGAATTTAGTTGCATCATCAATCAAAGTCATGAAATATCGTTTTCCACCCTTCGTCAACACCCTATTCATTTCACAAAGATCTGAATGTAGGAGTTCTAATGGTGCCAAGTTTCTCTCCTCGGCAGCCTTGTGGGGCTTGCGAGGTTGCTTTGATTGCACACAACTATGGCACTTAGAACCTTTGACAATATAAAAACTTGGAATTAAATTCAAACTGGAAAGCTAAGACATCAAACCAAAACTAACATGACATAAACGTGAATACCAGATACTGGCATCATCATCCACACTGCCATAAATATAGTTCACAGACTTATTGCAAAAATCAGAAAGAGAAAAACGGAACAAGCCTCCGAACTCATAGCCTTTACCAATAAAATATCCATATTTAGACACGACTATTTTATTAGACTCAAATACCAACTTAAACCCGTCTCTACATAGACGGGAATCACTAACGAGATTCTTGTCGATAGTAAGGACATGCTGCATGTTCTTCAGCTGCACGATCTTTCCTAAAGTAAACTTCAGATTTACCGTACCAACACCATGAACAGAAGCATGCGACCCATTCCCCATTAGGACGGAGGAATCCCGGCTGACCTGATAAGAGGAAAATAAAGATATGTCAGCACAAACATGAACATTGGCCCTCGTATCAACCCACCAATTAGTAGACTGATTAACTAAGAGAATAGTAGGTAAATTACCATACCCGGTTCTATCTCCAGTATTGCCAATGGTCACATTGACAGACTTAGAGGTTTGTCCTGCAGGTGTCTTTATGCCCTTACGTTGTGGACACTTCTTGGCAATATGACCAGGCAAGCCACACACAAAGCAAGTTCTGAGATCTTCCTCCTTGTTGTTGTTCCTCTTTTTTTTGAAGTTGTTATTTTGTTAGACTTTGACAAATTTCTCTTTATTGTTCTTGTTTGCAATCTTTTGCACCACATTGGCACTAGATTGACCACCATCGCCTTTTGACGCAGCGTGCTTTGCCTGAGCTTTCTCCTCAACGTCAAGAGACGCAATTAACCCCTCAACGGAGTACTCCTGTCTCTTGTGTTTGAGTGCAGTACCAAAACTCCTCCATGAAGAAGGTAGTTTTGCAATAATGCATGCAGCCACAAATTTATCAGGAAGGACACACTTAAGGAATTCGAGTTCCTTAGCAATGATTTGTAGTTGATGAGCCTGTTCGACCACAGAACAGTTGTCAACCATACTGAAATCGTGAAACTACTTCATGACGTACAAGTCGTTGCTAGCATCAGTAGCACCGAATTTGGTATCCAGTGCATCCCATAACTTCTTAGCGTCGGTTATATGCATGTACACCTCGACCAGACGATCACCAAGAACGCTAAGAATGCATCCCACAAAGAGAGTAGTGGTTTTCTCAAATTCTTTCTGCTGATCAACAGAGAGAACTCCTTCAAGTTTGCCAGTACTCACCCAGAAGCATTTTATAGCTGTCAGCCATAGAGTGACCCTAATTTGCTATCTCATAAAGTGCACACCGGTAAATTTATCCGGCCTCAGTGCATTGGCAAAACCAGCCATCGAAAAATCACAGTGCCTATAATAAGGTTTTTGGATTGTTGAAAATATAAGCGCATGTAGATTTAATTTATTCCATAAATAAATTATAACATTAATAACATAAGTAAACAGAACCATATAATCTGACCTAAACATGTATATAGCAACAATTAACATGAATAGATCAAACACATGAGACATAGTATACGCATACCTACAGTCCAGTTTTGAAGCAGACACGGGCGCAGCACGTACCACACGAATGATACACGGCACCAGGTGATGACGACGACGAACAGAACGGAGTAAACGACGAACGACGGCTCAGAACAGAATAAGTTTAAAACAAACAAGCTGCATCTACGTAAGCATGAGAAGCCAATTTTGACGGACCATTCAAGTGCATGTCACATGGTGAGGCGAGCGAGCGCGCGCGTGTTCCTCTAGTTCTCTCCATTATACATGTCTCAAGTGGCTAAGAGAGAGCTTACCCTTATAAGGAGGTCTTCCTCTCTTAGAACTAGCAAGATGGTACTAAACTTTTTATGCCACTCCCATAAGGTGGACCTTTGAGATTTTTCTAGAAATTATTCTCCACATAAATCTTAGCTAATTCCAACACGTGATACTTAGAAGGAGAAATACATGGAAGTAAGACACGAGTTTTGTTTCTGTGTCACCGGAGCTGGTTGCTGAAAATGGTTAGCTATCCATGATAGCAAATGAATACCGGATGATGTGATGATACTCGCATGACCGGACACCTCTCCGGCTCTCTTTATATATACTCTCTAGAGGGTAATCTAGCTAGGACTAAGGAATATATATATATATATATATATATATATATATATATATATATATATATATATATATATATATCTTATAGTGCGAGAGGAGAGTAAACGATCTTTTCACTTGAGATATTAGAGAAAACCAATTAAATAAAATATTTCTACATGGCACATAAGATGGCACTGACGTTCGTCAAATAGGCAAGCATATAATCATTCAGACTCATGGGAAACAAGTTAATAGCAATATGGTAAAGTAGCTCAGTTGGACAGAGCGTCCTCCACCGATTTTTATTTTTTTTTCAGATGTTTGGGAATAAGATAGACAACTGACTCGTTGTCTTATATTCTGATATATGCTTATATCTTAATAATTATTGATATTACTGAAATTAAATTCTAGAGATATATTTTTATTTTTTTCAGATGTTTGGGAATAAAATAGACAACTGACTCGTTGTCTTATATTCTGATATATGCTTATTTCTTAATAATTGATATTACTGAAATTAAATTCTAGAGATATGTTGATTTATCAATCATACTGATTAATTAATTTCTCTTATCATTCCACATCTATCCTCTTATTATTCCACACAACATATAGATGCTCACCACCTCCAAAAATATAAATGCTCACCACTTACCAAAATTAAAATTTAGATGTAGATATGTTTATCCTCTTCACCACCTACAAAAATTAAAATAGGTGTAGATATGTTTATCCTCTTCTTCAAAATTAAAATTTGGGTATGGATATGTCTGTCTCTTGTTTAAAAAGCAGGCTGTTTAATTCAATATAGGTGCTCACCACTCTCAAAACTAAACCTGGACTAAGGTATATTCATCTTTTTCTTAATAATTGATACTAATTACTCCCTCCGATTATTAATATATGACTTTTTTATAAATAAAATTAGTATTAAAAATTCACATATTAATGTCCGAAGGGAGTACCAAAATTGACTTTTGTTTAAATGTACCTATTACAATTTTTTATAATATAAAATTGGCGATAAACTCCAATTTTTATAATATAAAATTGGTGATAAACTCCATCAAAGCAACGATGGAGCCAGTGGCATCGTGAGCAGGACCAACGAATAGCGTTTTGTGGTGTCCGATCATTTGTACCAGACGTCATCAGCAACCATCAACGGAGACCATAGCGACAGAGTCAGGGCGGCGGCAAAAATCAAACCAGTCCTAAATAACTCACGATTGTCTTGTCCAATGGTTAACTCGTGAAGTATTTCACTATGTCATTCATGCAGTAGATTCCTAGTACATCCATGCATATATTGGACTGCAAAACAAAATCTAAACATTATTAATAAAATCCTAACTGTTCATGTATGACAGCTCCCGCTTTTTTTACAGTACCAGGCTCACATACATACTGCTAGCAAGAACGGTTATGCATGCAACAAAAATTGGTAGCTTCGAAGTTAGTAAGTTACCAACAAAGATGGACATAGGTATGCCCATGATCCAAGATGAACTCAACCCAACCAGCAGAAAGCCAGATATGGAAGGACTAAGCGCGAACCACAAACCCACAAGTCACCTTAGCGATAAAATCAAAAATCACAAGCACAAAACAGTGGCTAGCGTGTCAAACAAAGGCAAAAATAATATATTGCATCAGGTGTCAAAGCCAGAGTAGACGCCACTCCCCCTCAGGAGCCGCTTCTCTTCCTCGACATAGTTCTTCCCCCTGCTCGCCTGGCCACGATCTCTCTTCCGCTTCTCCTTCTGAGAGAAGGAAGCCTCTTTCTTCTCTTTCTCTATCTGCCTCAGCTGTGGGTTTTGCACACTGATAAGCTTCTCTCCTTCAGTTACTGCAGCTCTTGTGCATTCCCGTTCTTCGTAGGACTCGGTTTGATCATCTTTGTCACTGCGATCTTTCCCAGTGGACCAAGACCAGTTAGGTTCAACCTTTGGAGGGGGCACCGTCAAGACAGATGGGCCGCCACGATACCCATGCCGGCTCAAAGCATTGAAATCCACACCACCAGGCTTCTTCTTCTTCGACATAGCTGTTGTTCAGAGAGCTAAAACCAATGTTAAAATGAACACTACCAATGAGAGGTAATACTCAGAACATGCATCATCTGGAGTCCATGTTACTTTGTTAGGATTTACCACAACCAAAATGTGCAGGCTTACTGATTACAGCATTAAAAAGACAAAATAGACAACCCAAATCAATGTTTTCTACCGCAACTTTACGGGAGGGAACACTGGATCTATGTAGGCATGATACATTGGAGATGAGGCCCAAATACTGGCTAAGTGGTGGCTAGAGGTGGTCAACCTATGGACTTCCTCGGTGATCCAAATGAGGGCCTCAGCTTTCACAGGATGGATGATAGCATCCAGAGGTCGGTGCTCATCATCACTCCCAACTCTCTGCTGATCCCATTGTTTCAAGAGGATGTTGGTGAGGTAATGCAAAGGCTGTTCATATAACTGCTTCACCGATCTGCTGAGTCCCAGCCATGTTTTGCATGGGATTACAGATCCACGGTGAGCAGGAACTGGAATGTGCTTCATATATTCCTGATACATTTCAGCCCTCCTGATCAGTGCACCTGCATGATCCCATTATAGTAAGCATGGAAATTTGTATCTCTATGTATAAAGGGAAAATATCTTAAAGCTACATGAGCTAATCCAAAGCAGAGCGCTTGTGTCGATGTCTGGAAGGTACAAAATGTAGCTCAAGGCTCCAGCAGTGCTTGAGGACTGAAATCATACTTGTTAACTTGTTTCACGGGCACTAGTTTCTGGCTGATTAGCGTACAACTAAAGTACTGAAGGCCAAGGTTAGCTGGCAACTCAATCTATGTATTGGAGCCAACCAGTTTAAGAAACACCAACGATTCTTCTAATGATGGATTATGAAATTATATACTAAGTTAAAAGAGATAAATTGAAGCTTGAATAGACTTATTACAGAGATGTTGATAAATTAGCACAAAATCATTTTATAATCCCAAAAACTATTGGCCAAATCAGCATGTTAAACCAGATATGGGTCTTTTCTAGTAATACCAGGTACAGTTTTAACCTGCCAAGATTGATTGGATTCAGGCATTGTGAGCCTGTATAGAGGCAACAAATACCACTGTTTGCAAGACAATTTTTTTTTGAAATGTCCATCTTTTAATAATGGCAACAAGTGGGCAACTTTCAAGCTCAAACCTCAACTGTGAAAATAATTTGTGGGTAATATTAACATACAGGATAAACCGGTTATTCCTCCATGACAGTTGTGATAAATATAAATTATACCACAAAAAAATTTCATGTACTGCAAAATATTGAATGTTCACTCGGTCACATGAAGTATGTACTTCATACAGAATACTAAAATAGCATATAGCATGTAGCCTTGTAAGAGTGGGACATTAGCTAAGGTATATGTTGCTTAAGTTAGGTCACGGGGGAAAAACCATGCTTAGTTTGTTCTTTAGCAATCACTTCTCTAAGAAACACGAATATTGACACTGAAGCAATAAAATAAGTTCCCCCAACATTCTGCTATATTATTCAGTTGTATCATTTCTGATCAATATGATAAGAACAATCCCCAAATCTCCATAGATGGTTGGCAAAGATAACCTTAAGATATAGTTGGTGAATCTATAGCTATGCTTATTCTGTGAGGTGAAAGGTAACGACTAACGAGTAAATGACCACTATAGTTTTGCTTGAATGGAAGGGGATTAGACCCAATCTCTTTGGATGGATAGAGAAATTGTAGTAAAAAAACCCTGCCCATCCAAATGGATAGGCTCCGATCCCTGTTTATAGAAACACGCCCTAATTTCGTAAATAGCCTAACTTATAGAGTCCGCACATAACAAATTAGCTAACGAAACAAAGACTAAAATTCACAAGGGTTGAACTCATCTCATAGGCAATGCACAACACAGACTTCCAAAATCATTTGGTGAGAGTATAGCGAGGCCATAGCATGCTGATAACTAAACATGAAAAATCTCTTCGTGGGCTAACAAAAAGACAGATCGCTGGGATAGCTCAGTAGCTCTCACCGTCTACGGCTGCTGCAGCAGCTTTGGAGGAATTGGGCAGCCCAAAGGCGTTGTGCCCTTTCCCCTTCCCGGCTTCATCGTCGGAATCCGAGCTCAGCGAGTCGTCAGAGGAGACGTCAAGCGGATCCTCCCACGGAGCCGCCCTCTTCATACCTAGCCGCCGCCACAGACGGGGTCAGCGTCATGCCGTTGGGCAAACAGTGGAGACCGCAGATGAGCAAGAGGGCGAGGAGCGAGCCCTCACCTAGATCACGGAGACGTGACCGGCGCACGAGGGAGAAGCGGCCGACGAGAGGCCGGAGATCGCTGGCTGGCCCGCCGTCGTAGGTCACCGGCGCCGGAGACGCCGAAGCCGAAACCCTCGAGCGCTCTCTTGGGCTTTGATGACTGGATGATAGTGGAGACGAAAAAGTGGAAAATCATCGTGGGCCGGCCTAGTAAAAATCATGTCGCTGCCAATGGCATCGATGGTCTTTTTGCAAATAATCAGGATCGCTACCATTGATGTCCAACGAATTTTTTTTATTTTTATATTTTTTTAATAAAATATTTACAAAAGTACATTTTCATTTTAAAAATTTTAAAAATATACTCCTAACGCCCTCTAAGAGGGCGATTTTTCCCAGAGGGCGACCGGTACCCTATCTCATTTACGTTGTCGGTATTAGACGCGGCCGGTCCGACCGGGTGGGGGGAAGCGGTCCAACCGGCATCCCCACTAGAACTGCTGGGCGTCTGCAAAATAGCCACATCTTTTGTTCTTTTTTTGGCTCTTTTTTTGGCACCTTTTGTGTTTTTTTTTTTGCAACTAGGAACTCAAGAACAGTAAAACCTTAGGAAGGTGCAGCTCAAACCGATATAAGATGTGGCCTGTAAAAATTTGTGAGCGAGCTTTAAAACCCGTGCTGAAACTTCGGACCTCGAAAACTCAATTTTCCTGGTTGAATTTCACAAAAAATTTTCGAACAAACCTGGCGAAGCGGGGGAGAACCTTTTGTAAAAATTTTGTAGATCTCCGTAGAGTACTTATTTGTCCGATTCCGAGACCGTATGTGAAAGTTATGCCCGATTTAAGTTCGCCGGGTTTGTCCAAAAAAATTTTACGAAATTCGGCCAGAAAGATTGAGTTTTTGAGGTCCGAAGTTTCACACGGGTTTTAAAGCACACTCACAAATTTCTACAGGCCACATCTTACATCGGTTTGAGCTGCACCTTTCTAAGGTTTTGCTGTTCTTGAGTTCCTAGTTAAAAAAAACACAAAAGGTGCCAAAAAAACAAAAAAGAGCGAAAAATGAACAAAAGAAGTGGCCATTTTACAGGCAGCCCCCTGGCCGGCCCAAAAACCGCCCTCTGGGAGGGCGGCAAGGGGGCCACCTGTAAATTGGCCGGCCCCGTGGCCGGCATTTTGTAGGCGACCCTCTTGCCGCTCTCCTAGAGGGCGGTTTTTGGGCGGCCAAGGGGCCGCCTGTAAAAGTGCTGCGTCCGTCACATCATCAAATCGCCCTCTGGGAGGGCGACTTCATAAAAAACGCCGTTCCAGGGGCGATAGGGGTATATTTTTGTAAATTTTTAAAATGAAGGTATACTTTTGTAAATCTTTTTTTAAAAAATATAAAAATAAAAAAATTAAATGTCCAACCGGGCCTACCGAGAGCCCCACGGCCGAGGCACGGTCCGGCATGGCTTACTATATCATGGCCCATTAAGACATGACTCCTGTAGCGGGCCGTGCTATACCGGTCCACATGCCAAGGCCTCAGCCCAACCACAGTCCGTGGAGTCGTCCGACCGTGCTCTGTCGGTACAGGCGCCGGCCGCCGGCGCCGACCCATTAGGCACAACAGCAGCCTTGCAAGCAGGGAGCAGGAGCAAGCTACGGTGCCTGCCCACGCCCGCGCTATCGCTCCGCCCGTTCCGCCCGCTCAAAATTCAAACGAGGAGCACGGAGGCCGATGCGGCAGGCACCGTCCACGCCCTCGTGTCGCCGCGCGACGCGTGGCGGGCCCGCCCCACCTGCCCGGGAATTTTGAAAATAATAAAAAAAGAAAAAAATTAAGGAAAATATCAAAAAATTAAATTGTGCTAATAATGTGGGAAAAAAGGAACAAAATATTTTCAACAAAATAAGAAAATTGTCATAAAATTTTTTAATGATATGAGAGGAGAAAAAATTCATATTTTGTAAACAAGAAAAATAGCTACACATTTATAATTTAATTTCTGGATAAATATGGGAGAGAGGAGCAATGACCTTTATTGAAATTGATATTACATAACTACCTCATTAAAAACTTTGTCATGTAAAAACTCATATTTAAGAAAACCATGACAAAGAAAAAAGAGTACAGCTAAAGATCAAAACTCAAAAATAAAAATATATTACTCTAGTTTCTTATTTTCTAGATAAAGATTGTCAAACTGAGTAGCCAAATCCTGGTTCTCCGCGATGTGTTGGGTACGTTCCTCGGCTATCTCCCAGTCTTTGACGGCAAGTAGTATTTCTACCACCTCGCTGCGTAAATTTCTTCTCCTCTTCTTAATAATTCTTCCACAAAGACTAGAGGCCAATTCAGAGGATACCGTAGATATATGCACCTTGAACACATCCTGTGCTAGTTTTGAGAGCACGGGATATTGGGTCTTGTGATCGTTCTATCATCCGAGCATGTTGAGATCTTTCTGGTTGATGGAGTCACTCTCCAAGTAGGAGGATAGCTCATGGGCGTCATGTGAAGCGTGGGCAGTACTTACGACGGCCGAACTTCCACCACCAGTGCTAGAAGAGGAACCACCCCAAATTTCGGCCCCACTGTAATTTCTTCTCACCTGGTACAGGGACAGGTGGGGCTCTTTGCACGTGAACTCTCTGAAACTTATTTTCATGCTTTTGAGATACTTCATACATTTAGTCTTAGCATCAGAATAATAGTTAGTGTAATCAATATTCATTGCCTCCCTAATAAGATTCAAAATATTGAGGAATCCCCGCATTTTACCCCTAGGATCAAGAATAAATGCAAAAGCATACAGGTATGGAATTTAATGTAAGTCTCAAATGCAATAGACTCACCAAAATTTAAGGGTAAATCCTGTCTAGCAATTAAACGAGTAAGGGATCTTGTGCTATCTGAGGATCATACTCCCATGTACATACCGTACCGTCAGGATTTATCCTTGCTTCTTTGTAAAGGCATCAGCATGCCACTTCAAATGCCCTGTTCCACCAGAAGATTTTCCAGATAGTTTAGTTTTACAAATTCTACATTTCACATATGTTACCTCCCTTCCATCAGCACTAATCTCCTTGATCTCAACAAAATATTGCCAGTCGGTGGAAGTTCTTGATCTCTTTGAGCCGGTGGCCGTCGAAACGCTTCCGCTGTAACACCCAGAAATTCACCACCGAAATTCTGAACATTCATGTGTATTAAATCCCTATCCAGAAAAGCCAGGGTATATAAATCCAAGTTGCCATACAGAGTGCGTCTTACAAACAGAGTAAAATTATATTACATAAATGCAGCAGAAAAAGGTAAAATAGAGTCTATAAATAACAGGCCGCGCAGCAGCTTCCATCCCACAAGCACCTTGACGGCGGATCCAGCCTAGTCCTCCAGGTGTTCATCATCAGACGCGTACTTCGCCACTGAGAGGGGAAAAAGGGAGCAAGACTGAATACCACCTACAGTACTCAACAAATCACACCCACAAATATGCATAGTGCATAGGAGGCAAGGATAAGCTAGTGGTTTATTTGCATAAAAGCAGTTGTAGACAATAGTAGTTCGCAAACAGAAAAAGGTTGATTACTTGCACAATATTAATTCTCCACTGATTAACATTACACCACATTATCCAGGCCCAACCATCCATAAGAGCTATACCAGTTCCATTAAGTCATTTTAATTAAGCAAAACTGAGACTAATCACGGTGAATCTTGGCCAACCGCCCATGTCCGCGGGCGCGGCTATTCGAATAGCTTTACTCTGATCAAAGGTGCACAACTGTACCCACAATACACAGCCCCACACACGTTCCCGTGTGCCGGTGCATCACCACGATACCTCGTAAGAGGCTGTGACAGGACCGTTCACGCAACCTCTCCCAAACCATTCACACCACGCTAAGGTTGCACCTGCCAACAGGACACCCCATATTGGCCAGGCTACCCCCTTGCGCCACGATGGATCCGAAAGTTGATCAACCCTACCCTAGGCTGACCCAACTCCATCATGCACACCCTCATCTTCGGTGCCTAGGAGAGGGAGAAGAGACGCTACAAGTCCAGCCGTTGCCCACGTTAGTTTGTGGTAAGTACGAGTATTTGCCCAAAGGGCTCCCGCTAACCGGTCCGTAACTGCCATGGGTGCGACCAGCAAAACCATTGTAACATACCAAAATTTCGACTTTCGAAATTCTAACCAAAACAAAATAACAAAAAGACCTCAGAAGTAAAATCCTATAATTTCCAAACTAGGGAGCAACGATAAGAGGTTTTGACCAAGTTAAAATACCTTAGGAATGCATAAAGATTTTAGGAGTTAATTCACAAGAAACAGAAAATGTAATATGACTAACTATGTATAGATAAAAGTTTGACATAGAACATGGAGGTAAATAAATTATTACCATTTCATGTGCATACCTTTTCCTGGATTGTTTTTGGATCTTATATTGCACTTTCATAATAGGATGCATATACATTTGTATAGCCTAAATAATTTCTAAGGAGAATAGGTCTAACATAAAATCATAGAAAAATTCTTGTAACCACTATCCCACAAAATTAATCCACTGTAAATTTTCTGTAACCTTATCACTTCAATTGGTACTTCAACAAAATCCCTCAGATCCGCTAGACTGGGAAGCTAGCTAAAAATAAATAGGTATACTTCTAAAAATCCACCAAATGAAAATAAAGAATAATTAGACAGAGCCCTTTTGCCAAAGTGTGTGCCAACATGAACCCTACCACCAGGAATTTTGGTTTAATTTATCTTCCAAAGAAAACACATCAAATGATAAGATCAAGGCACTGGAGAAATAAATGAAACTGCAGAAAAACTGGATCAACAACCCTACTTTGCAAATTCACCAAAAATAAACCAGATCACTGCTAGCAACAAAATTTGGTCAGCAGGTTAATCACATTCTTCCCTATCTCCAGTAAATTTTACCAAATTTTATCAATTCAATAATTGTCTCAAATAAATACTCTTAATTCAGCAATACAGAAAAACTTTCACCTGCAGACTGCCTAATTGACATTTTTGCCAGAATTAACCCATCAATCAACTTCTCACCAAAATTTACCAGAACCTGGACTAGATTGTAAACTAATTACAGTAAAAATTTCAGTACAATATTTACAAGGATTGAACATAAAATAATAGGGAAAAGCTCACTGACTCAGACTAGTGCACAGCAGAAACTGATTTCTGGCCGAACTTTGCCATTTTCTCCAGAGAAATCTATAAGCCACATGACTCTGAATCTTGGCACAAAGTTGGACCATACCACTCACTGCTCACAGTAAATTTTCCACAATTTTACCTACAATGTAACTCAGTCAAAATGCCAGCTCAAGTGACCTCCCCAACTACTCCATTGACACTTAGTCTCTAGAAGATGCCTCTCTATTCTGTCACTGCCAAGTGGGTCCCGGCCATTGTGGGCCCCATCGGTCAGCCACAAGCACCCTTCCAACCCGGCCCCACTTGCAGAACACCGTCGCCACGCACGCGGACACGCGCCAGGCCACCGACGATGCGCTCACAGAGCGGTGCCAGCACTCCTGCCTTCGTTTCCTCGGCGCAGTCGACAGGAGCTCAAACCACTTCGCCATTAGACACTCCTCGCCATTCTCTCTCACTCCTCCACGGAAAGCCCGAGGCGAAAACCACCACAGCTCTGAGAACACCGCCTTCTTTCTCAGCACCGGCGAGATCCCGACGGCCGCCGTCCTTCTCCGGTGAGCCTCACTGCAATTGAGACTTGGGAACGTGATTGCCTCTAGATACCTGACCCATTTTTCCCTCCTTCTTCCCCTGACCTCGAGGTTGAAGACGCGATTGTGAGCCCTCGGCTCCGGCGACCGCCGCCGTGGCATGCACGCGTTCTCCCTGACTGAAGCAAGATTGGAGCTGAATCTTGGCCAGCAGCATCGCTAGCCCAAGACATGCTCAAGGACCGCGCATGAAGAGCTGAAGAGTTCCGAGGCCGTAGATCCGAGCCTTCTTCCTCTCCGCCGGCCACCGTGCCCCTTTTCTATTTTCTCCAACTCCGGTGAGTCAAACTCTGATTCCTCGCGTCTGTACCAACCTCAACACCTCACTAAGGTGATGCCTACTTCATTTCTCTGGGTCCTAGCCCAGATCCGGCCGTCGCCGTTCACCCGAAGGACTCCGCCGCCGTGAGACCTCCTCCGACGCGCTCGCCGCCGTTCCAGCACCGCCGAGTAGCCCAATATCTTCGGTAAGCCTCTCTGGTCTCTCAGGTTTTGCATGCATGCATCCATTCGGCCCATAATATGTAGTCCATATGCATGCCGAGAGAGTCCACCGCCTCCGCCGTCATCGCCGGCGATTCCAACCACCTCCGACCGCGAGACCACCACCCATAGCCTCGCCCGGATCTCCTCTGACTTTTCTCTGTTGGCCGTGACGCCAGCCGAGCCGCCGTTCGCCACCGGCGCCGGCGAACAGAACCGGCGCCCCAGCCAGCCTGCGCCTCCTCTGTTTTGGTTCCGCTGACAGATGGGCCCGGGCTGGAAGAGAAATAAGAAAAGAAGAAAGAATTAGAAAATTGTTAAACTAAAATATTTTTTTCCAACAGAAAAATATGCAAACTTCATAAATTTATAACTAAATCATTTCAACTCCAAATTGGACGAAACAAAATTTGTTGGAATCACAAAATTATGAACTTTATTTCTGTTGCTTGAAATCTGGAAGAACCAGTACCTAAAATGTCTCAAAAATAATATAAAGAATATAACACATAACTCATATGCAAATTTAGTTATTTCATCTTTACCTTAAATCAAGGTTTAGTAAATTCATAAAATGTTGGTCTTTTCTGAAGTGAACTAAAACTAAAATTCATTTACATAAAAGACACTCATACGAAACTTATAATAGGTAAATATATAAATTAGTATACAAAACATGTATTAACTTCTAAAATGTGTAAGAAATTCATATAAGCTCCAAATAATGTGAAATCAACTTTGTTAACTTCAAAATATTTTGCTCTCCATTCTGAAAACAGAGGATTTGCTAAAACTAGTATGAAAACCCTCTTTATATTTTATACAGGGGATAAATGTTTTATATAAGGTCTAGGAGGTAAAATAATTCATAAAAATCATATAAACTTCATTTTTACTCTAAGTAAAATACACCCAAATGACAATAAGTCTACACCACATTCCTCTCAAATATCAAAAGGTTAAATGTCATAAATACCTTGCCCTAAAACCCGTGCATACTAAAATACATGTATAAATACGTATACTTGCCTAGAACTTGGGAAAATTAATATCTCTTAAAAAGAAGTCGATAAAATGGAAACTTCTTCACCACAATTCATCTAAAACCAGTACCTAGCCACTGTGTAAATTTCACACATATTAAGATAACTTCAATTTAACCTTATACCGTATTCTAACGTATTTTCGTATAGAACTCGTAAAATTCATAACTCTCAAACAGAACGTGATAAAATAGAAATTCCTTCACCTAAATTCACTTTAGACCAGTAGCAACCTAAGGCATAAATATCATGCATATTAGAGCATTTCATATTTTCTGCATTATTTGCTATTTATACGATCGTACGTTATTTTCCTTCTAGAGAACGAATTCGATATCGGTGAAAAAGTGAAATAGTTGGAGTCCGAGTACTCAAGAGTAAGGCAAGTTTTCTCCCCTCCTCCTTGAATAAATTGAATCCTATGTTTTGGGGAATGAAATGTGATGTTTGCAAAATTGCATGCGTATTTGTGAATAACGGTATTTGAATTGTGGTAAATGGTAGTTACAACCTATTAGTTGCATGATCCACCTTAGAACATTGTATTCCTTGCTGTTTGTAACCTTAGGCTTGTTTAAAGTACTTGGTTTGTACTCATGGGGTCTATATTAAGTTAATACACTCGCTTATGCTTAGCCATGCTTAGTAACGTGCTAAATATTACAGTGATCATTATATACCTTTGAAAATGGGAATTTTATAACTTCTGGATAGAGGTGAAGCCTCTGGTTATTTGTGAACTAAAATGATGAAAAACCTGAATTTAGACTTGGGCGGCAAGTGGTGTGCATATGGAGTAGTTGCACACCGATAGGGGGAGTGTTTGCCCGGGTCAATTAAGGACCGAACTCAGTGCCATATTCTCATGTTAAACAGTACAACCACATGTGCTAGTTATGGGATAGCCATAGCGGATTAAGTTATTTAATGTTTAGCCTTGCATTTTGGTAGGCTGAGTAGTATGGGCAGTGCCTACGAGTGTACTGTAGGGCTGTTCAGTGGAGCTACCTATATGGACCATGAGGGACTGTGATCACCTCATGGCATAGGCGTCTAAGCGTGTCCAATACAACGTTGTGTGCCTTGTGGGGAGTTAGGAAGGCTGCCGCCACGGCGCTGGGTTTAAGGCGTGGGCCCGCCACCCACGACATCGGGGTCGCGCCTCGGTGTGGAGTAACACACCTCGTGCTGGTGCAAGGCTAAATGTTAGGTAATGTAAAAGTTGTGTTGTGACCTCTAGACCGCATTCAACGTGAAGAGTGTGGTGGTACCGATGGGTACTGGACAAACTAGAGTGTAGCCGTTGGGCTTCTATCACATCATGTGGGTAACGATGTACAAACTCTGCAGAGTCAAAACTAATCGGTTAGCCGTGCTCACGGTCATGAGCGGCATGGTTGTGTCCATTGAGTATAGATTTATGTTTCTAAAATGTTTTATGAAATTGGGATGAGGATTGGTGATTTATGAGAACTACTATGATTATTACAATGTTTATGATGACTTGTTGCCATGGAGGGCATTATGTTGGAAAATTATTATGTTGATTACTTCGCTACTTATTATACATGTTTCTAATGTTTTATTAAATACCGTTGCAAATGATTGTGAACTAAAATTAGCTTTATGCAAAACTAAACCCATAAATAGCCTTCCCTTGATTTAGAACTTGCATGTATTGTAGGATTGACATTGCCAGTACATTATTTCGGTAATGTACTGACTCTTGCTTGTATTTCCATTGATTACCTGGTTGTAGGTTGAGTGCTACGGGATTCCGTTGCTTCTTCAGGATTGATTCTTTAAGGGGTGTACCTCTAGTCGGATTGCCTGTGGTATGGGTAGACAAGCTTCCGCTGAATCATATTATTTGGCCTTTTGGCCTATGTAATCTTAGTTGTATCTAAGTTTATTTCACTTATAATTTTATACCCTATGTTTGTGTACCATTGCTAGAGATGAAAGTGTGGACTAGCAATTTTCCTGGGGCTAGTCTACATGAGTATAGACTTAGAACAGTTGAGATGCATGGAGAATAGTTCGACCGTAGACCATGTCCTCAGAGATATGTATCGTGTTTGGTCGCCGCCTTCGTGTGGTTTGACGGGCATATCTCGCTGTGTGGACTGGTGTAACTATTCTTCCAAATATCTCTTGTGTTCTTAGTCTGGCGTTCGGTTGTTTTGCATTATATTTGGTGATTTGTGTGACAAGGCTGCGATGAGGTTGGATGGTTACAGTTTTATTTGGTTTTTATTCGAGATCCCATCCAACTAAATATTTCGCGTTGTCGTACCAATTACCTCTTATAGTGCAAAATAATCGGGTGCCTACAACCATGCACCCACAGCCCACCATTTGGGTCAAATTTTAGTAATTTAAGAGTAACATATCCAAAGTTCTATTTTTCCGACATCGAGTCGAACCAAATAATGTAACGGATAATATTTAATACCCAGATGAGCTAAGTTGCTAAGCAAGGCTAAGCATCCTAAGAATAGTATTCTAGTCATGTTGTTACCCCCGTGACAAGGAATCAGGTGTAAATACTATGGCATAGTCCTATCAATATAAAGGTTATAACCCCTCCATATGAAATAATGAAATAATGCAGTTTATTTACATAAACAAAGCATTTTAGCGAAAAATAGGTACAAAATGATCAAGATTACAGTGCGACTTGCCTTGATCTGGCTCGATGTACTTAGCTACAACCTCGTAGTACACGGGAGAGTCACCGGTGTCGGATTCGAGGAGTCACAATGACCGGAAGGCGGCGAATGGGGGCGAACAGAGGCGATCGGCGGCGGCGGAGGTACGGGATGACAGCGAAGGTGGCGTCCCGGTGAAGATCTCCGATGACGGAGGCGCGGCCAAGGCTGAGGAGGTCCTGGCGAAGGTAAAGGAGGGATTTAGAGCCGAAATGGCCGAAGAGATCGACGGGAAAACGCGGCCAAACACCGGCGGAATGTCTTACCAAGGAGGACGACGGTGAGCTTGGGTCTCCGACGGCGTAGCGACACTCGGATGCGATGGCCTGGCGTCGCACAACCGCAGTGGAGCTGGCGGTGGCTAGCGCGCGGTCTAGCGGCGGCGGCAGGCGGCTGGAGGCGATGGAGTGCGGCGGCGACTCTAGTTTACGCGGCGCGGTGTGTTAGGGAGCTCGGGAGGCGTCGGGGTTTGAGGGAAAAGGAAGAGGAGAATACGGCAAAGGTTTTTATGCGCTCGAGCGGGAGAGATCGTGGCCGAACGGCTCCAATTTCACACCAGATTAAGGGCGACGCCAGCGGGGTCGTGCGCGCGATTCTCGCGCGAGAGGGAGTGGCGGCGGTGGAGAACGTGGGGGAGTGGGCGCAGACCGAGTCCGCCCTTGTTTGAACCAGGAGCAGGCGTGCGGGGAGGCGGGACGCGACACTGATCGGACGGCGGAGGGGAAATTTTCCCCTCCACCCGATCCGGACAGAGGTAGGGGAAAGAGCTGACAGGTGGGCCCGGCCTATCAACGGGGGAGACGCACGGGCGAGCGGGCGAGCATCTGACAGGCGGGGCCCACAGTGCAGCGAGAGAGGGAGCAGTGCGGGTGGCTGACCGGTGGGCCCGTGGGAAGATGCGCGGCGCGCGCGGATCGTGCGGCAAGCCGGGAGCAGTGCTGGGCCAGCGGCCCAACGGGAGGAAAAAGAAGGAAAGAGGAAAATGGAAAGAAAGGAAAAGAGAAAAGGTTTTCCAGTGAAAATTAAATTCTGATAATCGTTTTTGATTTATTAAAAATAGTTCCAGTGCTCTAAAAATTCAGATAAAAATCCTATTAATATATTTTGGCAAGAGGAACATAGGAAAAATGTTCCTAGCCATAGTAGCTTATTATTTGCATTTTCCACATTAAATACTTTATTTGGCCATTTAATTTATTTTATTTTTTCTCTTGAGCATTTTCTCAGGTAATATTTTTGTGTGGCTAAAATTAGGGTGTGACATCCGCTCACAGTTCCTAATCCTTCCAAAGCCGCATGTACTTCTTCAGATTGTCCTTGCGATGTAGGAGCCGACCCGGAGTCATCTTGCTCGATGTTTGGGTATGACATCGGCATGTACTTCGGGTCGAAGTCGCTTAGTTGGAACGACGGGTAGTTCAAATTCATCCTAAAATATAAATGGAGAAAATTAATTCATATATCAATAAATAGTACAAACAAACAACGAAATTCAGAAAAAAATTTTACCTTAAAGGAGGAGTGGAGCAGTGGAGGCTTCCCCAAAATATTTTTGATTTTTAGACAAAATTTGTCTAAATCAAAAATTGAAACTAGAACACAAACTTACAATTCACAAACTAGCACAAGATGAGAAGTTTGGATAAGCTAGGATGTTGGGGGTGCCTGACCTATTTATAGGAAAAAAATTTCATATTTTTTCGGATTTTTCGTTTTTTTTTTCTATTTTTTTGCCCTCCAACGGCTAAATTCGAAAAATAGTCGTATAATATAGCCGTTGGGACACATGTCGCAACAAGATTGGACCATCGACTGTGCTTGCCGTGCCGCCATGCCATGCTCGGGCCGTGCCGGTAGTAGGCCGTGCTGTGGTAACAAGTTGTGCCATGCCAGCCTGGCGTGTCGTCCCGGCGGCCCAAGCACGGTACGGTCCATCGGCTTTCGTGCCTGGCTTGGCCCGGCCAGGTTACTCTAGCACCGTGCCCAGGTCGGCCTATTTACGCATGGCCTATCTGGTCATGTATAATCACTACCAACAATAAAGGTCTTTTTTAAAAATAATAAGGATCGCTACTAATAGTTGCGATACTAACAAGAGTCTTTTTATAAATAATCTGAACCTATCTATCAAAGCTAGGGGTTCGAATAAGGATCATTTTGTAAATAATCAAGATTCTAAAAAGGTCTTTTCTGCAAATATAATTCTCTTCCTCCTCAGCTCTGGTTCCCCTTCCTCTCCCTTCGCCATCGGCCTCGCGAAGCTGATGATGCAACCACCAGTGGTTCCTGCGCCCCTCCACCGCTTGAACCCGATGCTGGTGCGGCGGTGCCCTCTCGCATAGCAGCGCCACCGATTCCTCCTCCCGACGCGCTTTCACCTCTTTCTCGAGGACGCCGTTCACCTCCTACCCAGGTCAGCGCCGCCGCGTCCCTCTCCACACCCACCTCGTCCATGGCACAGGGAGGAGGTCCAACATTTGGGTAATCTTGCGGACCATCTCACCAACAGGAGGAACTGAGAATCGCTGAAACAGCAGCGGAGAACACCAGTGAAGTGAAGGGAAGGAAAATAAATACTAGTTTGGAATCTCTGCAGAGCCTACCAGTTGTGATACTGTTTGATTAATCGAAATTATACAGCTTTACTATACAATTGAGTTGTTGTGAGGATAAATGACAAGGTGCAGATGAGATTTTGCTGGGTTTTCCTTCTGAATTCTGATGCATTTGTTATATATGGCTGATGAGCAAGAACCAGCCGTAGCCCATAGGTGCATGTTTGGAGTACACTGTGCACAGTCTAAGGTCTCCCTTCTTAAATTGTAAGTAATGGAAGCTGTTGAAATGAAAAGGAAAATCTAGAACCATAATTTCAGATAAAGTATGTTTACGATGCTCTCTATTAATAATATTATACTACCAGTATATTGATCTGAGCCCTTGCTTTATAAGGGTATATTTAGTACTTCCTAGCTGAATGGTTTGGGGTGATATTGGTAATCCTAATTTTCTTTTCGTCTTAGTCCTTCATGCTCGAATGTCATCGCGTCGCCATTGCAGTCAGGTCCCGACGTCGCCGTCCCCTTCCGGCGTTGGCGCCCTACTCCGGCCGCTCTCAGCCGGCATTCATCCCTGCCACGCCACTGTCGTTCGTCCCTGTGTCCTTCCTCGTTCGATCCCACCGTCGGCAACCCCGATCGTCCCTGCCATCGCCACTCCTGGTCCTGCCGTCACCGCCCCCTGCAACTAGCGCTGGCAAAAGTCACGAGACCAGTGCGCCCAACATCGCTGCCGCCATTAATCCCCGCCGTCGCTGCCTCCGCTCGTCCCTACCGTTCCCACCGCCGCTGCCTCCGCGGTCCTTCGCAGCCGTTGACGGCCCCCTGCAGGACTGTGCGGTCCCGCTGTCGGCGCCGTCGCTCGTCCTCGCCGCCCAAGAAGGTATGCTTCTCCCAGTATACTCTCTCATCCTTCCCTTGTCTGGTCTGCTAGCAATCTGCTCGACAAAATGCCTGTGTGCCTGCTAGTTCTTGACTTGGACGCTTGGACTGTAATTTTGGTGTGATTGCAACAAGGATCAGTGCGCCTGGTTCTTTGCAAATTCTTTTGTCTTATAGAATGCTTACATAAGCATATCTTCTAGAGATTATTCCTGTTGTGTGGTAGCGTACTTTCGTCGTATGGTGCTTCTGCATGGAGCTGCAAGCTAAGCATTCCACTCCTGTTTTTATGGTATTGTTTTCATAACAAATCAGCACTCTCTACAGCCTTGTTAGGTGATTTTGCTGAGTGTTAATATTCAGTTGTTTGTGCATTGCCAATATCTTTTCTAGAATTGAAATTAAACAGTCTTGTATAGTGTATTCATCATCTTTTAATGCCAGTTGGGGTTTGTCAACTGCAGTCTGCATGTTTGAGTTTTGTCTCTTGACAAATAAATGGACACTTAGTTTTACACCTCAATGTTCACTGCTTCTCCAGAGCAGGGCTACATTGTTGTACTCCCTGAAAAGTTGCAAACTTGAAGTGGAATGTTTACCGGTAGGTTATTTATATGTTAAATTGCATTTGCTTATGTTCTGGCTCAAAATTGCTGTTTCCATCTTGCAGGTCTGTGAGGACACCTATAAGGTTAATAATAAACAGAGTCCCTGGTAGTTCAGACATTGGAACGCTTCATGATAATTTCGTGTAAGAATCCTCACAATATCTGAATTGTATCATGAAGATTCGTCGGAAAATCTAATTACAAAAGATAATTATTTGCAAGGGTATCCTGGAGAGAGAAATAACAAACATTTACTTTTCAATTCCACTGCAGTGCCACAAAGGATTTCAACACATCTCAATATTATGCATCTTACGTATAAGTAGTACTGTGGTATTTTTGCATGTAAGTTCTTATTCTCCTGACAACTGCACTGCAAGCTGAAACTGCTAACTTTTAGCTCAAAAAAATCAGATGTCATGACATTCATGTACTGCAACTACAAATTGCTGCTTTATCCCCCATTTACCAGCTGCGAATCTCAGTTAATTCAGCACTCATGTAGTTAATTCAGCTGCTTACTCTCTTTCTTGTTCTACTATTGCACTTTGCCTTTCTGCAATCAGTCTGCAGCCATGGAGGATGGATGCATTCCAGAGCTGTTTTCGTCGAATGCAGGAAACATGGGCAACAAGCAACATCACAACGATTGGATTGGAGCGCAACCTGAAGAGACGGAGGACTTATAACACTGGGGGATCGATGTGCTATGGTCAGACTATGGGGCAACATTAACTGAAAACATGTGTACTATACATAGTCTATTGAGGATGTATTCCGTATCTGAAGTAAACAGATTGCCAGTAGTATGCCCGCAACATTTACTAAAAATGTGTACTGTATTTAGTCAATTGAGGTTGTACTCCGTATCTGAAGTAAACAGATTAATGTTTTTTTTTTAACATAAAAGAGCAGGGAGCTCCTGCTATCATTTAAGAAGAAGAGACTTGCCCAGTTTTTGAGGGAAGACCGGGTCCAAAAACCTCACAAACGCATGGTTAATTAGGGGAACCGGCAAAAACCTACACAGAGAACAAAGAAACCGACACTTGTGGCAGCAAAACTGAGGCTCTATCACAAGTCATCGTTGCCGAGCTCAAAGGAGCAGCTCCGACTTCCAATGAACAAACCACAGACTGGACAACCCAAATGACCAAGAGAAACGTAGGGTAGGGCAACGTCTTCTAGACGAAGACTCCAAGGAGGAAAATAGCATCCAAGACGCAAACAACGACCATCCAAACATCGGAACTCGGTTTTCACTTGGAAAGAAGAGGAGAGTGAAACAACAACACCTTCAAGAAGGAAACGGCACCCGCAGACGTCGACGTTGTTGGCACCGGTCAAAGACCAGGGGCAAGACTTTTGTCCAAAGCTCTCACTCACTACCAACTACGAACTCCAAAGCCACCGCAGTGTTGCCGAGACAAGGATAGTTGAGGGTTATCATTGCCAAGCTTGTCACCCGGTAAGCAGCTCCAACTTCGCCCCAACATGCCAACGCACAACCCCGCTGTGGAGGCCACCTGCACAAACCCTCCTCGATGCCACCAAGACGAAAGAGATAAGGGTTATCATTGCTGAGCTTGCCGCACCCTGCCAAGCAGCTCCGACTCCACCCCAGCTCAACAACGCATGGCTGCGTCGTGGGAGTTTTCATGCCCCACCTCTCCACCAAGCCGAACACCTTGCTGCCGCAAGAGCTTCAAAGCACAAAAGATGCTAACAGCCGCCCGACCTCCACCAAGCGGAACCCTTTCAACCCAGCCGGTGCCTTCCTCCTAGCCATGGAACTCCCCGCGACCGGAATCAGGAGACCGGCCAGAAGAGGGGGAGGAGCTCCAGGGAATGGAAGGAGACCCAAACTGTCGGAGGGGATCTCCTCGCCGTCGACCAGGCCACCATCCATACGTTGTTAACCGTGTCCCGCGGCAAACCAGCTAGCAGGCTTCAACGGCAGTTGCCCATCTCCCACCATGCGGCAAAGCACGATCAGGCCACCTGCTGTTGCCTCCCCGGCCACCGACAATTCGGCAGCGTCGCCGACCACCTTCGCCTTGCTAACCACCATCACCTCGCCTCACCATCCGGCCACCTGCGCTCGGGGCTGCTTCCCGGCACCTGCGCTAGCCTCCCGCAGTCGCGCGGTGATGCCGCCTCCCGCAGCCCACAATGCCGCTATCTCCCGGGAAGCCGCGTCACTGGAGCGTCCTCTTCCCACGACCAGAAAATCAGCCATCCGGTGGCTGTCGTGCCCCCCTCTGCGATGCTAGCACCACCATCCCCGGCGCCGTCGCCGCGCTGTCCTCCCGCTGCCGTCTCTCACGCTGGCCGCTCGCTGCCGTCTCTCGCGCTGGCTTCATGCTGCCGCGCCGACTGCTCGACCCCGGCCAGATCCGACGTGGAGGCGCCAGGTCCAGCTATGGGGGCACCAGATCCGGTCGCGGCGGCGCCGGATCAGCAGCCTCCCTCGCCGGGGCGCGCCGCCATAGCCTCTAGCCGTCGAGTGGTCCGGCTCGTCGCGCGCCACTCGGCCTCCCCCGTGCCAAAGACGGAGCATCGCCGGGTTTTGGCCCCGCCGCCACCATCCTGGCTCGCCGCCCGGTTCTCCAGCGACGTGCTCCGGCGGCGGTGAGGCGGAAGAGCAGGGTGTGGGGGAGGCGGCGGTGGCTAGGGTTTCGCCCCCGAGCCTCCCGTGCGTGGACGGCGCGGGGTCCCCCAACAGTCTCGATTAATGTATTATATCATTGATGTCCTATGATTTTCGGCTTGTCCAACTCAAAAATTTTATAAGAGCAAGTACAATGGCCCTGTTTGGATCAAGTAGCACGGCTAGAGTTTAGAGCTAGTTTCTAGCTCAAGACTAACCCTAAACTAACTCTAGCCAAAGTGGTGTTTGGATGCAAGGGTTAGATTGACAATAAATGTACTTTTCCAATCATTTGTCTCATTCTAACCATCTTTCCAGCCGGATTTAATGTGACAGCCTCTTGCGTGGCCTCCTCCCGCTCACAAATGATACAAATAAATCATCTTTACAAATCAAGCATCCAAATCACAATAAATTTTAATTTGTCCATACAAATGAGATGTCTCACACGAACTTACAAGTGTTCAATCAAGCTAAACAAAAAAAAATTACACTCCATGAAACAAAGCATTAGCTAACTCATCACGGAAGGCATTCATGTTGACATCTTCAACAAGAGGTTCATCTTCTGGCCATCCTGATGCCGAAGAACTAGGCATTGGGTTATAATTTTCATCCGCATCACAAGCATCAAATTCCCTATCCGTAATTCTGCTCTCTCGAATAAAATTATGAAGAGCCATACAAGCAACAATAATTCTAGTTTGCTTCTCCTCTGGAAATCTTGGCATGTTCAACAAAATCCTAAATTTCATCTTCAACACTCCAAAAGTTCGCTCTATGACATTCCTAACTTTGGCATGTGCATGGTTGAAGATTTCTTTCATACCTTGTGGCGGCGGGCCATTTTGCCATTGCTCCACATGGTACCTTGTACATCTGTATGGTGAAAGGTAGCCTGGCCTGTTTGGGTACCCCGCATCAACCACATAATACTTCCCTACATATTTTCAAAGGCACACAATGAGACTTAGATGAACAAGTGTAATTGGATAAAAATTGTTGCAAGACAGTTCAATTGGCAAACCTGGTGGTGGATGTGGAAATTTGTGATGATGAGTAGTTAAGGCATCTTTGAAAACTCTCATGTCATGTGCTGAACCAGGCCATCGTCTCCCTGGAGGATGTCATCGTAGAGCTGAAGCCCCGGGAACCCCTCCGCTGTCGGCGCTTGCGAGTTGAGGTCGAAACCACCGCGACCAGCGGGAGCGTGCGCAGGGCCAGTCGCAGACGGCTGTGAGCCCCAAAAGTTATTGTCGAAGTCATCTCCGTCCATGGCTGCAAAGTTCTCCTGCACAGATAACTTGAACAGATCAGAACACAAACCCCTCAACTCCCACTGGGACGGCATCGTGCCCCTCGACTGCGCCCCCAACCCCTCCATCCTCCGCCTCTCCCCGCAGCTCCGATGGGAGCAGGCCCATGAGCCGCTCCACGACGGCACCGACCTATACGCCGATCTCGTCCGCCGCGCAAGGGTCGCCCTCGAGACCGGCGGCCGCATCGGCGCCGTCCTCTGGTACCAGGGGGAGAGCGACACCGTGCGATGGGCCGACGCCAACGAGTACGGCCGCCGGATGACCATGCTCGTCCGCAACCTGCGCACCGATTTCGCCATGCCACACCTGCTCCTCATCCATGCATCCCATGAAACGCACCGAATCGCTGGGAGGAAAGACTAAAACCGCGTGACGCAGACTAAAGTGGCGCAACAACACAAGCTCCCCTGCAATCGACGGAGGCGGAGCACCTGGAGCTGCAATCGATGGATTTGCGTGCCACGCACCTGGATCTGGAGCAGCGCGGTGCCAAGGGGCCCGGCGCCTTGACGACCCAAGCTACGCTACGACGCCGGGCGGGACTTCGAAGGCACCACCATCATTTGGATCGGAGGACGGGGGTGGCGGCCGGGAGGCTGCCGGCGCAGGAGGCGGCCGAGGCCGGGGAGGCGCCTGGGCGCGAAGGCGGCGACCGAGGCCGAGGCAGCAGCGGGAGGACGCGGGCGCGGGAAGAGGCGGCGAGAGGAGGCGGGCGCGGGAGGAGGTGGGCATTGGCCGGGAGGAGGCGGCGGGAGGAGGCGAGCGTCGGGGAGGAGGTGGCGGCAGGAGGCGTCAGGGAGGAGGCGGTGGAGCCGAGGAGGCCGGGAGGAGGCCGAGGCGGCGGGAGGAGGCGGCCGTCGGGGAGGAGCCAGGCCAGGAGGAGGCGACGGGAGGAGGCGGAGGAGCCGAGGAGGCCGAGGCAGCGGGAGGAGGCAGGCGTCGGGGAGGAGGCAGGCCGGGAGGAGGCGGCAGGAGGCCGAGGCGGCGGGAGAAGGCAGAGGAGCCGAGGAAGGATGGGGAGTGGGAAGGGAGGCGGCGGCGTGGTGAAACACGGGAGGGAGGGAGGCGTCGCGATGCGAAAGGGATGAGGGGATCGGGGATCCGGTGCGGGTGGATGAGGGAATAACAATTAATTTTCAGTGGGCCCTATCTCAACTAGCCCAAATAATCACTCCTTGGAGAGGATAGTTTTTTTGATGGGCTAGATGCAACTAGCCCCAATCTAACCTTCCTGTTTGGATACTTTAGAGCTAGTTGAGCCCCAAATAGCTTAAACTAGCTCTAGCCCTTGGATCCAAACAGGGCCAATAATCGGAGATAGTTGGACCATATTAATCGTGTCGCTGATCTAAAGGAGAGAGAATGTGAGCGAGCGATAATTCTACCGCTCGGCTACAGACGCGTCTCAAAATGAAAACATCAATGAGAAGAGAGAGAAAAAGAGCTCCACAATAAGGTTGACGAGCTCGATAAAGGTCGATGGCGGGGTTGTCATTCTCAGTGAGCTCCACGAGCAAGTGGGACTTGGAGAAAAACTAAAGCTCGGGAGGCAGTTGGCGAAGCGACAACAATATGGGCGAGCTCAACAGAGAGCGGCATGGCCGACGCAT
Organism: Oryza meyeriana var. granulata; assembly: GCA_003991445.1. Lineage (NCBI taxonomy): Eukaryota > Viridiplantae > Streptophyta > Magnoliopsida > Poales > Poaceae > Oryza > Oryza meyeriana. The sequence continues at coordinate 71,159 of RYFJ01002690.1, forward strand.
GAGCTCGGCAGGAGGCGATGCGGCTGGTGTACGAGCTTGGTAGGCAGCGAACCGGCTAGCGCAGTGCGGCGAGCTCAGCGGCCAGCTGCATGGTTGGCGTGCGAGCTCGATGGGCAGCGAAGCGGCCAGCGCAGTGCGAGCGAGCTCGGCGGGGAGCGGTATGGCTGGCGTAAATCGGGCAAGCTCAGTCGGTGCAACCTGCCCGAGCTCTGGAGACTACGCCGCAGCAGCCACGACTCATGGGCATGGTATCGCTAAAGAGCTCAGGAGCTTGATGCAAGAGATAGATGGGATCAATAGTTAATTAGTATTTTATTGCGATGTGAAATGTGTATGGCCCAATAATATAGCTGTGTTATTGTATACACAGGCTACAAAGAAAGCTGTTGATGAGTTGGACAAAATTGGAGCCAACTGTCTACTCTACTATTGACCTTGTTCTAACGGAAGCAAACACAAGATATGTAACTCAAGGTGATGATTTGACGAGCATTCTAGGCACTAAAGGTTTCATTTATCTTCTAATGTTCTAAAAGGCAGTAAGGTGCGGCCACCTCATTTTGTAGAGCTTATGCGTAAAGTGACCTTTGTAAGCGGACATATACTTAACACATGTATATTTTTATACATCAATTCATCTATATTTACAAATGATTAATCCATCTATATCTACTGAACGACTAAGACCGGACCTTAGTGGACCTCTTAGCCTTGTGGACTAACCACCTAGTAATACTCAGTAAGGTCCATAAACATCCTATGCATATGCCCACACTAATAAGGTCTGAGCATTTGCTTACTATAACACTGATTTTTTCGCTTCCCAAGGAAAACTGAGTTAGAATAGCTAGAGAGGAGCACGTTATATGGATGGTTGTCCTTATGTAGAGAGAAACTCATCCGTCTCAAAATACTACTACTTCTAGGATTTAAATTTATCTCATAATACTACTACTTCTCCATCTACCTCCCCATCTCAATCAATCACAATCTTCCTTTATTTAATTTCTTCATCTACTTTCTCATCTCAACCAATCACAATCATTTGTTAACCCCAACCTTAATTTCTTAAAAAAAAAATATACGTTCAAGTATTTTGAGACGGAAGAAGTACGCTTAGAGTTACGTATGACCTATTAATTAACATAGGTGGACATACCATCCGAGGACTAAGACACGTAGTGATCACATCATTTGAATCATGGTCTAGACCAATAACACATGCCATTTGAAATGTTTATATTTTAAACTCCACTCAAATCAATTATAAAATTTTATTTTATAACGTGTAGTTCTCAACTTATTATAAATAAAAAGGAACTCTTGTCCTGTGGACACGTCTTAGTTTAGAATGCCGCGGAATCCAATTCTATTTAATTTTTAATCTGCTCTCTGGCATGCTATATTGTTGCTTCTATGATATTACCTTCGTTTTTTAATAAATAACGTTATTAACTTTTATCGTGATGTTTGACTATTTATTTTATTTAAAAAATTAGTGTAAATACTAAAAAAAAATACGGATAATGCTTAAAGTTCCTTCAATTAAATCATACTTACCTAAATTTTTTCAATAAATAAATAGTTAAACATCGTATTAAAAGTCAATGATATTATTTATTAAAAACTATAGGGAGTAGAAGAGATCAAATTACAGAGACAACAGAACAAAAATTTTAGAAGCATTCACTTAACAAGCTATTCAGTGAACTCGTGAGAGCCACTGAAAACATGCATCTTTCAATAACTCGTTTTAAATATCCGATCATCTCAACCACAGCTCACAAATGCAACAAGATCCATTCCAAAACACCATCAAATTTCAGGCTGTCCCGTTGTCTTGCACCGGCCAACAGAGGCACATAGATCACACACACAAGGCTCCTCCCGATCGAGCAGCCACACGGCGGCACGCTGGAGCCTGCCCGCGAATGGCTTGGGCCCGCCGGCGTCGAGGAGCACGTGGTACTCCTCGAGTCACGCCAGGCCCAGCCCGTGCACGGCGAGCATGACCTCCCCATGTGCACGGTCATGGGAGAGGCGATACAGCGGCTCATCCTTCCGCTATCCGCCTTACTCCGCGCCGCCGAGCGCGCCGTGGTTTCCACGGGCCGCCTCCCCGACTCTGCCTATGGATAGCCGCCGTCTTCCCTGATCCACCGGGCACGACGACCCAGACCACCCTCTGTTCGTGACCGTGCCGCTGCCGTCTCTACCAATCTCTTGAGTATCCGGAATAGCCGCAGATCTGGCCGTGGATAGCCGCCGCTTCTTCTGATCTGTTAAGCGCGACGACCCCAGCCCGCCTCCTACACATGACGCGCGCCGACGCCTCCGCCACTGGAACCCGGCTCCGATAGCCGCCGAGCGCGCCGCGCAGCCGCTCCATGGCCAAGAGTGATCGCTCCTCACTTCACGAAGACAGGAACCGCGCCGCCACTCAACTGGCTGAACGCCTGGCCCACGGCACCGAAAAGTTGTATGGTTTCCAATTAATGTGCAAAATTACAATATTACCCTCCATTCTCTCGCGTAGTATAAATAGATCTGACTTTTTGGATGAAAATAGATCAATGGTTTAAATTAATTTTAGTAGAGAGCACCGTAAAAAGTATATTTTTGTTGTGAAACAACGGAATCGTGATTGCTGATTTCTCACTTTTGGCCGCTTTATACTGCTGGAGAATGTTTCTGAAAGAACATGCCTTGTTGCAGATTTGTATCGTGTTTATACTAAGGTTGTACACCTTACTTTGAGAATGAAACCTTTGACAAGCCACATGCAAGACATTGAGGAGATCAGGAGAAGATAATGCTGCGATGTGCAAAATTTCGACGTTTGGTTGATGTCAGAAGAGGGAGAAACAGAGAGCTTGATTCATTTATTGATCAAATTTATTCAGAAGATGAACACAATCAATCACCATGGCAACAACAACAACGACATCGATGACATTGCTGCTAAACTTATTTGTATCCTGTCCCGTTGATCTCTACTACTTTGCTCAAGTCTCCATCATTATATTTTGGGGACGGCGGCGAGGGCTTCCTGCATCTTCTCGTCGGAGTGAGAGAGGTCGACCATGTCGCCTCTCAGGTACTTCTCGTAGGACGCGAGGTCGAAGTGGCCATGGCCGCACATGGCCATGAGGATCACCTTCTTCTCCCCCGTCCTCTTGCACTCCAGTGCCTCCCTGATCGCCGCCGCGATCGCGTGCGTTGGCTCCGGCGCCGGGATGATGCCCTCCGTCCGTGCAAATTTCAAGGCAGCTGGAGTTCAAAGAAAAAAAAATACTCTCTTGTTATTACGCATCACCTAGATTAGCTTTTGGTTGAATGAAATCATGAATAATACCTTCGAAGCATTCGGTTTGCTGAATGGCAATGGCTTCCATGAATCCAAGCTCATACACATGGGAGATCAGAGGCGCCATTCCATGGTAGCGAAGCCCTCCTGCAAACAATGGCTTCGATTAGCAATCAAGAACTGCAAATTGGGGGCAAGAAGAAGCGTACTTCTCTTGTTCAGTTACCTGCATGGATGGGGTCGGGGACGAATCCATGGCCGAGGGTGTGCATCTTCATCAGCGGCGTCAGGCCGGCGGTGTCGCCGAAGTCGTAGGCGTAGACGCCCTTGGTGAGCGTCGGGCACGCGGCTGGCTCGACGGCCTTGAACGCCGGGCTCATCCTGCCGGCCAGCTTCTCGCGCATGAACGGGAACACGAGCCCGCCGAAGTTGGACCCACCGCCGGTGCAGCCGATGACGACATCAGGGGTGTCGCCGACGGCCGCCAGCTGCTCCAGGCACTCCTCCCCGATCACCGTCTGGTGCAGCAGCACGTGGTTGAGCACACTGCCGAGGCAGTACTTGGTGTCGGCGTTGGTGGCCGCCACCTCCACCGCCTCGGAGATGGCGATCCCGAGGCTGCCAGGGCTGGCTGGGTCCCCCTCCAGGATCTTCTTCCCCGACTCCGTCACTGACGACGGCGACGGGTGCACCTTGGCGCCCCACGTCTCCATCATCAGCCTCCTGTACGGCTTCTGGTCGTACGACGCGCGCACCTGCCACACCTCGCAGTTGAGCCCGAAGAGGCTGCTCGCGAACGACAGGGCGCTGCCCCACTGACCGGCGCCGGTCTCGGTGACGACATTCTTGACTCCGGCGACGGCATTGTACCACGCTTGCGGCACGGCCGTGTTCGGCTTGTGCGACCCCGCCGGACTCGTCCCTTCATACTTGTAGTAGATCTTCGCCGGCGTGCCAAGCAGCTTCTCCAGCCTCCTGGCCCTGCCGATCCACCATTGCAACAACTTAACCAAGAACTCTTCTGAATTCCAGCACTAAGATTGGTAGCAATGCACACGACGTTCTATTTACCTGATCAGTGGCGTCGGGCGCCAGAGCTTGTAGACGTCGGCGACCTCCTCCGGTATGTCGATGAACCGCTCCTCGGTCACCTCCTGCCTGATCAACTCGTCGGGGAAGAGAGGGGCCAGGTCACTGGGGTTCAGTGGCTGGTGCGTCTGCGGGTGCAACGGCTGCGGCGGCTTCACCGGCAGGTCGGCGACGAGGTTGTACCATTGCTTCGGGATGCTCACGTTGGCGCCTCCAGGATTCGAGCTGGCCCTGGTGGTGAAGCTTCTTGTTCTGACAGCAACTCTCTGCTTCGGTTTGCAAAGGAGTGAGGCTTTTTCTGAACCTGCTGCTGCAATGCAGGTAGTAGTGTTCATCAGGTTGGTGTGTCATGTGTGAAGGCTTTCAGCTTCAGAATCCAAAAATCAGATGAACAAAAAGGAAGTATTTTTCACTGAAAATCATCAATAGGACCTGGATTGCTATTAATTGCCATCAAGTCTGGATTAGCATTTTGCAGCCAAATATTTCAATCAATGAATTAAATAGTGTTGAAATGGTTGCATCAAACACTGATCAATATTTAATTTAGACATGTACCAAGTGATGTCAACTCCTAACAGAAACATTTATGATGTGCCCAACCCTACAGTTCTGCAATTTGGTTCAAGATTTGCAGTTCTGCAGGACTATTAGCTACACCTACTGTATAAAGGGTGGAAATAGTGAACTTTTATAATCTGTACTAACATCATCATCACCTATTCATCTGAAATCAAATATTGTTCATCACCCTGGATGAACTTAGTTTTTTTAAAAAATGGGATGAAGACACGTACACAAGGAATGAAAATTAATCAGAAATTCCCAATTGGGGCCTGCCACTGATTAATTTATTTTATTTTTCTGTGGGGGAGGAAATGCTAGTATGCTACTGTTGATGGGTTTGGGCTTGTATGGCAGACAGAGCAGGATACTCCAGTACCTAACAACTGATAACATAATAAATTCCTTGAGATCCAAGTGCACAGAAAACAAGTATAAAGAAATATAGTTGAGGCCTTGAGGGCTCTGCAGGTTTTCCATGCTCTGGTTGCATAGCACTATAGCGTAACAAGGAACAGAACCAATCAAGAACAGCAGAATCTGCTCCTAGGATGATATCTTGAGCTATCCAACATTCTAACCCCAATCTAAACAAGAGGGCAACCAGATTAAGAGTGACAAAAGAAGAGAGATGCAGAGTTTGCAGAGATGGGATCCATGGCCGCACCCTGTTGAAGCAGGGGAGGCCGAATGGAGGCGGAGGCGGCCATTCCCTCTCTGTCCTCTTCCGCTCCCGAGCCTCGCCGCCGGCTTGCCTCCGCCGCTGCTCTGTTGTATCGGGTCAACCCAAAAACGCGAGCTGGAGTGGCGGCTACTACTGGCTGGTTTTGTAGCTCTGACGGATGCAGCAATTTCTATTTCTATTTTATTTCAGGCGGTGGTGCTCTCCGGCTTGCGTTTGGTAGCACGGCACGGCTGGCTGGCTGCAGGGGGGAAGAGACCCGCTTTTTGCTAGCGCGCCTCCGGATCAACGCAACTGACTGCGACTGCAACTGCAAGCACGGCGGCTGCGGGAGTAGCACGGCACGTCGCCCTCTTGGCACGTGGGAAACTTTCAAACCAGAACGTGGATGCTGCAACCTCTGCAATCTGCATCCGTGTCAACACTCACTTGAGTTGAGCCTAACTAGCTGGCTTACGCGGCTAGATTTCTTTTATATATATATATATAAAGATTTTGAATGCTAATCGTACTGTTAATTTCAATTATCCCGTATGCTTATAAGTATATTTCTGCAGAAGTTTGTGCGATTCCTTTACTGCTTTCTTTTACTAGTACGTAGGTAATATGTACAATATTTCTTTCGTGAGGTAATATGTGCTTTTTTATTCAGGACGTAGTACATACTATTTTTTCGGAAGGTAGGTAGCATGTACTTTTTTTTTATAGAGGCTTTTTATAGGAGTAGTACGTACTATTTTTTATCGGTTAGTATATATATTTTTTATTTAGTAGCACTATATATCTTTTTTAATGTAGTATTGGCACATACCTTTTTTATTTAGTAGCGGTATATATTTTTTTATTTAATAACAATATGTAAACTTTTTATTTAATAACGGTATATTTTTTTATTTGGTAATGATATATATATTTTTTATTTAGATATGGTATATATTTTTTTTTATTTGGTAGTGTGCTAGATGGATAGCCGCATGAGTGCATACTCCTACCTACGTCCTTCGACGTTGCATCGCTGGCGAAAGAACGCACCGAGATTCAGTATGATATAAGCTTTACGTAATCAAGAATAATGCTCAATCAACCATGCTTAAAAATTGTAAGCATGTACCGATAAACTAATTAATCGGGTATCATAAGGGCATCTGACCCATTTGACACACCTCGATGGATCAAACTACTAGAATACAAGGACATACATCCAGATCGAGCAAACCATCAAACAAACACCTAGCGTCAGAACTGTACGATGTTGTATGTGTGGCTTGTGAGTTGCAAACGCAGTCGACGGAGAAGATCTGGAATATCGATGAATGAACAAATAGATGAGTCGCACTGAGATTCCTTGGAACCATCGAGGGCCTGCGTCAGCCATTTTCGTCGCCGACGCTGACATGTTCGTCAAACTTGGCGTCAAACGTCTTGAGCTCGTCCTCGACGGCCTTGGTGACTCCGGCGGCCGCCTCCGCGGCGGCGGCGGCGGCATCCCCGTCAGCAGCCGCCCTGCCGCATGCCTCAACATGCTTGCTGCAGTAATCGATCACCTTGCAGAGAATTTTGGCGCAGACGTTGGGCACTCCCCACACGCTGAGAACGGGCGGTTTGATGGCAAGACGGCACAGTGGCGGCGCGCTGATGGCTGCGGTGGATCATAAATCCGACGGCGGCGGCGAATTGACGGGAGGCGGTTAGGGGCTAACCCTAACCCTAAGCGCCCCCTCCCCACCCATTTTAACTGTCGGCCGGCTGGGCCGGCCTAGTACCTGCCGCCCCAACACTCCCGCGGCACAACTGTTGGCTGGGCCGGCCCATCTCAACGGGAATAATGTTCTTGGCCAATGATTTTTTTATTCAGTCAGAACGAAAAGTGAAACTAGCGAGAAATCAAGTTGTCTTTGTGTTATGCATGCTGAAGCTGCAGCATGGTTGGCGTTTCAAAGAAAATGAAGAAGAAGAAGCTGCAGCATGGTAAGACAGACCAGTTCATCATTCTTCTCAGAGACAACATTTTCTCCGCTGCTAAAAGCCCATGGAAAAGTTTCATAAACAACAGTTTCTCCGTTGATATTTGGCTAATTGCAACAAAAGTTAGCAGCTAATCTGCCGCCAGAAAGGTCCATCACCTTGACCTTATCTCCTGAACCCAAGGACAGTGCTTTCAGAGTGATGACAAATATTTCGCAAAACAAAAAAAGAAATGCTGACAAATATCTCAGAGTTAAGAGTACGCAGCCGTCTGCTGCCGTTGCTTTCTTGGTAACCAACGTGGCCAACTGGTAGTGCAGCTTGAGAAAGTAGCAATGTAGATTAGTCAAAAATCAAACGCATCATTTGTTATTGATATCACCTAACACAAACCAAGAGTAGGTAAGACTAGTAAATCGTTTAAGAGTTGTTCATGTCTCTGTCAACAGTTCTTCTGTTGTTGATGCGGTATTCCTATAATCCTATTGATAGCTAGGACAAACTTGTTCACACTATACTGAAAAATCGTCTACAGCTCTTTGCTTCTACTTAAATAATTATTTCGGAGTCTTAAGAAAACTTAAGTGATTGTTCAAAGTAATAACAAATATGAGATTTTCTCTCATCCAAGGAGGTATAAACCTCTCCACTTTTTGAGAGGTAAAAAAATTAAACCGGTTGAATGATTAGAAAACAAATTTATGATTGGTAATAGTGAGACTTTTTGAAGTCATTAGGAGGTATAGAGAGACATGTATATCTCATAGTCTTAGTCCGGAGACACTTCACGGTGAAGGTACATGTAAAATTATTATCATTATTAATATTTTGTGATGAATAATTGGCTTTACGAATGATTTATTTAATGAATATTTGTTAAAAAATATCTGCCGATGTTGGTGTGAGTGTGTGTGACTAATGTGGTGTAGGTGACTTGTGGTCAATCTTGGTCAATGATAAAATCGTGATTACGCTTAGGAATGAGCCGAGGTCCAGAACGATCAAGAATACCAAGTGACGAGATTGGACACAAGGTGCGGCACATGGTGGATGGACACCGTGTGGGAGGTGTTCGCAATGGGCTATACAGGGGTCACATGTGCAAGCGGCGAAAAAAATCACGAATAAATTTAGAGTAACTTTTGGAAGAGAAAAGCTAGAGTAGAGTTTAGTTTTGAGAGAGAGAGGTGCTTTGCATGTGCTTTGTAAACACATCTTGATGCAATAAAGTTGATCTACTTTAAAAAGCATCTTCGGTGTGTATATCTCTAGATTCTGACGGTTCATATGATAAGTGCGCGGCGATGAGGCGGCGGTTCTACTGGTGGATATACGGCGGTCAGACCAGTGCAATAGAGACGGTCTGACCGGTGTAATCCATTCAGGTTTGAGGGTTTCTTTTATTTCCTCCAAAAGATTTGGTTGTTTGGTTTTTCCTACCATTCACCCCCTCTGGTAGGTTTGGTTCTTATGTTCGATTCTACAAGTGGTATCGGAGCCACGTTTTCTTTTTTTTTTATCTTAATCGATCTTGAGTTTTCGCCATGGCTGATAGATTTTCAATCAAGACTCATATTTTTGAAGGAGTTGATTTTCAATTTTAGAAACAAAAAATGCAATCATTTATTATGTCTCAGAGTTATGATATTTGGCAAAAAGTTTCTCATCCTTATGACATTCCTGAGGCAATAACTACAGGAAACAAAGTTAAATTTGAAAACAATTGTAAAGCTAGAAATATGATTTTAAGTGGTGTTTCTCACTCAGATTTTGATCGGATTTCTCATTTTGAAACTGCGTACGAGATGTGGAAGGTCATATGTGATTTTCATCAAGGTTCTTCTAACATCAAGAAAATACGTAAAGATGTGTTTAAAAAGGACTATATGAAATTTGAGATGAAATCTAGCGAAGTTTTGAATGATTATTTTGCATGTTTCAATAAAGTTCTTGGCAACCTTCGTTCTGTGGATGATTCTTTTGATACTACTTATACACAGTTTGAAATTGCTAGATATCTTTTGAATGGTCTTGATATATTTGTCTGGAAGATGAAGGTTATATCAATTCAAGAATCTATTAATATGAATACTTTAACCTTGGATTCTCTTTACACTAAATTAAAGACACATGAGATGAACATTCTTTCTCGCAAGATTGATTCTAAATCCACTGCTTTGGTATCTTCTTCGGATGATTCTGTGGATGCTTCTTTGTCATTTTCTCTTACTACTTTGAAAGCCACGTCCGATGAACAACTTGAGCAAGTTCCTAAGGAGGACTTGGCTTTGCTTATTAATAAATTTTCTCCTAAGCTCAGGAGATCCAACAAGTAGGATGAGGAGGAGAAGAGCAAGAACGACAATAAGAGCCTAACTTTTGAAGACAAAAGAAAGAACAACAAACACAAACCAGTATGCCAATTGCTAGAAGCTTTAAAGCAAGTTGATTTAAACGATGAAGAATCTGAAAGCGATGACGAAAGCATAGGCAAATGTAAGCATTTTACAGGTTTAGCTCTCATTACTCGTAGTATGTCAAACTCCGATGAGGATGAATCTGACAGTGATGATGACAAGGTAAATTTTACTTATGATCAATTAGAACATGTTGCTTTTGGTCTCGCTGATAAACTTGATAAATGTACTAAAAAGCTTTAAAAACTTGATCATACTGTTAATGTTCTAAATTCTGAAATTACAAGATTAAAATCTCCAATTCCTGATGATGATGATTGCAAATCTTGTGAGGTGTTATATTCTGAAATTACTACTTTAAGAAATGTTAATACTAACACTTCTCTAAGATTGAAAGCTAAAATTTAGAAAATTAAAAAACTTGAGTCATCTTTTGCTCTTGGTTTTACTTTGCATTCTCGTGTTGTTGATGACTTATTTTTGACAAAGAATTTTTTTGAAAAAGTATAAAGTTGTTTTTGGTGCTAGTTCTTTGTTTAATGATTTATGTGCTAAAAGGATTAAACAATACAAGGATGTTTCAAGTTTTAAAACTTGTCCAAAGTGTTTTTTAAATAAGATAGAATTGAAAGATGCGCTTGGTCATGTTGAGGTTTTGCAAAACGACATGAAAACTCACGAAGTATTTTCTTGCTCAAATTGTCACAAACAAAAAGAAATTGCAAAATCTTATGAAAATTGTGTTTCTTTGACAAATGAGATTGCTTATTTGAAAAGTTCTTTGCAAAGATTTTTCGATGGTAAAAAGAACTCAACATGATTTTGGATATTTCTAAAGTGAGCACACACAATAGAGGAATATATTTTGATGCACATGCTTATTTTACTAATCATTCACCGAGTATTCTTGGTGTTTCTAAAAGCAGTGAGATTTTGACAAAACTCGAACCAAAGAAAATGATTTTCAAATCCGCTGGAATTTTGTTAAACCTTTCTACAACTTGTGCAATTACTTCTTCTTCTTCTAAGAAAAAAACACGTGTGAAATACAGTTGCTCCTATTGTGGTAAGGATGAACATTTGGTTCATTTTTGCTTTAGACTTGCAAGAAAATAGAAAAAAGATAGAAAACGTGAGCTTGCAAGGTTGAGTTGGCAAAGATCGAGCTTTTCTTCGAGCGGCCCGGTCAGACCACAAGCCTTATGGCGGTCTGACCGGTGGCCATGGGCGGTTAGATTGACTTTTCAACATCGGTCAGATCGGTCTTCAGTAAAGCCTCAAGGTAAGTTTTTAGGTAAGTCTGGTACTGATTCTATTTGTGCATATACATGTGCTTTGCCTACTGGTTCTATTGGTCATGTGTCTTAGTGTTGGATTCCTAAATTTCTTATTTCTAATCCCAACACAAAGGCCTAGGGATCTTCTTGTGCATAGGTCTTTTAGCGGCATACTCCCCATGTGCATTAAACGATTGAGACATCATTGTTTTTAAGGTAACATTGATCTACTTATGAATTAGCAATATAATATCTACTTCTTCACTAATTTTTTCCTCGCTAGTTATGGAGATAGTAGTTTTTTTAATAATAATACAAGTGGATACATGTCAATTCATAAGAACCTTAGTGATATCGTTGACAATTGGTTGTCTTTTTCAAAACCTTTGATATCTTCTCGATTTGCTTTGTTTTTTCGTCGGGAGGGTTTGGAGGTTGATTTGAGGGGAAGTTTATATTTTTCGATGCATTCATGTTTAACTTATTGCATTGCTATCAATCCGAAAATAAAAAAAGTGGAGTTTTGTTTTATACCTCTAATATATTCTTGTGCTTGCTAGCAATATGAGTGAGATCTTTTAGTCGCTAGTTTAGCTTGTATACATTCTAGTCTTTATATGAGCCTTTACTATTACTTTTGAGGGATATGATGCATGATACATAATTCTTTTACTTGAATTAAGTAAATATGCAATATTGACACTAGTGCTTGTTTGAATGACTTATGCTCATATATATGCTTGCTGAAATTTTCATTCCTTAAATGCTCCAGAGATTTCTCTAGTAAAAAAAAGCTTATATGAGAGAAAAAAATAGATACCAAATCATTGGAAACAATATTCACGATAAGGACGTATCCGACATGAGGAAAATAATGGGTGCAAAATGCTTGGAAATAGTATTCACGACAAGGACGTACCCGAAATAATTGAGAGATTTTCTTTTGTGCTATTAAAAGGAAAATTAAGTAGAAGCTCAAAAATAAAATTTGATGAAAAATTTCTTGCAAAGGACAAGTTAATTTGAGAAAAAATGTTTAGTTCATCTTATCTATGTGTGGGGGTTTTTTTTTCAATCTATATGCTAGTGATTATGTTACATTATAAATTATTGAAATCATGAATTTTTAGTGTTGATTTGATCTTGATTGTAATATCATTGATTCATGTTTGGATTATGACCTATGTTTGTTTGCTAGTTGGTCAATCTATCTCCCTTTTCTTGTAACACATGTCCCTGAGTTGTTTTAGGTATACTTCAAAACTCCTAAAAAAATTTGAAAAAATAAGAATTGATAAATATTTCATATTTACTGCATTTGTACTTTCATGGTTTATATTTTCTCTTTTGAAATTTTTTATGAAATCATTGTCAAAGGGGGAGAAATATACAAAATGCATGTTTAAAGAAAGGAGGAGCTATTTTAGAAAAGGGGAGAATTTGAAAGTTTGAAAGTTTTGACGAGTTGATCGATTCTTAAAATAGTCGATTTTGTGTTTTTATTGCGAATACAAGGGAGAAATTCTTTCTTTTAAAAAGGGGGAGAGTTTTTCTTTTTCATTTTGTGATTTTTGAGCCATCCGTGTTTATTTGACACTTCTTGGTTTTTATTTTTCAAAAACATCAATTTGCATTTTGAAGATGTTGCTAATGTGTTCATCAAGGGGGGATTGTAAAATCATTGTTATAATTAATATTTTGTAATGAACAATTGGCTTTGCAAATGATTTATTTAATGAACATTTGTTAAAAAATATCTGCCGATGTTGGCATGAGTGTGTGTGACTAATGTGGGTCAGGTTGTGATATATGTACCCAGAAATGATTGTTTTGTCTATGGATATGCAGGTGACTTGTAGTCAATCTTGATCAACGGTAAGATCGTGACTACGCTCAGGGAGGAGCCGAAATCTAGAACGATCAAAGATACCGGATGACGAGATTGGACACAAGGTGTGGCACACAGTGGATGAACACCGTGTGGGAGGTGTTCGCAACGGGTTGCACAGGGGTCGCATGCGCAAGCAGTGAAAAAATCATGAATAAATTTGGAGTAACTTTTGGAAGAGAGAAAAACTAGGGTTTAGTTTTGAGAGAGGAGTGCTTTGTATGCGCTTTGTAAATACATTTTGATGCAATAAAGTTGATCTACTTTGAAGAGCATTTTCGATGTGTATATCTCTGGATTTCGATAGTTTATCTGACAAGGGTGCGGCGAAGAGGTGGCGGTTCTACTGACGGACATACGGCGGTCAGACCAGCGCAACTGAGATAATCTGACCGGTGCACTCCATCTAGATTTGAGGGTTTCTTTTATTTCTGCTAAAAGATTTGGTTGTTTGGTTTTTCCTACCATTCATCCCCTCTAGTAGGCTTGGTTCTTATGTTCGATCCTACAGCACATACCTCCTAATAAACACAAGACGAAAGAAAAAGTCACAAATATTAATAAATATAAGTTTCCAATCATATTCCAACATCGTGCGGGCCTCCCAAAGGGAGGCTTGCTACGCCAAAAGCGAGAAAAACTCCATCCCTTTCCTTTTGACATCCCCATGCCGCCACACCACACTGGGGACATCAAAAAGGGGATCCTATCACTATCAACTAATTTGTTCTAACCTAGGGTAATAAGCTCATGAGCTTGGTCTTACTTCACCATAAACGAAAGAAGACTTCCATATACAAGTTTAGCTCAGACGTAGCTGCCTTCTTTTTGGGCGTGAAACAGTGTCAAACCAAAATACCCAATAAGCATAAGCATTAGCTCTCCCTGAAAAGGAGGTGATCTAGCCACACCTTCCAGTACGGCTACCTTGTTACGACTTCACTCTAGTCGCAAGCCTAGCCTTAGGCATCCCCCTCCTTACGGATAAAGGTAATGACTTCAAATATGGCCAGCTCCAATAGTGTGACGGGTGATGTGTACAAGGCTCGGGAACGGATTCACCACCGTATGGCTAACCGGCGCTTACTAGCTAGTCCTGCTTCATGCAGGCGAGTTGCAGCTTGTAATCCAAACTGAGGACGGGTTTTTGAAGTTAGCTCACTCTCGCGAGATCGCAACCCTTTGTCCTGCCCATTGTAGCACCTGTGTTGCCCAGGGCATAAGGAGCATGATGACTTGGCCTCATCCTGCACAAATGCTTTCTCTGATTGAAGTCGATTGCCTCAACCAATTTCTTAGTACATTAACAAAAGAAGTGGCGAATTGGAGATGATACCAGCTCAGTGAAACTATGGGAAGATGGGTAGGAGGGGCCTCTCAACCAAGACATCACGGTTAGCAAGTGGGGGCTCTACTGAATTCTAGCATGGGTGCGGTAGATTACTGACATGAAGCCGGACCTCTATAAGTGCTCTATATGGCCGAATCAAAGCTATTCTCAAAACTAGATCCATTAGGTTTTGGTACCTCTGATTATGGATACGTATATCTCAAGTATAAGGAGGTATATACCTCTCCCGAGGATATAATAAAACCTCAACAAATATATATGTCGTTGCTCACAGGAGATGATGAACTTGTTACTTAACTCTTTTTTCTTACATAGATTAATTAACTCTTGTCTCTTGATGAGCAGGTAGAAGAAGATTCAAGAATGGACACATTTTTTTGGTCTGCTGCTTGTCTCTGACAAATGTTACCTTGTGCTGTTGTGCAGGCCACAGATGGGCATGCATGGGCTAATTAAGTAGATCCTGATGGCACAGACAAACACTAACCTGCCATACTGTAGATTCAAACTCTGGCCCCTAAGATAGGTGTGGCATTTCGTTTCATGTAGAACAAATATTCAGGCCATCAACATTGACAATTCCTTATTTAGAGCTTCAATAATTTGACTTTGGAAATGTTTGGGCTTGATGGTGAAGGAAACGGATTTGAGTTTTAGTGGCTAAGAACGCACCTGAATCTGAATGCATGTCCTAGCTGGATCATATCAGTAGACAGTAGTAAGTTCATAGCCTTTATTATAGAAAGCAGAAGCGATCGAGAAGATAAACAAAAGTGCTAAAAAAAAGTTCAAACTCTACGCTCGAGGGGGAACCTGGAATATGTTAGGCCCTTTCATCGTCTTGGTTTAAACATTAAACCCCTCGATCAGAGTAATTAATAAAGATGTCAAGGACAAACAAAGGGATAATTAAAGAAATTAATGTAAAGGCAAGCATCTTTTAGCGCAGATGCAAGTAGAAGAGAAACTCGTCAGCTGGTAATTGGAACCTGAAAAAGGCTAGCTCACTGCCTAAACACTCTTTTGTCAAGGGTGCTTCTTTATTAAAATTTTCTTTAAAAACATATATAGGTGTACTTTATTCCCAATTACAAGGCAATTTGCAATGCACATGCATGCACGCTTGCTAGCTCTCCGGGTTGATAAGGAAGAATGCACAGTATTGTTCCTAGTGTAGAAAATTTGGTTGTACTAGCAACATTTTTGTTCCACTTTAAAAATCTGTAATATTAAAAAAAATGACGATACTAAGCGTTCTATATATATCAAAGCATGGACAAGTACACAGGCACAGCACAATACTTAAACCTGAATTATCTCAACTACGTAGTGGACATATGGATTTGGGCCTTAATCTTCTGTATTTTTGACACTAGCTTGTAGACGATGATGTTGACGCTCCGTTCGAATTATAGGAAAATGACGATGTCGGCAATTGTTTTCTGGATTTTTCTTTGTTGCTCCTACTTAACATCTTATAATTTTATTATCTGCACACATGAGATTAGGACATTACGAACAATAGGTTTTGATAAATATAATGAGAAAACATGAATTTTCTCAAAATTCTTTTTTACCAGGATGGCTCTCTACTACTGCCAGGCCAGTGAGGGAGAGAATGTGGTTGTCCTCTCCTTCATCTTTTACGTTTGTTGAGAAAATGGATAACCATGTCCATGTATGAGAATTTCATTATCTATCAAATAATCCTTTTTCTAACAGTAGATACAGAATTATGTCAGGCAACGGCAAAATTGGTGCTGTTAGGGAAGAGGACTGCAGTTTTGGTAAATATCATGAAAAATGGTAAAATGTTCAGTTTTGGTAAATATCATGAAAAAATGGTAAAATGTTCAGTTTTGGTAAATAGCATGAAAAAAGGGAAAAATGTTCTTTCGGAGATAGAAAAATATATCCTCTCCTTTTATCTTTCACATTTGTTGAGGGACAGTTTTGGTAAATATCAGTAAAATGTTCTTTCTGGGGGAGAAAAAAATCTCCTATCTTTAAAGGTGTCACATTTTGTTGAGAAAATGAATATCATGTACATGTATGAGTGTTTCATTATCTCTATCAACTAAACCTTTTTCTAACTGTAGATGGAGAGATATATTTAAGCCCGCAGCAATATAACTGTGCAACTTATTAACCGTGTAGTCTAGAGAATATATAACTTTTCTTTAGATAAAAAAAGTGTTTTACACTTTTGATCTCTGCATAATATGCTTATAACCTACATCTCTATGTAATATGCGCACAACCCACGAGGAATATATAGCTAACAGCAGCCAAGCTATTTCGATCCGTCATCTAGAGGCACTCTGCTCTCGCCTAACAAACTCTAGACCTCTGAACAAGTGATCATTATCATCAAAAGATTCTGCCTAAAAGCTACTCCTTTCATCTCAAAATATAAAAACTTAGTATCAGATATAATACATTATAGTACTATGAATCTGGTGATTCGATTCGTAGTATTAGAATAGGACGATTCATAGTATAGAATGTGTCTCATTCGGTACTAGATTTTTATATTTTAAAACAAAGAGAGTAGTTACTGTTTAGATTTGTAGTACTAAGATGTCTCCTATCCGGTACTTAAGTTTTTATATTTTAAAATGAAAAGAGTAGTTATTATATAAGCATTGTGGTTACAGCATGCAAGCATTACATGCACGATACGATGGCACTACACGAGAGAGAGAGAGATCATGCAGTTTGGCGTCCAGAACAAACCAAACCCTGAGCTCTTTCTGAAAAGACAGTGAAAGTTCTAGCTAGGATCGATATTATGCATCCAACTTGCACTTTGCAATGGTGATTAGTGGAGGCTTTTTTTTTTCTGAACCCTGAATTGTACTACCATCTCTTTTTGACTGGTCCTACCTGATTAGTTCGTAAATTAATCTTTTATATTACTTGCATTGACCTTGCGGCAATAATGCATTTTAAAAGGAGGAAGGTACCATTTGAACTGAAACTTTGGCCTAGCTAGGCGTGTTAGGCACCGAATATGGTAATAAAGAACAAGAGAGTTATATTAAAGATATTTATCTCTCAGTTCCTCTCGAGCTTGAACTGTTCATTCCTTCAATGCAAGATGTAGTTCAAATATCTTTAAAATATCGTTGGCCTAAGCTGTCAAGTAAAGATGGCCAATTCTCTTATACTGATACACATTGCTTTACATTAAGACGACTGGACTGTATACTCTAGTTATCTCTCTTTTATATATAAATATACAAAATATGTGTGTATTATTGCATTAAACACGGGTAATTGTTATTAATTTTATAACTATATATTGTTTATATTTTTGAAATATAGCTGTTTAGATTACAAAGCAGTTAACAACAGTTACAACTTTTTAAATATTAATTTTAAAATTCAGAACTAAATTAATAATATGCCAAATGAGTCCAACACAAATACAATTCATATTCATTAATTTCGAATTTTAAAATTATTAAATTTAGAGTTCATAAAGTTACTAATTACATATTTTACTTAACAATACGATCTACGGCCACGATAATATGGTTAATCCAATTAACAGTTAGATCTTTTCTTTTTTGAACGTGAAGACTTCTCGGAGGGTAATAATTAAGTATAGGTATAAATAGATTGACGAGTGTGCTTAAGTTGTAAATACATTGCTTTAGTTCTACACACAACTAGACATGAAACGTGAATTAAACGCAGGTAGTTGACCGAGGTACGTGCTACGCTTAGTAACACATAAGACTTGCTACAGACCACAGACAGCAAGTGCCTGCATGCTTGCAAATCAAGCAGATGGTTTTTGCAAGTTGTACTGTCGATTATGAGACAGTGATCGCCTGCATAGCTAGACCAAATCTTGATGAATGTTAATTATAAAAAATGGCCCTGAAATGACCAAACGTATTAGTGAGACTGAGATGCCGGCTTATCGCCATAAACTTTACTTATCTGAACAGTTGCTCCATATCTGATTTACACACTTTCAGAAAAGAAAACTATTTCCTCAAGTTAAAACGCATAGCCTGCTTCATGTGAAACGAAAACCAAAATACCATTTCGCCGCCATTATACCTTAATATATTCATGACATTTCAAATCCAGATATCCAATGCGTGCATCACCACTGTCACTGTCAGTAGCGCCCCTGTTCAGACCTTCAGGTTTGCAGGATTCAGAACTGAGTGCAGCTTTGGTGCCCAATAGAACAGTGCCCATGTTACTGCATTTCAAAAGAAAAAGCTAACAAAAAATCATATAAGTTTATAGTTATCTGAAAACAATTAATTTCAATTTCAACCATGACACCAAGAATAGTGAAATACAAATACAAAATTTTAAACATTCCTACTTCTAAATTCTAACTAGCTAGAATTAAAACTATTTAGCCTCCTTTGAGATAAAAGATTTATGGAGGAATTTTATAGAATTCAAATCCTATAGGAATCTTTCATATTTGGTTCTTTGAAATAAAGGATTGGAACTTTCCAAATCCTATGGAATTCTTAAGAAATAACTCAATGCATGTAGATTTTAGAGGAAAGTTAGCAAGAACTTAAAGCTCCTGGAAAATTTTCTTTGAGTCTCTCTCATTCGAGTGCTATGTTTTTTCTATGGTCTATTCAAACGATAATTTCTATATTTTTTCAGTATTTTACAGTCCTCTGTTTTACGATTGTATTCCTATCAAAATTCTGTATTTCTCCTTCCTGTAAAATCTGAAGAAAGAACTTAGTTGCACCGTGTGCTACACGCGCCGTTGTCTTCTGAAGAATCTATCTGAACCAGCCTCACCACCCTGCGCAACGTGCACAACACACGGTACGCACGTTCTCTGCAGCAATCTCCACCGTCGGATCGTGCCGCGGTGGCAGTTCGGGAGAATCCCAGCCGTCCGGTGAGAGCCATCCCTCCCCTATAAATTGGAGAGGGCAAGCTAGTTACCCTCCAAACTTAAGCAAGCAGCAGCAGCAGCTTCTTCTTCCAAGTGAGGTCTACTTGACAGTGTGTTCCAAGAAGCCTAGCTTAGCAAGCAGCAGCAAGAAGGCAGAAATGGGAGGAAACCTGTCTTGCTTTGGGTCGGCAGGTTCAGGTTACTGGGACATCGACGATCAGCCGGCGTCGTACGAGCCGCCGCGGCGGTCGTCGAGGAAGGTGCGGCCGAGCGACGAGGACAGTCTGTGGTGCGTCGGCGAGCGGGACGTCGACAGGAAGGCGGCGGAGTTCATAGCCAAGTTCCACGCCTCGACTAGGTTCATGGAGGCTTGAGAGCTAGAGCTTAATTGCTGGATAACTTGTGTAATCTTGGATCTACCTGGGTCACTCTCTCTAGCTAGCTACTGCTTCTGCATGCTGGTCTGCTTGGTTCGTTTGCCATTTGTTCGATCTCCTGCTTGCTCAAATTACTTCCTCTTGTGTAATTAATTAGCTAGCTAGTTCCACGATGGCTATCTATATATGTTAATCGGTGTAATTAAGGATGTGTAAATCTGTATTGTTCTACTAAATAAGAGCAATGCTGGACAAGCTGCTGTATGTAAATGTTTGTTCCAAGGAGTTGGTCTCTGAAATATATAGTGAAATGCAATGCTTATTGCTTAATGTGATTTGAGAGGATGCTGTGAATTGATAATTACTTGCATTAGGAGAACAGAAGTTGCAGTGAGGATTAATTATCAGTAAGTAGTGAGCTCTGCTAAGATGTGTGGCTAATCAAGTAACAAACTTATTTGGCAATTTAGATGTGAAGTGATGAACTGCCGATTCAGACTGACATCCTCTCGTTAGCCATATCAGGAAGGCTGGTTTTTGCTTTCTAAGTTTCCAATTTCGACCAAGAAAATATTTAGAGCAACTCGCTTTAATTTGTCCTAGAAATGCTTATAGACTATATATAGTTACCCTTTAAGACCATAAATTGATAATACACTTCCTATAGTTGTACTAGCTGATTAATTCCTTTGAAAACTAGCTAATTAGAAATATGTAATGATATACTTCGAGTCAATTAGTTTCAGCTGTACTGGTGGTACATAACACTAACTTCATCTTCAAGACTTGGGTTGTTATGTACCGAACACGGACCATAGACCCCTTTTAGAGATGCAGGACATAATGCAGTGGCCGAGGTATATGGTTTCAACACCAAGGTCCGTGTTTGATTCTCAATACACTCACATTTTCTTCTTAATAATTCAATATCAAGTTTCTCCTTGGTTGTCCAACATTATGGATCACGACATTAACCCTTCTGCTGTTTACTCACATTAACATTTTACAGGTCAAGAATAGTTTACAACATTTACAAAAAAAGATGGATGGTTTTCTTGGCTATCTACATGTCAAAGAAATGAAAAAAAAATCCGCAAAAAAAAGAGAGAGAGATGAAAATTTTAAGGTGATGTACTAATGCACATGGGAGAGAGGAAGTGGGAAACTACTGATTTAACAATTTTGGTTGAACAGTTAAGACTGTTTAGCGGCTGCTATGTTTGTTCCAATTAGATTCATGGTTGAGCCATATTCACCCTCTTAAGAATTGTGATGGTGTTCGGATTACATCTGATATTCTCATTTTCAAATAATATTTTGTTGCTTCAGTACTTAAGTTTTCTTTCCTCTAACTGAACTTCTGCTGCAACTAAATTTATGCAACATTTATGCAAGTTTGTTTTAAAAACACGTGATGTTTCTGAAAATTGTTATTTCTGGAAATATAAAAGGTTTGATACATGAATGTAAAAGATTCGAACTTATCTTGGAAAAAAAAGATCAAGTCCTCAGTTCGCTGGACAATGCTTATCTAAATAGTCTTGTAGTTGCAAATATGTTGTGCATGGCAAAACAAAAAATCAATTGCCTATTCTTTTGTCAGTACAATGGAATTTTGGTGCTACAAATATTAACAGAATTTCCTACCAACAGATTGCCAAATATATTTTGCCGTATGGTCATTTCGGTGAAATGAACATATTCTACAGCTACGTACCACCCACCATTTAAAGACCTAACCACAAAATAAAACATTGAAAAACAACAAAAATGGGATGAGTGACAATCTTTCCCGACAAAAGCTTTATCATAAACATAATTGTCGCGTTACTTGTCCCCATTTCTTGTACAGTGGGATCTCATAGGCCAGAACCATGTTCCAGCCTAGCAATGTATAACAATGTTCCTACCTAGCAATCTGTCACATTAAATCATTAATCAAGCTTTCAATTGTCACTTGATGCTTTCACTCATGGCATTTCCTCCAAACCATCACTGATCAGCATTCTAATTCTATGCTAAAAAAAACAGTGTGATGTATTATTGCCTGTCAATCTGTTTACTTCTGCATTTATTCAGTCAATTTTTGACCTGCAACACATATTTTCCCCCCATTTTTTCACTGAAACTTCGAAATTTACATTAGAACCTGCAAGACGTTTTTCGCATTGCATGTTGTTCATTGCAGTAAAAAACACATTCAACAATGATCATCAGCAATCTAAGCTCCCAAGAACCTATGATGCATACTTTCCCGGCAAAAGATTCGACCCAACTTAGAGGGATCACTTGAATTTGTCTCCGAGCTCTCATCCTTTCTTTCCCTTAACGTCTGAAATTCCCTTCTCCAGCCATCATCAACTTTAGGGGTATCAAATCCTCCCATGGCAAGTGTTGCTTTTGGTAGATAAGAACGAGCCAATGATTTGTGACAGGTCATTGGACCTTGTGTGCTGGAAAATTATCAGAAAAGATCGATTGCTTTGCACCAGTGGCACCGGATCATCGTCCTCAGAATTGCTTTATATTGCTTACATTACATTCTTCAGTGGAGTGCAATTACCCAATTACTCTATGTTTGACCTGTCAATCTGCATGTTGTAAAATCATTATCATAATTAATATTTTATGATAAATAATTGGCTTTATAAATGATTTATTTAATAAGAGATTGGTTTAAAAATAACTGTGAATATTAATTTGAGTGTGTGTGGCTAATGCGAGTCAAGTTAGAAAAGAACTTGTGTTCAGATATGATATCTTTGTTTTTGCATGTGTAGGTAAGTCATGAGGCCTCGGGAGTATTACCGGTGATGGATCGGGAGTCGACTTGGGAGAAATTGATGTCTGGATGATCGGGAGATCACGCGGGATACTAAAGGCTAGAGATCAATACATATGGAAATAAAGATTTCATATGGCATACAAGAGGAATTGTGTGTGTATGGAAAGAGAAGTTTATTTTGGATAGGAGTTCAAGATTGGAAAGCTTGAGTTCTAGTAGAATTAAGAGTCGAGTTCTACTTGGATTAGGAGTGAAATCCTAATAGGACTAGGTATTGAGTTCTACTTGGATTAGGAGTGGAGTCCTAATAAGATCAGGAGTTCTACTTCTACTTTATGTATAAGGTTTTATGTATAAATAGATGAGGGGTTGAGACTCTAGAGCTATAACTTTTGGAAGAGAAAAAAGTTAGGGTTTAGATTTGAGAGAGAGGAGTGCTTTGTGCGCGCTTTGTAAATACATCTTGATGCAATAAAATTGATCTACTTTGAAGAGTATCTTCAGTGTATATCCTTCTGAATTCCGATGGTTCATCCGACAAGAGCGTGGCGACGAGGCGGCGGTTCTAGCGGTGGACATACGGCGGTTAGACCGGCGCAACAGAGACAGGTTTGACCGATGCACTCCATCCAGGTTTAAGAGTTTCTTTTATTCTACAAAAGATTTTGGTTTTTGGTGTTCCTACCATTTACCCCTCCTCTGGTAGGCTTGGTTCTTGTGTTCGATTCTACAAGTGGTATCAGAGCCTTATTTTCTCTTTTTGATCTTCACTGATCTTGAGATTTAGCCATGGCTGACCGATTTTCAATCAAGCCGCATGTTTTTGATGGAGTTAATTTTCAATTTTGAAAACAAAAGATGTAATCATTTATTATATCTCAGGGTTATGATATTTGGCAAAAAGTTTCTAATCCTTATGATATTTCTGAGGCTATAACTGCAGGAAACAAAGTTGAATTTGAAAACAATTGTAAAGCTAGAAATATAATTTTAAGTGGTATTTCTCGCTCAGATTTTGATCGAATTTCTCATTTTAAAACTGCATATGAGATGTGGAAGGCCCTATGTGATTTTCATTAAGGTTCTTCTAACATCAAAGAAATACGCAAATATATGTTTAAAAAGGACTATATAAAATTTGAGATGAAATATGGCGAAGCTTTAGATGATTATTTTGTACGTTTTAATAAAGTTCTTAGCAACCTTCGTTCTGTGGATGATTCTTTTGATACTACTTATACACAGTCCGAAATTGCTAGACATTTTTTGAATGGTCTTGATATGTCTGTCTGAAAGATGAATGTTACATCAATTCAAGAATTGTTAATATGAATATTTTAACCTTGGATTCTCTTTACACTAAATTAAAGACACATGAGATGAACATTTTTTCTCGCAAGATTGATTCTAAATTCACTGCTTTGGTATCTTATGCGACTTCTTCTATGGATACTTCTTCGTTATTTTCTCTTACTGCTTTAAAAGCCACGTCCAATGAACAACTCGAACAAGTCTCTGAGGACGATTTGGCTTTGCTTATTAATAAGTTTTCTCGAGCTTTGAATAATGTTAAGAATAGAAAAAAAAAAGAGGCCTAGTCCGGTACTTTGAATGTGGAGAGTTAAACCACATTCGTTCTAAATGTCCTAAGCTTGGGAGATCCAACAAGGAAGATGACTAGAAGAACAAGACGGACAACAAGGACTCAACTTTTGAAGACAAAAGAAAAAAAGCAAACATAACCTAGTACGTCAATTACTAGAAGCCTTCAAGCAAGTTGAGTTGAGAGATGAAGAATATGAAAGTGTCGGCGAAATGGGACTGGGGGTCCCCCAGTCCCCGGGGACGCGAGAATCTTCTGCCACGCGCCTACTCCGGAGTCCACATCTTGCGCAAGAGAAGGTCGGCTACGGCCGCTCTCCCGCCAAGTACCCAGGGGCCCGGGCACTGGCCGGGCCCGGACGCGCATCCCCCGGTCCCAGGCGCCGATCGCCCCTGACCCGGGTGCCGATTGCCGACTGGACTGCTCCCGGGAGCCGATGCCCGGCCCCGGGTGCCGACTGCCGACTGCCCCCCAGTGTGGCCCCGAGAGCCGATCGCCTCGGCCCCGAGTGCGTGGGGGCCGATCCACCCGAAGAACTCAGCGGACCAACTCTCCAACCACCCGCATTAACGATGAGGCGACAGGGCGTGACGCGCCTGTCGCCCGCTCCTGTGCAGTCAGAGCCTTTTTGACTTGGAGGCGTGCGCCGTCATGTCTCCACGCTCCAGTCGCCCTCCGCAGCCGACCAGACGACCCGTCACGTCCTCACGTCCCGAAGACTAGGTCGCTCGCAACCGACCTACCCGGCGTGGACGCAGCAGGCGGCAGCAGGCGGACGTGCAAGACAAGACGGCGACAAGACAGTGAGAAGACAAGCCATACCTGCCCTCTCATGTAGCTCTCTCTCTATCAGCATGTATCTTGGCGCTGTGGAATCCCCCTGGCTTGATAAAGAGAGGACCTCTAACCCCCGGCTTTCGGCACCCAAGCTCACACTCTCGCCACTGTTCTTCTTCCTCGCCACCGAGCTACTAGACTCGCCGGGAACATCTTGTAACACAGCAACCACATTCATTTCCACATAGCATACACACAGGAGTAGGGTATTACGCTCCGGCGGCCCGAACCTGTATAAATCCTCTTGCCTCCTCTGTGCGCCTCTGTTCATCGTCTTCCCCAACACCCTGTGCGATTACCACGCTTCGGACGGTCCGGACCCGCATCGGACGGTCCGGACCCTTCTGCTTCACCACGGTTCGGACGGTCCGGCCTCGCTTCGGACGGTCCGAACCCCTCTGTCTCCCAGCTCGGGCCCCTGGTTCCCGAGCGCCGTTTCTTCCTTCGTTCGATCCTTCTTCCACCGGACGCCTTGTACACCTGAGAACTACTCCCCTGGCCGAATCTCAAAAGGGGGGTCTCCCGACTTCCCGCCGTCGAGGTTTCATCCTCCGACAGCTGGCGCGCCAGGTAGGGGGAGTTTCCTTTTCAGGTGTTACGCCGGCGCCTCCAACATCGACGCGCTCCATGGCGGAAGGCCATCGTCCGCGGGACTCCAACAATGGCCGCGGCGACCTCCGCGACTGGCTGGACCGAACGCAGGTTCAGGAGGACGCTGCCGCAAGTCCTGGGGCCCCCGACCAGGATCCTGAAGAGGATGGCAAGCTTTCATGTTCCGTGCTGCGGTGGAATAGGAGGAAGCGCCAAAAGGCCAAGACGGCAGCCGAGAGCTGCGCCTTGGCAGCTACGGGCAGCTCCCGGAGCTATGATGCCCGTGGAGGCGATGGTCGCAGCAAGCGGCGAAAGGCCGCATGCGCGCCGCCACCGCCGGCGACAACCCAGAAGTGGTGCCCCCTCCACCAGACGGACTGGCACGACATCACGGAGTGCCGCGCCGTCCAGCGCTCACCCGAGCGTGCCGAGCCAGCCTTAGTTCGGGGATGGTGCGCCTACCACAACACGGATCGGCACGACATCACGGAGTGCCGCGCCGTCCAGGGCATGGCCGAGCGTCTCAAGCCGGCCGCAGCCCGTGGGTGGTGCGCCTTCCACGACACGGACCGGCACGACATCACGGAGTGTCGTGCCGTCCAGCGCTTGGCCGAGCGCCTCGAGCCGGTCGAAGCCCGGAGGTGGTGCGCCGTCCACGAGACGGATTCGCACGACCTCGTGGAGTGTCGCGCCGTCCACAAGTTGGCCGAGCACGTCAAGAAGTCCCGGCAGGAGCAGTAGCGGGCCCGAGCTCGCTCCCTCTCAAGGGACTTGAGCCCGTGCGGTAGGAGCCCCTGGCTCCCGGGCTCATAAATAGCCCCGGTCGGAGCTTGGCTCCCGGGTGCGTACTTAGCCCCGGTCGAAGCTTAGCTCCTGGGTGCGTAAACAGCCCCGGTCCGAGCCCTTGGCTCCCGGGTGCGTAAACAGCCCCGGTCGGAGCTTGGCTCCCGGGCGCGTACTTAGCCCCAGTCGGAGCTTAGCTCCCGGGTGCGTAAACAGCCCCGGTCGGAGCTTGGCTCCCGGGCGCGTAAACAGCCCTGGTCCGAGCCCTTGGCTCCCGGGTGCGTACTTAGCCCCGGTCGGAGCTTAGCTCCCGGGTGCGTAAACAGCCCCGGTCGGAGCTTGGCTCCCGGGCGCGTACTTAGCCCCGGTCGGAGCTTAGCTCCCGGGCGCGTAAACAGCCCCGGTCCGAGCCCTTGGCTACGCCCCCGGTCGGAGCTTGCCTCCCGGGCGCGTACTTAGCCCCGGTCGGAGCCCTTGGCTCCCGGGCGCGTACTTAGCCCCGGTCGGAGCTTAGCTCCCGGGCGCGTAAACAGCCCCGGTCCGAGCCCTTGGCTACGCCCCCGGTCGGAGCTTGCCTCCCGGGCGCGTACTTAGCCCCGGTCGGAGCCCTTGGCTCCCGGGCGCGTACTTAGCCCCGGTCAGAGCTTAGTTCCCGGGTGCGTGAACAGCCCCGGTCCGAGCCCTTGGCTCCCGGGTGCGTACCTAGCCCCGGTTGGAGCTTCGCTCCCAGGTGCGTACTTAGCCCCGGTCAGAGCTTAGCTCCCGGGCGCAGCTCTAGCCCCGGTCGGAGCCCCTGGCTCCCGGACGCATGTTTGAGCCGAGGCACGGATTCCCGAATCCGTGCCCCGGGCCCAACACTGAGGTGCCGAACCAGGGCAGCCTTGCCAAGGCGAGTGCAAGCCTAGGAACGCGACACCCGGAATAGGGCACGATAGCCCGGACAGCACCATCCCGGCGAGAATGCATCCGGAAGGTCGTCTCACACCCCGTATTCAAGCCCGGGCCCCCGGAACCCGGCTTATATCAAAACCATATCCCATTCCGAGGCTCCCGGGTCCCGGACGTATATCCTTAGCGCTAGCCGGGGCCCCCGGGTCCCGAGCACATGCCGGACTCGGGCTCGCGAGGGAAGCGAGTCCGAGCTCCATCCCCGGGCACAACAAGTATCTCCACAAATCCGTCTGTATAAACATCCTATAAGTTGGGTAAACCCGGGCCAGCGCTGGACTTCTCCGGAAACTCAGCGCTAGCCTGGGCCCCATGTATATACACTTTACATAAGCAATGTTTTTAATGTCCTTCCCGGTCTCGTTCCTTTCGTCGTTTTCCATGTGTTGCGTTCGTAGCATGGGATGGACAACGGAACAAACCGGATGCTCTCACAGTTCACTATGTGTAGAGTAGACCTTTCCCCGGCGGTCCTGGGGACGATTCATACCACACCAAGCTCGGCGCCCGGGGAGGCCCAGTTTTTTCCTGGTGTACTGGGCCGAAGCCGTTCTGTCGCCAGAACTCTTCTTCGGCTCTCGGGTACAGTGCTACATCGATACCGGGGCGCCCGGGGAGACCCCGTTTCTTCCTGGTGTACCGGGCTGAAGCCGTTCTGTCACCAAACCTCTCCTTCGACTCTCGAGTACAGCGCTACATCGACAAACATCAACCACGACAATATGCAGCTCGACAACCTCGACTTTCTCGAGGAACGAAGGTGGCGCGCTCCGCTCCGCGTCGCTCGTTACCAGCAAGGCCTCAAGCGCTATCTTTGGCGTCAGGTTCGGGCCCGATCATTTCAGGTTTGGGGCTCGAATCTCCGCCGTATCTTCGTACGGGTCGGAATGAAATCTTCCCCCCGTGGGAAGGCCCCTCCCTGGTGATCGGAACTTCCCAACCGGGCTCGGTAAGCCTGGGAGCATCTTCACAAATATTATCTGAAAACACATCCTGTAAGTGCCTCTAAACCTCAGCACTGACCGAGGCCGGGCCCCAGGTGTATTCGCTTTCCATAGTAATACTTTTATTTATCATTTCCGGGCTCGTGCCCTTATCCTTTCTTTATGTCGCGATCGTGGCGACCTCCCCCCGGGGGCATAATCGGGCCGTGCCCATGCGGTGGCTGGGTGTTGCGCCTAAGCATCTGTTCCCTACCAGCGAGCTACCGTATCCCATCTGCTAAACCCCGGACATCGTCTAAGCCCCGGCTTGCGGTGTCCCGCACTGGTTGGCTTCGGGCTCGGTTTTTTCCGCTGCTAGGGGGCAGATTCCTTATGCGCAATCCTTTCCTCCGCTCGGTAGCGACCGCGAAGAGGCCCCTAGGAGGTGGTAGACGCAACGGCTCGCCGCACGAATGGACAAGGGAACGAGCCAAGTGCTCTCACGGTTCATCATGTAGAGCCTGTCGTCACGGCATCACTACGTTCCCTAGGCCAACGGGGCCCGAGGGCACGGAGGACCCCCGGACCTGGAAGACGGGAGGGGCCGAGCCTACAGACTCAACCAATTCCGCAAGTCTCACGCTCGGACGCCCGTGGCACCTTGGTGCCGGGCTCTCGGGGACCTGGGCGCGACGGCGGTTCACGGCGAATCGGCCCGATGCTCGGCGCTCCCGAGGGAGAACAACACTCCCTGTCTCGGGATGGTGCTCGCGAAGCCATGCCGCCCTTCGCAATATCCAGATACGTTACCTTATCCGACTTTACATATTGCTCAACTTGTATTCTCCCTCTATTTGTATGGTCAACCTAGGTTCCTGGGGCGGGCTGCGGTGCCCGACCTGGCCAGCTCCTCTCCGGCCGCCGCTGAGGCGCCGGGGGCTTCGTTACCTGGCGACCCCGAGCCCGGGCAGGATCAAGTTCCCGAGGGGCTCCCGGCGAGTCAAAAGTGCCCTCGCAGCCTCACTATGCCCCCTGGGCCAATAGCTCCTGGGGGCGCGGAGGGCCGCCGGGACCCGGAAGACGGGCGGGGGCCGAACCTACGAACTTTGTCGCTCCACCAGGCTCGCGTCCAGAGGCTCGCGCCCAGGGGAACCAGGTTCCCGGAGCGGGTGACCGTCGCGTTCGATGCCCCCGGGGACCGAGCTCCCAGGGATTACGGCTGCCCCAGGGCCCGGACAGGGGCCATAGGCCCGACGGCTGTTCGCAGCTACTGGATCTCGCTGTCGGACGACGCCCAATACTTGGCGTTCCCGGACACGAGGCCCCAAACACCAGCGACCTCCGAACAACGCAATAGATCAAGGTACGAAAATATAGACATGATCATATACGTATGCAAACATCTCTCTTTGTATAAGACAGGCAAACCGGAGCGCAAGCACGAGCGAGGACCAGAGATGTCGCCGCACAGGGGGAGGTCACCGGTGTACTTCATACCGGACCCCGGGCGGCGTCGGAAGGGGAGCACTCGGGGGCATGGAGGGCCCCCGGGCCCCGAAGGCGGCCGCGGATGGCGTTAGAAGGGAACCGGCGTCATCCTCGAACTCTTCGTCGACATCGGCTCCACCAGATGCTCGCCGCAGTCGAGGAACCCTGCCCCCGGGGCGGCGGACTCGGCCACGGCCTCCCGCGCCTCCTCGCGAACCTCCGCGACTTTCTCGCGCGCGCCGATCTCACACCCCCGAGACGCGAGCCCGGCCTCTTGGGCCCAGACGCTTTCCTCTCGGGAGAGTGTTTCCTTCTCCCGCGCCTCCATCTTGGACCAGGCGCGGGAGGTCTCGTCGGCGGCAGACTCGGTGGCGCCCTTCGATTGGACGACGCACCCCTCTGCTGCCGCGATCTCCAGCCAGCGGGTTGCCATGAAGAACTCGGTGGCGACGCCCGGGTCCCGGGCACGTATCCCGTCTAAATCAACAAGTCGTCAAGCTACATCAGTCCGTGGTGAACTAGGTGCACCCCGCGTCCCCTCTTTTCTTCAAGACATGGCCCTGTTCCTGCCCGGGGCCGATCCCGGCCGAGCAACAGGGCCAGGGGCCACTGTCGGCGAAATGGGACTGGGGGTCCCCCAGTCCCCGGGGACGCGAGAATCTTCTGCCACGCGCCTACTCCGGAGTCCACATCTTGCGCAAGAGAAGGTCGGCTACGGCCGCTCTCCCGCCAAGTACCCAGGGGCCCGGGCACTGGCCGGGCCCGGACGCGCATCCCCCGGTGCCGGGCGCCGATCGCCCCTGACCCGGGTGCCGATTGCTGACTGGACTGCTCCCGAGAGCCAATGCCCGGCCCTGGGTGCCGACTGCCGACTGCCCCCCAGTGTGGCCCCGAGAGCCGATCGCCTCGGCCCCGAGTGCATGGGGGCCGATCCACCCGAAGAACTCAGCGGACCAACTCTCCAACCACCCGCATTAACGATGAGGCGATAGGGCGTGACGCGCCTGTCGCCCGCTCCTGTGCAGTCAGAGCCTTTTTGACTTGGAGGCGTGCGCCGTCATGTCTCCACGCTCCAGTCGCCCTCCGCAGCCGACCAGACGACCCGTCACGTCCTCACGTCCCGAAGACTAGGCCGCTCGCAGCCGACCTACCCGGCGTGGACGCAGCAGGCGGCAGCAGGCGGACGTGCAAGACAAGACGGCGACAAGACAGTGAGAAGACAAGCCATACCTGCCCTCTCATGTAGCTCTCTCTCTATCAGCATGTATCTTGGCGCTGTGGAATCCCCCTGGCTCAATAAAGAGAGGACCTCTAACCCCCGGCTTTCGGCACCCAAGCTCACACTCTCGCCACTGTTCTTCTTCCTCGCCACCGAGCTACTAGACTCGCCGGGAACATCTTGTAACATAGCAACCACATTCATTTCCACATAGCATACACACAGGAGTAGGGTATTACGCTCCGGCGGCCCGAACCTGTATAAATCCTCTTGCCTCCTCTGTGCGCCTCTGTTCATCGTCTTCCCCAACACCCTGTGCGATTACCACGCTTCGGACGGTCCGGACCCGCATCGGACGGTCCGGACCCTTCTGCTTCACCACGGTTCGGACGGTCCGGCCTCGCTTCGGACGGTCCAAACCCCTCTGTCTCCCAGCTCGGGCCCCTGGTTCCCGAGCGCTGTTTCTTCCTTCGTTCGATCCTTCTTCCACCGGACGCCTCGTACACCTGAGAACTACTCCCCTGGCCGAATCTCAAAAGAGGGGTCTCCCGACTTCCCGCCGTCGAGGTTTCATCCTCCGACAGAAAGTGATTGCGAAAGCATAGGCAAAGGTAACCATATTACAAGTTTAGCTTTTATTGCTTGTAGTGTGTTAAACTCCAATGAAGATGAATCTGACAACGACGATGACAAGGTAAATTTTACTTATAATCAATTAGAACATGTTGCTTTTGATCTCGCTAATAAACTTAATAAATGTACTAAAAAACATAGAAAACGTGATCATACTGTTAACGTTCTAAATTCTGAAATTGCAAGATTAAAATCTCTAATTCCAGATGATGATGATTGCAAATCTTGTGAAGTGTTATATTATGAAATTACTGCTTTAAAAAATGTCAATACTAACACTTCTCTAAGATTGAAAGCTGAAATTGAAAAAACTAAAAAGCTTGAGTTATCTTTTGCTCTTGGTTTTACTATGTATTCTCGTGTTGTTGATGAGTTGTTATTAACAAAGAATCTTTTGAGAAAGTATAAAGTTGCTTTTGGTGCTAGTTTCTTGTTTAATTTTTTTATGTGCTGAAAGGATTAAACAACATAAGTATGTTTCAAGTTTTAAAGCTTACTCAAAGTGTTTTTGAAATCAGATGAAATTGAAAGATGCTCTTGGTCGTGTTGTGTTTTTGCAAAACGACATAAAAACTCATGATGTAATTTCTTGCTCAAATTGTCGCAAACAAAAAGGGATTACAAAATCTTGTGAAATTTATGTTTCTTTGACAAATAAGGTTGTTTATTTGAAAAGTTCTTTGCAAAGGTTTTTTGATGGTAAAAGGAAACTCAATATGATTTTGGATACTTCTAAAGTAAGCACACATAATAAAGGAATAGGTTTTGATGCACATGCTTACTTTACTAATCATCTATCGAGTATTCTTGATTTTTCTAAAAATAGTGAGATTTTGACAAAACCAGAACCAAAGAAAACGATTTTTAAATCCACTGGAATTTTGTCGAACCTTTCTACAACTTATGCAATTGCTTCTTCTCCTTCTTCTTCTTCTAAGTAAAAAACACATGTGAAGTACAGTTGCTCTCATTGTGGTAAGAATGGGCATTTGGTTCAGTTTTGCTTTAGACTTACAAGAAAATAGAAAAAAGATAGAGAACATGAACTTGCAAGGTTAAGGCGGCAAAGGTCGAGCTTTTCTTCAAGTGGCCCGGTCAAACTACAAGCCCCAGGGAGGTCCAATCGGTGGCCATGGGCAGTTAGACCGCTGGCACGTTAGCAATCAGACTGACGGCTGACGGTGGTTAGACCGACTTTTCAGCATTGGTCGGATAAGTTTCCGGTAAAGCCCCAAGATAAGTTTTTAGGTAAATCTGGTATTGATTCTATTTATGCATATACATGTGCTTTGCCTACTGATTCTATTGGTCATGTGTCTCAGTATTGGATTCCTAAATTTTTTATTTCTAATCCCAATACAAAAGCCTCGACATCTTCTTGTGCATAGGTCTTTTGGCGGCATACTCCCAATGTGCATTAAACGATTGAGACATCATTTCTTTTAAGGTAACATTAATCTACTTATGAATTGGCAATATAATATCTACTTCTTCATTAGTTTTTTCCTCGCTAGTTATGGAGACAATAGTTTTTCATAATAATACAAGTGGATATATGTCAATTAATGAGAACCTTGGTGATATCGTTGGTAACTGGTTGTTTTTTTCAAAACCTTTAATATCTTCTCGATTTGTTTTTTCGTCGGGAGGGTTTGGAGGTTGTTTTGAGGGGGAGTTTATGGTTTTTGATGTATTCATATTTAATTTATTGTATTGCTCTCAATTTGAAAATAAAAAGGAAAAGTGGAGACTTGTTTTATACCTCTAGTATATTCTTGTGCTTGCTAGCAATATAAGTGAGGTCTTTTGATCGCTAGTTTAGCTTGTATGCATTCTAATCTTTATATGAGCCTTTGCTATTACTTTTGAGGGATACGATTCATAACACATAATTCTTTTACATGAATTAAGTAAATATGTAATATTGACACTAGTGCTTGTTTGAATGATTTATACTCATATATATGCTTGTTGAAATTTTTATTTCTCAAATGCTCTAAAGATTTCTCAAATAAAAAAAAAGCTTATATGAGAGAAAAAAATGGATACCGAATCCTTGGAAACAGTATTCATGACAAGGACGTACCCGAAATAATTGAGAGATTTTCTTTTGTGCTATTCAAAGGCAAATTGAGCAGAAGCTCAGAAATAAAACTTGATGAAAATTCTTTTGTAAAGGGCAAGTTAATTTGAGAAAGAATGTTTAGTTCAGCTTGTCTACATATGGGTGTTTTTTTTCAATCATATGATAGTAATTATGTTGCATTATAAATTGTTGAAATCATGAATTTTTAGTGTTGATTTGATCTTGATTGTAATATCATTGATTTATGTTTAGACTATAACCCATGCTTGTTTGCTAGTTGGTCAATCTATCTCCCTTATCTTGCAACATATGTCCCTAAGTTGCTTTAGGTACACTTCAAAGCTCCTAGAAAAGAAAAATTCAGAAGAAGGAAAATTCATAAATATTTCATATTCATTGCATTTGTGTTTTCATGTTTTATATTCTCTCTTTTGAAATTCTTGATGAAATCATTATCAAAGGGGGAGAAATATACAAAATACATGCTTAAAGAAAGGGGAGCTATTTTAGAAAAGGTGAGAATTTGAAAGTTTGAAAATTTTGACAAGTTGATCGATTCTTAAAAACAGTCGATTTTATGCTTTTATTGCAAATATAGTGGAGAAATTCTTTCTTTTAAAAAGGAGAAGAGTTTTGACACTTCTTGGTTTTATTTTTCAAAAACATCAATTTGCATATGGCTAGAGATCAATACACGTGGAAGTGAAGATTCCATATGGCATACAAGAGGAATTATATGTGTATGGAAAGAGAAGTTTATTTTGGATAGGAGTCCAAGATTGAAAAGTTTGAGTTCTCGTAGGATTAGGAGTCGAGTCCTACTTGGATTAGGAGTGGAGTCCTAATAGGATTATGATTAGAAGTGGAGTCCTAGTAGGATTAGGAGTTCTACTCCTATTTTGTGTATGAGGTTTTAGGTATAAATAGATGAGGGGTTGAGACCCTAAAGCTATAACTTTTGAAAGAGAGAAAAAGTTAGTGTTTAGTTTTGAGAGAGAGGAGTGCTTTGTGTGTGCTTTGTAAACATATCTTGTGCAATAAAGTTGATCTACTTTGAAGAGCATCTTCGGTGTATATCTTTCTGAATTCCGACGGTTTATCCGATAAAAGCGCGGTGGCGAGGCGGCGGTTCTAGCGGCGGACATACGGCGGTCAGACCAGTGCAACAGAGACAAGTCTGACCGGTGCACTCTATCTAGATTTAAGGGTTTCTTTTATTCCACAAAAGATTTTGGTTTTTGATGTTCCTACTATTCACCCTTCTTTGATATGCTTGTTTCTTGTGTTACATACTACAAAGTACAAGACTCGTGAATCTGAATATTCTCAAGAAATGGTGAAGATATCGTTTTGAGAAAGTGGAAATTACTTTGGCATATACTGCACTTTCACTTTCCACTGTACCAAAACTCTGAGATGTCTGCAAGATTTCCTGTACATATTCATCTGCAAATAATAGCCTGTGTATGTGCTTGCAACTGTTGCATGATTTAGACATCATGATCAAATCAATAGACACACTATATGTGCCACAAAATTGTCTATTAGTGCCACCCTGTTCATGGATTTTCAGAAGCTGAATGGTCACATGTAGAAGTATCTAGGACACTTCCTGGATGGTATCAAATTGTCACCAAATTTCACACTTGGGAAGGGAAAAATTTTTCCAGGACATAGCTTCAAATAGCCTCAGAAACAGTTTTTTTTTCAGGGGAATTTTCTCCCTTTTTTTTCTTGTTGACAGGAATAAAAACGTGGAAAATAATGTCATTACTTTGGACAACATTGGACGGAGGAGAGCAATCTTCACATGGTGTTGTACAGCTGTGAGCACATGATGTGTGAAAACTGAAAAGGCCATTTCTGTACTTTGGAAGTACCAGTCACTATGGAAAAGTACACCAGGTCTCTGGAAGGGAAAAAAAACACATTTTGATAAATTGATACTAGCCTTGTTAGAAGAACTTATGTACTTAACCTGTTTTTCACAACGAGATTGGACCTTTTTACCTAACAAAGGTTTCCGTTTTCTGTTTTCAGACGATCCTTTAAGCACCCTATAGAAGCTAATAAATTATGGATTATTTATTGAAAAAAAGTTCATTTTACTCTTTCGAACTATTTCGCTTGAGCACTTAACCCAAAACTATTTTTTTTGACTCATTTTACCCCCGAACTATTGAAAATGGTTCACTTTACTTCCTAATAATATTTTTTCCTCTGTATCGTTTAGGGGGTTAAGTGATTCAATGAAATAGTTCAAATGAGTAAAATTAATTTTTTCT
Organism: Oryza meyeriana var. granulata; assembly: GCA_003991445.1. Classification (NCBI taxonomy): domain Eukaryota; kingdom Viridiplantae; phylum Streptophyta; class Magnoliopsida; order Poales; family Poaceae; genus Oryza; species Oryza meyeriana. The sequence goes on from RYFJ01002690.1 coordinate 107,151, forward strand.
GTTAGATCACGTGTGATATATATGATGAATAATTGGCAAAAGCAAGTATTGCTTGGATTAATGTGAATCAAGTTAAGAAGAACTTATTTCCGGAATATGTTTTCTTTGTCTTTAATGCGCAGGTGAAGCTAAAAGGTAATCATGATGAGTGACAAGGGACCGAGACTAGACTAGGATTGGGTTTTCGAGGTCAGAGTCAGTCGGAAGATGTTACTGGATGGTCATGATTTAGCTTGGTTGCATGAAGATAATGGAGGACGTAGAACGGGAAAGTTCTATGTCAATTAGGTCTCTGGTGTTCGAACATGTTCATATTGGATCGACTAGTAGGTCGATAGTTTAGTTTATAATAGATTATAGGCTTAAGAGTTCATATGGGTTAATTGGGCCAATGTTGGGCCTAGTTATGTATTATTGGACTGTCTCTACTTTATTGTATAAAAGATAGAGGGAGAGAAAGAGAGAAGTGACGGGAGAACAGAAGAGAAAAACGTCTTTTTAGGGTTTGAGAGAACGAGGGTTAAGAGAGATTGGGTACTTTTGTAGGCACTTTTGAAACATGATTTGATCAATAAAGTTTAGCAAAACCATCCATAATTCGGTTTTTCAATTCGGATTTCGCTTATGGTGAGTTTTGGCAGGTTTTTCTCTGATCTTATATTGCTTCCAGATTTTGATCCAACCGTTGGATTTGAGTGCGGTTTTTTCTGTTGGATTCGCAATGAAGTCTAGTTTCTACCTACCAAATTTGGCTTAGATCCATTGGCTAGTTTTTAATTAATCTAGGTTTTAGTGCACGTTTCGTTTAAATTTAAGTTTGCTTAGATACCTTGAATTTCATCCGTTGTTTTTCGTGATTAGGCTATATCTAGAACTTATGTTTCAAATTGCACATCAAACGGATTTGAATTGGTGGAGTTTTAATGTTTTTCGTTTGAGATAGTTTTGCTAAATTTACTGTTTATGTCCACTGTTTGGTACTTTAACAGTGGGGTCTATTCATGTTTTGAGTCGTTTAAGTCCTAGGGTGATTAATTTAGTGTCTTAGTAACATAATAATTTTAGTATTATTTATTATTATTTCTATCGTGTGTTTTGCTTTCTTTGTTAGAGGAAAAAACTGACGATCATTCACCCCCTCTAATCACCCCTCTAATCGATGCTATCCCGATCCTACATTTTCTTTTTATTTTGACATCATAGGTATTATGTATTGTTCAGTGAACCAAACATGAGATTCTAATTCAGATAGCCCCTCAGTGGGGGCAACATGCACTAAATCTTACATAAATACTATCATTAGACAAGTGACAAGAACCTGGCTATAGCCAAGATTTGCATTGGTCTTTTCGCCAAGCTGTATCCCACAGAATCTGGAAAAAAAAAAAGAGGGGGGAGTCTTGCTTTGGGGAAATTACCAGGAGATTGATCAATGTGCATGTCAGAATTGTGAGATTGTTCTTATCTATAAAGTGTGCAAAATTCATTCCAGCATGACAAATATAGATAGCAGAGATTGCGTTTGATGATGAGAACAAGTTGCACTTTGAAGACACACCTGATAAATTTGCTTTCAATCAGGAGAAAAGGCTGCCCAAAGCATCAATTCTCTGCTATGCAACAAGCTCATGTAGCATGTGTGTAGCTTTCTTTATCTTTTCTGAACCTCTAGCTGAATTATAAACAGATTTTACTATCTACACACTGGTAGGTTGGAAGTAGCAGAAACAGAAGGTTGGTACGGGACAAGTAAAGAGACCAGTATTTCACTACACGATACGTCTACTGACGTACCAACATTCAACAAAAAACATGATCAGACTTATCTACCAGGCTACCTATTTATATCAGGTTTTCAGTGATATGTTCTGCCACATATTTTCATACCAATAGCTGGGATTGGTCTTCTTCTGCTAGCAATGCACGATCACAACATGCCAGACTGTTGCTTTAATGGCGTTGAAGGTGCAGTGATCACCTTTTTTTACTTCATTGTCCAGGCAAAATTTTCTCCAACCTGGTCCATTTATGTAGCCATAGGTGCTGGCGGTTTTGAAAGCCACTCGCCAAGATCCCTTTTTGTTCATGGATGTCTTCAGTGTGATCATAGATGCTTCCAGGAGACCAATTTGAGAGCAAAAGGTGCCTTTCACAGCCTACAATGTTAACGCAATTTGCAGAAATACTAATGAGAAATGTTAAACTGTTTTCGAAAAACTAAACATTCACAAGTATTGCTCTTGTCGACATTGACTGTGGATTAAGAATATGTACAACATGGCATTTCTGTTAACAGTTTTGTTCCATGTACAAGCACATCTGTATAGGTTGAAACAAGGTCAATGGTACTAGACGTGTTGCCTTCCATAACAAAATAAGTTATGTGGAGAAACACAGAGAAGTATTTTCATTTTCATGTCAGAATAAGGACTCCTTTGGAACACAGTATTTGGAAAACACAGGAACAGGAAAAATACAGGAATAGGATGTCATGAGTTGTCAAATCCTACAGGAAAGAAGTTCACAGGAATTTGCAAAACATCTTGTTTGGTAACCTCATAGGAAAAAACATAGGAATTCTAGACACAAACAAGAGAAACAATGAGGCAAGACCTCATGTTAGTTTTCCTCCAAAAATCCTAGCCCATTCCACAGGAATTTTGAAGGATTTTTTGGGGGCTATTCCTTTGTTCCAAAAGAGCACATAGGAACTTTTTTCTCTAGGAATCTAATCCTCTAAAATTCCTCTAGTTTTCCTTTGTTCCAAAGGAGCCCTAAATGACACACCTTGCAATGGTTCAAATAAATGACCAAGGTCTTCTTGTCAGGAAATTATCAGCATTTAACTGATGATATTTAACCAAAATTCTCGTAATGAACAATTTTTTATTTGAAGTCGATATTGCAGTTCTTTCTTTCTTTATTTATAACAAACAGTTTCATAATTACAGGTTTTGGCCGTTCAAAGCGACAAAATCCTCACAAGAAGACCTCAAATCATAGTTTCAGAAACAGAAGAGACTAAAAGGCAGTTGCTTGTATCCATGTTAACTAATTTCTATTTTTTTTCTGCTTAAGTTCATAAGCAGTTAAGCTAGATAGACAGAGCAGAAGCTGAAGGGCTCACAAGGAGGCTATGAACACTGTAGGCCGTCATTTCCTTTGTGAATGAATTCTGTGGCACAATGCTGAGATGTTTCTTCTGTGATCCAACCTTCTTCACAGAAATTGGGGAAGCCCTAGATTTCCTGTTTGAACCCTCTAAGCATGTGTCCTCATTTCTTCGCGTCCTTTTCCGCTCAACAGGTGAAACTTCATATTTCGTCGCACCTGCATAATTACATTTTGCACAGAAACATGGCCGATCCATAGTTGAAACTACAAACACAGCTGGAATATAGTAGCTTACTTTGTTGAGGTGCATTGCTCAGGCCTTTGGGACCATCAGTTAGGTACAGCGCTGCCGTTTTGTGCTCCTTCAAGCAGCCGTTCTGCAGGAACACCTCAACCGTAAACACCATGTTACCTTCATAACGGAACAGCAGGATGTTCCCTTCAGATAGATCATGAGCAGCCAGAAATGCCAGCCAGCCATCTCGCAGTAGCACGTCCGGTTGCTCTCGTTCTAGTTCGACTTGCCAGAACTTGCCGAGTGGGCAAACAATAATGGCGTTCTGGTGGCTGTTTGTGTAGGTTTCAGTCAACTGTTGCTGCACAAACTTCTCAGGGATTTTCTGAAAAAATGTTTAACAGCAAAAAGAAAGAGCATGCTGTGAGCACATATAACTGCATCACCTTCATAGTCTAACAAATAAACTATCAATTCCACACATAAATAGTACTACTAGTACTAGCCTATTAGGTGATGTACATTATCAGAAGAGAAAGGTAGCTTGCTGAATGCTCACCATCTTCTCCAGGTCTTCCTGTTGGAGCAACTTGATGAAGCGAGGCCTGTCCTTGGTTTTGATACCTGTAAATGCAACCATAATCTCTGGTTGTTAAAAAAGCTACAATTTTGCCAAACTAAAACAAACTTCTATTCTATTTTGCAAGCAAAAAAATCAACTCGACTTTTACTCGTGGTAGAAAATAGAAATGGATATGCAGTTATACATTGCAGCGATGTACTCTACCTGTATCAGGAATGCAGAAACGCGCGAGGCAGCAGCCCGGGTCGAACGCCCTCAGCGAGGCCACCCCGCGCCGCTCCAGCCTCAGAACCACGGTCCACCCCTCGCCGAGCCCGTGCGCCGCCATGAGCTCCGCCCAGCCGCCGTCTAGCCACGCCTCGCCGTCTCCGTTGCCAGCAAGTGGCCGGCATAGCTCCACGCGCCAGACCTTGCCGAGCGGGCCAACCACAAGCACCGCCGCCGCCGCAGCACGTCGGCCCCGCACCTCTTCCTCCTCCCCGGCGTCGTCATCGAGCCCCGCCGCGAACTCGCCCGGAACGCTCTGCAGCGAACGATCACATCGAACGTCACCGGAACTGAGACGAAGACACACGCAGTAGCAGCAGGGAAGGAAGAACACAGAGCTACTAACCAGCCGGTGGAGGCAGCTCGGCGACATCAGCGGCGCGGCGTACTTGGGCCGCCGCCGTGAGCCGGCGGAGAGCACCATGCTCCGGTGGAGAAGAAGAAGCACGCGAGCGACAACCACGATGAAGCAGCTAGCTGGCGGCTGGCTGTGCAGCGATCGAATGCAACGGCGAGAAGATTAAACGAGGGCAGCGGCGCGGTGGTTGGAGTCGTCGCCTCCTCGGGGATGGGATTCGATGGGACGAGACGGCGGAGAGATTGCCGGTTGCTCGGTTCACTCTCATCAGTAAGCGTATTCATTGCTCCCTCCATCTCAAAATAGACGTTGTTTTAGGTTGTTTAGTATAGATTAAGATTTAAGAAAAAAAGACTATAGTGACTATTGTTAAATAATATATAGTAGAAAGTGGAAAGATGGTTGAGGGTAGAATAGAGAGAAATTTAAATAGAAAGTGATTAATGGGACAAATAGTACTCTAAAATAACAAGTATTTTGAGATAAATTTTAAATCCTAGAACCACATCTATTTTGAAATGAAGGTAGTACCAGTCAAAAACGACCAGATGGATGGACATGAAACAGTCAGAAACGGGAAGTAACATGCTTTCATCTGGCATCTCCAGCTGGACACGAGGAGTCCATCCTAATCGCTCGATATCAAAATATAATAATTTCTATTATTTAAAATTTATTCTACAATATAATAATTTATATATATATATTCTCTTTTTAATCAATCGTAAGCTTTCACCATAAAAGATTTTCACCTACTTTCTCTTTTTAATCAATCACAACCTTCTCCTATTTAATTTTAACAACTTTTTTAAGTATTTGTGCACAGCTCTAAAACTCCTTATATTTTGAGACGGAGAGTATCAAATAGGGCACCTTGTTGATAAGCCATGAAAATAATAAACGAAGCAATGAAAAGTAATTTAGAGTAAAACTTTTATATATGTGTCCTTATTAATATAAAAGTTAATGCTAAAAAATAAAGTACCCTAAAAACTATAAAATCAACTGTAAAATTAAGTTTAAAATTCAAATTTTGGAAGAAGCTGGTAAAGCAAATGATTAGAATGTGTCACATCCTAATCTGGAACCACCGTATAACGACACCAAATAGGACGTGCCGCAAAAAACAGCGTGAACTGCTCCCTACGAAACCGTGATACCGATACTAGTCTCATGACACAGCGCTGGTATCCACGAAAATCAGATATGTATCATTACAAATCCTTAGTTAAATAAATAGACTTATACCTTAACTTATGTTGTAGCTTCGGAGCAAGCCGAAGACAACAACGAACAGTATATAGATAGCGGCAGCAGTAGAACAAATGGACTAAGTCCCAACACCACAGGCAGCGGCTGGAAACCAGGACGAAACCCTAGTCTTCACTTCACTACAACTCTAGCTCCAGCACCCGACGGGAAACTATATATACAAAGCAAGGGTGAGTACTTATATACTTAGCAAGCCAGTTAAACTTAGGTGGTTGTTGCAGGCTTCAAAAAGTGACTGGATATTTTGTAATCAGTTTTATTTGAAGTTCTTTTAAATCAGCTAAGTGTGTGCTTCTCAACAATCGGCACGAGGTGTAGTCTCGCCCGATCGGAGTGAATGGTGTCAAATTTATTCTCCAGTTTTCACCATCTCAAGAGTTGGCCTCAAGCTGGCTCCCAGAGCCAAAACAATTCTTCAGACTTCCCGAGTCCTGTTGTCCACGACAACCAAGCCGTTTTCATCGGACGTCCCGCGTCCTCGACAACACTTCCTTCCCACAGTTCTCAGACCACACACATTTTGCAAACAGGGTAAAATAAAACTACGCTAATGAATCACCTCACATCCGTCCATGATCGTGGGCACGGCTGTTCAAACAGTTTAAACCTCTACAGAGGGGGTACACTTTACCCATACGACACGACTCACTTTAGCCACCACCTCGCACTGTACGGGTACGATTGGTAAGTAAAGGTTTTTGCGACAAGGCATTTCCGAAGCCATCTCAGGTTACCCCATGTCAACTGGAAGGGTCCGCGACCAATAACAGGATAGGTCCTAGACCATAGTGTGCCAGGAACCCAGAAGGCCTTCCCCGATGCCCTCCCAGCGATCCACAATCTAATGATATGCAAGGCGTTCCTAGGCAGCTAGTTACTCAGCCAGGGGCTTTCCATTTTACCTATGTGGTTGTGCTATCATATGCTTGGATGAAATTCCGAAGGAACCAGTCCTTACAGCGACCACACGGGCATCCCACACTGGACCAGCCTTGTGTCGCGAGTCTCCATTTTTAAAACTCATTTTTTTCACAAGGCACTAACCCAGGTGTCGGGTTTTCCAAACGTTTCGTAAAACTCAGGTTTTACCTAGAAGTTTCTAAAATTTTAAGTTTGAAGACAATCGTCGGTACACGCATAGGGGTGCACAAGTACCGAGGCATCGCAGTAGTGGTTACAAGGGAACAGGATATTGCAAGGTCAAGGAAGGATTAAATGCAACAATTTTGGGTAGGCCTACCAATCTGACTCTCAGACGGGGCCGAGAAGTTTAGTGCACACCTATCGATGCAATTTTGCAAATAAAATAAAGTAAGTTCACATATGGGATCGATTGATCAAAGGTGACTTGCCTTACTCTACGTCTTCACAAGTCTTCGAGAATCTCCAAGAAATCCTCTCCGAAACAAACTTCCAACGGTGGTTACTATGTGCAAACAATCAAAATCTACACAAAGATCAAGAAAAAGACTCTTCTTAGGACTACCAATAGTGTCATTGGATATATCTCAATTTTAGAAAATTAATGGAGTTGGAACGAAGTCAATTGGATTTATGGTGCGAGAGATATGAATTTCCGAAGATAAATGGGATTTCTGGATCTATGAAAATGATTTATTGGATTTTCAAGGAAAAGAGTGTTCACTGGAAAATCCCTACGGTCACTAACTAGTGGGGCCACCGGTAGCCCTGGCCCACAGGTCAGTGGGAAGAGAGAGGGGGATCAGAGGCCCGCGGTCATTGGACCGGCCTAAATGGCCTTTGGCCCGAAGGAAGGAAAAGGAGAGTAGGCCCAAAAGGGGCAATGGCGCTAGCGATCTGTGGGCCGGCGGGGTGGCCCAATAGGAGTCCAGCCGTGGTCCGATACGGTGGGGAACGTGGGGTCCAAGTGTCAGTGAAACGAGGCGGGTGCAGAGTGTGGGCTGGTGTGGACCGAGGAAAGGGGCCCACACGTAAGCGACAAAGACGGGGTGCACGGTGCGGTCTGCAGTGGACCGAGGGGAGTTAGGCCCACATGACACTGCCACGGTCCACGTGCCCTGTGCACACACGGGCCATGCCATGCCAAGCTGGCGCCCACGTGGTTGCCATGCTAGCGAAGAGGAAGGGAGAACCGAGGCATGCAGTTTTATCCGATGGCCGACGGCAGCGGAGAGGATCCGACGAACGACGGCAAACGGCGGCAAGTGGCGAACAACGGCGGGAGGAGGGGATCAAGGTGAAACTTTTGATCGGCTCGGATTAGCCCATAAGGGGGCGACGGTGACTGGCGACGAGAGGCCATGGGCGGCAGAGAGAAGGGAAATAGCGCCCATGGCGGCAAGACGGGCTGTGGCCATCCGCGGTGACCCAAGGGAGGTGGAGAGCGATCAGTGGCCGCGGAGAGAGGGGAAAAGAGGCCTCCGGCCTTGGGATTCACTGAGGGGAACCGTCGGCTGTGTGCGGCGACAGTGAAGGGGAAAACAAGGGGCTCTGTGTATCGGCTAGCGCATGGCGACTAGGCGATGCGTTTGCTCGTCCTGGGGTGTAACCCGGGGCAGCTAGAGGGAGTAGGTACCGAGAGTTTGGGGGAAAAACTCACTGGCGACGAGATCAACTACAGCGATGGCTTGATGGAGTGAAAAGGGGAGGATTCCTGGCGAGGAGGGGAATAGTGCAGAACCGCTCGGCTCTGGGATGCGCACAACAAGGCGAGGAGGCTGCCTAGGTCTCGTCAGCGGGGCGGCATGACCGGATAAACGTGGCGGCCTCTGTCACAACCCGATTTTTGGGAATTAAATCAAGTAATTAATAACTGCTTTTCCAGAATTTATATTAAATTGTAAAGTAAAATAAATAAGCAAAGTAAAATGGGAAATAAAAATTTCTTTCATAAATCATGGTGGAAATCATTTTTAATAAATTCGTTGTGTGTAATTATACTCTCTGAAATTTTCTCGGATTTTTCAGAGCTATAGAATTAATTTTAATATTACAAAGATCATTTTCTCTAATTATTTAAATTATCTCCCAATTCCCAATTCTAAAAATATCCCCTTTTCCCTATTGAATTAAATCCGCACTTGGTTCCTCGAAATTTGAATCCCATTGAAAATAATTCAAGCCCCAAATATTCCGAGCTTTTCCCATTCTCTGAATCTCACAAGATATTCTACGTTTTCGGATTTCCCGAAAATGCTCCTAATATTTCAGTAATCTCGAAGTATTTTAATATTCCAGAAATCCCCAGAATATTCTTATATTTTGAAGGTTCCAAAATCACTTTGATCTTCCAAATTCCAAAGAAAAATTTTGATTCCGAAGATGTTCTGATATTCCTGAGTTTCCAAAAATATATAGTCGTGATACTCCAAATATTCCAATATTCCAAAAACTCCCCAAATTCCGATATTCCAAAATAATCCTTGACTCCCTAAATATTCTAAAATTCTAAATTTCTCAATTTAGGATTTTTCCGAAAAACCCCTGGTCTTTCACTTTTTCTCCTTTCTTTCCTCTTTTCCTCTTTCTTTTTTTTTCCTTCTTTTCCTTTCTTTCTTGTTCCTCTTCCTTCCCCGTTCTTCCTCCTCCCTCTCTACAGCAAGAGCCTGAGCCTCGGCCGCCCGGCCTGCCCCGTGATGCCCAGCCTGGCCTACTGATGCTCCGCCCTCGGCCCACCTCCGCCCCGGCCTACTCTAGCCGTGCCGCGTGCTCGTGCCGCCCCAGACACCGAGCCACGCCGCGCCGCCTCGCTCAACCGCCTCCCGCTTCCGGTGCCACCACACCCGCCTACCTTATCTCCTCCCTCCCCTATAAGAAGCACAGCCGCCGCCTCTGCTCCCGTTTCCCTGACCTGCGCCCTAGCTGCCTCTCCTCCCATGTGCCGCCGCCTCCTCTCACTTCTCTAGTTGCACCGCTGCTGCTCCAGCCGCCCCGCCACTGCACGCCGTCGTCGCCTCATCTAGCGCAGCAGCTCACCAGTCGCCGCCCGCTGCACTACGCCGGAGCCTGTTGTCTTGTCACTGCTTCACTTCGGCCACCGTCGCCAAAAGCCTGAGCTGCCATTCGGCCGTCGTTGTGGTCGCCTCCACCTCTACCGCCATGGTGAGCCGTGCCGCCTCGCTCCTCTTCCACGGCTAGCGCCTCTGTCCTCCCCTCCGTTCCTCGGCGTCCCGACTCCCCGCTCCACACCCGCTGGTGCATCGCCGTCGATTCTGCAGCCGGATGCCATCAACCGTCGCTGCACCGTCGCCGGCCCTCACCTCCCTTCCCTGTCCTGTGCGCTGGCGATGCACCATGGGCGCTTGGCCTCTGCTCGCCAGCCGGGAGTCTGACAGGCCGGCCCCTACTGGCCCTTTTTCTGTGTGCCACTGCCGAGAGGGCCCCATCGGCAGTACCTCCTCCCCGTGACACAAACATGCGGGCCCCTCTACTATTCTCCCCGGTGTATGACAATGGGGCCAGTGAACAGTTCTCAAAACACTCCCAAGCGTTGGATCCAATCCAATCAGATCTGAACCGTTAGATACATCAAAACTTCGGAGTAAACCCTAACTGTCCGATCGCCTCAGATGCATCTCAGCCGTCGGATTTTCATAACTCTCAACCAGTGACATATCTGCCCTAGCCCAGTCCACCTCGGTCGCTATCTCAGCCTCTCTGGTCTACGTGGCAGACACATCACCCCAATCCACCACTCTAGCTACTCCTCAGATCCGTGAATCCAGTCTATGGTAGGCCTAGCCTCTGATAAGTGGGCCTCACTCCTGTACAGTCAAAAGTATTAATTTTAATTCCAGTGAATATTCTCAAGAATATTCTTTTCCTTTTTCCTTTCGGATTTTCTCTGAATTAATCTTCCGAAGGCCGTATCTTTTCCGTTTGAACTCCGATTCGACCCGTTCTTCTTCCTAAATTCATCTAGAGTTATGATCTACCTGTTTATGTACTTTTTATGTACTGTTTATATGGAGTTTCTTAGGGATTTTTCTCGTTTTGCATGTCATCTATGGAAGATTTGCGGAAGACGTTTCTGTTACAAGGCAAGTCACACGACAATCTCCTTGAGCATGTTGATCCCATTTGCAAAATCTATTTTATTTTAACGTTATTGCATGAAATATTTTGGAATGACATTATTATGGGTATTTATTTAATAACCAATATCCCTTGATATTTATGGCTATTTTGTTATTGTTATCTATACCTTGATACCTTGAGTGATTAATGTTGACTAGCTGAATGTTAAATTAATTATCTAATTAGATTATTTAGGTTTTGCTTAGCCGATGCTTAGAAACACTAGCGTCATTTTATGTGGGGGAACTATTCAATCACTTAGGTTAATTAATGGTTACTGATTATATTTACACGACAGTTGGTCGTGGCTGGTTAATTAAATGTGCCAACTAAAATTTAACTGAATGGTGGGTTGTGAACACCAGGATTATAAATGTTGTTCGTGATGCTCATGATAGTTATGGACCGGTTCGCGGACTACTTGTTACGAAGCATTTAACGTACTAACCACAAGCCAGAATGGACAATGGCTGGACTTGTAGTATAGCGAGTTCAACAAGAGGCACCATGGTGTGTTGTGGCTGTGTCAATAAGACCACCATGGCTACGTCAATAAGTCCATGTTTCGGGCGTGAACCATCTCCCTGTCTAGGAACTTGATCAACCCTACCGGAGACTGGTGATTCAGCGAGTGGTTTTTCTATTGGGCGAGTTGCATGAAAGTTCTTGTCACAGTTTCCCCCTTTGCAGTACCATGGTGGTATTTTAGGGCATGGTAATATGTGCGGAATCGTGTCTTGTGGGTAAATTGGTATACCTCTGCCAGAGTAAAACTATTCGAAAAGCCGTACCCGCGGTCAATGGGCGGGCCTAGCAATGTTTTTTTATTAGTCCCACACTACTCATTAATGATAAATGATGATGGAAATTTGATAGCTCCAGTTTGGAGAGTTATGGTTTGGGCCTGAACTGCGTTGGAACGTTGTTCAGTGATTGATTTAATATTGAATTTTAATTAAACTACACTGTTTTCGATACTTTTAAATGCAAATATTTTAAATGCTCTCTATGCAAATCAACCATACTATGCCTTTCCTTTGGAACCCTGTTGCATTATTTTGCATTCCAAGTGTGGCTTGTTAAGTACAGTGGGTGTGACTCAGTCTTGCATTATTGCAATCATCAGAGTGAAATTTTGCGAGGAAGAGAAGTTTAGTATTTAGCTTATTGCCTAGTTAAGCTGCCTGTGGCTTGGAGGTTTTGAAAGGTTGGGTGTTGAGATTAAGATCAAAGAGACGGATTGAGATTCAGGCACAATTTACGACACAGCACCCAAAGAACGAAATTTTCATAGATTGATTTTATTAAAATAGGATTTAACGTCATGCTGAAAGCGATGCGTTACATAATGATAAGTATTTTTATTGTTTAAAATTTTATCTATAAATATAAGCATTTTTAGAGCACTACTTTCTCATCTCAACTACCCTTTAATTTTGACACCTACTCTCCATTCCAATCAGTCAGGTGATGATAGGATTCAACCAAAGATATTAAAGTAATTTCACGTCAATCTTAACTCATAGGGGGAGAGAGTTTAATTTCTCCAGGAACTCATACGGAGAGAGAACGTACAGTAGCAGTACTCAGAGAATTGTTTTGATTCCTGTTTATACAAACTGTTTCTCCAAGTACTGTATAAATAATTGTATAAATATTTGACAACGCTCATGTAGGCATACCTATAAAATTTGAAGTTTAAACTCAAATTCGCTTATCAAGGGGAAAAAACCAAAGACAAATCCAGCATATAAAGAGTGCATGTATTGCTAACCTAAATTTGTCTTTTCTTTTCTTTTTCTTTTCAGAATCTTTCATAACCATTTGCATTACATTTTAGGGGGGGAGCAGATGAGAGGAAATCCCTTGTTTTTTATTTGATTATCGACAGGACATCATTGGTACCTAATTTTGTTAGCAATGAATGAACATTACTGACGATATACGTACAGCTCTACCTGGAAGCCTGGAAGGCGAAAGCATAGAAGCACTCGCTGAACAACGTTTACAGGCATGAGATGATATACATCATTAACAGTTCACAAGGCTTCATTACAACAAAACACCCTTCTCTGTCAAGATTTTTACGAAAAGATCACAAACCTAAGTTGAGAAATTACAGGTGACAGATCTTGAGCATAAACAAATTATGTACCTTAAGAGACCAATTCATCTTGAAGTAAAGAACAAGAAAGCGAGAAGAAAGCAGAAATGTCGAACATGGAAAAGCAGTACCAACGTTATCCTGCAAAATGAGCTCATGTCCTGAGTGTGCTCCAGATTCTGTAGCTTGTATAATCAATACAAGCATAGTACAGCAACAGAGTTTCAATACAGAATCAGTTGACTGCTAAAATAGAATTCCATGCACCAGTGCTCCAGATATAAGAAATTACTTGTAAATAACAGGTAAAATGTATGCTACTGCAAACATCAAACAAACTAATGGTGCAAAGTTCAGATACTCATACAAAGGTTTTTGAAGCAACTATATTCCTTTCCTTACTTGAGATGATCAGACTGGCACACAATAGCCAGAACGGGGAAAGATCAAATTGGGCAGCAGTACATAACAGAAAACCTTCCCAGGTTTTCCCAATGGTGTCCGTTACAAGGTCCAATGTAGGACCAAATATGTTAGCCTAAGAAAAGCAGATACAAAGCAATTTATAGCTTGAATCAACGACTGGTGCATATACCACAGGTTATCAAGAAATAGCATCACTCAAATTACAGAAAACAAGAGTAAATCTCCACCTAAATGTACATAGGAGAACTGAATTGATGGGTAGGCTATGTGCTGAGAGGAACTTTGCAGGTTGCTTTGTTGTGGCCATAACCCTTACACCTGCTGCACCGCACTGCCCTTTTAATGGCGATGCGTGGATCAGATGGCTTCTCCTTTGGCCTGCCAACCCGTCGTCGGGTTCTTATTGGGCATGGGTATGTTGCTGGACTTTGAGATTGATCACTTAATATAGGAGGCAGGATAACATCAGGTATTGGATTTATCGACATGGCGTAGGTCAAGCGATAGCATTCTGTTTTGAAATATTTCACACAGTAATCATAGGCAGAGTGTCCAATACGCTCTATTACTGCAATTGCATGCATGCATGGTAACCCAGAAACATGCCACTTTCTGCAGGTACACTCCCATGCGTCAATATTGACAACATTAACAGAGTCATCACACACCTTGAACACATTGCCATTTTCATTACTTTCAGCAGGGATGACGTTGAGAGTGTGGGCTTTGCTCATTTCTTCCTGCAATTTCTGATTAGCTGCAGGTGTTAATACCTCAGCCCATGCATTAGAAGACTCCCTGCGTGTGTACATCATCTCCATGAGCTTGCATCTTATCGTGTCAACCAACTGGACAACTGAGAGCTCATATCTGGTGGGGATCCACTCAACAATAGTGCTAGAAAAATGGCATGAATACTGCCCATGCCTTGACCCCTTAAAAAAGGCATCTGACCATCGCTCAGGTTTAATATCCAAAAGCCATTCAGCAAGCTTGTCAGATTCACCTTTGATTAGTTCAATAAACTGATTGAACTCATCAACTGTGCATGAATATATGGCCTTCTTAAGATGCTCAACCATAGCATCTCTTGCTTCTTCAGTCCATGCATCATCCAATTGTGTCTTAAATTCTTCAATAAGATAGTCCACACAGTATCCATGATGACTGTCAGGGAAAACCAAAGGCAATTCATCCCATAGTCCATTTTCTCCATTCGATATGAATGTTATGGCACGAGAAGTTGACAGTGAAGATTTAAGTTGCTCAAGAAACCAATGCCAGTGTTCACTGCTCTCGTCATCCACTACAGCAAATGCAACTGGGAATACGTCACCTTCACTATCTACAGAAGTAGCAGCCAGTAGCTTCCACTGTTTATTTGGTTTCGCAGATACTACATCAAGAAAAAGCAATGGCCTGCACCCATGCTCAAAACCATGAAGCGATGCATGGAATGCAACAAAGAGACGGAATTTTGAATCTTCCAACGCTACTACTGTGGCCACACTTTGAGGGTTTGTCTCCATGATCCGTCCACAAAACCAAGGTAGCTGATTGGTTACCTCATCATGTGTGCTATAAAGTTCCTTTTGAGCAATCGATCTTCCACGCCAAGCCTGAGAGTAGTTTAGGCATAGTCCATACTCCCGTTGAAGATCATTTGCAATATCTCTTGGCCTGTAGTTTGGACTATCACGTAACTTTTCTTTTATAACACTAGCAACCCATCGCTGAGAGGCCAGACGATGACTTTTGACTGTCTCTGATTCACAGGTGTGGCTTTCAGAAATTTTCTTGATCATGAATTGCTTCTTGGCAGGGGATTTGGAAGCATGTATTCGCCAAGGGCAATCTTCACCAGTGCATTCCGCAGTCACACGAGATGAATCATTCTTGATAAATCTGTAATGGAATCTATGGGCAATAGCATACTTATGTAAGGCATCACGGAAATCCCTAGGACCATCAAACACTTGGCCTACTCCAGTAATCACATTCTTCCATGTTGCACAGATCTTCTGTCTCTTAGACCCATCCTGAGTCGTTGGTACGACTGCAGTGGCATCTACAGGAGTAGCCAAGTCAGCAACAACACTCAGTGCCCTGCAAAGATGTCTTGTATCAATTTGGCAAAGCAATTGACAACAAATTTACAGCACACAACGAGATAGGTACCTGTTGTCAACCTTCTTCATGACATAGATGTATGTAGTCTCAGACTCTGCATGGAACTCAACCATGCGATGTAGATCCTTGTCATTAGAAATAGAAATCAAGGTTTTGTTATTTTTTGGAAGGAAATACTTGAATACAAACTGATCAACTTTGATATTGTTAAGCGTTGAAGATATCTCGTGCTTAAATGCACTAAACGTCCAGTCGCTTTTGACAAGCATTGCATGTGCCTCCCCACCAGAGTAGGACATATGCCCATCAGCATCTGTGCTGAATTCTCCACCTACTTGAAGAACAGCCACAATTTGCCCCTTCCCCATGAGTATCTATTTCCTAAAATACAAGGAATCAATCCAACAGTTAGGCTTGTTGTAAAAAGTTGTGCACAACATTCAGGAAAATGAAATCAAATGGTTTGATAAGCACGATTCAAGAATCTTGAAGGTTATATGGATTTTTCCAACATAACAATTTACCTCAAGGTTATCATAATCAGGCTCTTGTAGTTTTTCCTTTCTAAATTCATATAAGGACAACAGCAGCCATGTGAAATTACAGGGGCGTAAACGGTGTGGCTGCGAGGCTCAAACTCTGTCTGTTCAAGCAATGATAAAAGGTAAAAGATTGGATTAGCTGGTCTGACGTGTCCAACTATGATCGAATTGGTGGGTGGCCTGGACTCAGGAATTCAGAGTTTTAAAGAAGGTCTAAGCAGCCAAACTGATCTCTAGTTTCGAATTCCACAATGCAGGAACTGTGTATCTTACTCGGCCCAGCATTCAGGCATAATAACCGTGCATTCCCGCTCTTTTTCCAATCATGTAAGCAAGATTCACCAAGAGTCCATACTTGTCCACTTTACAGAAGTAGAAGGCAGAAATTAGCTGAATTCAGGACAGAACAAGTAGTACAGCCCCTGCCGGAAACCCAAACCCGCATGTCAACTAGGAGGCCCTTCGAGCATGGAGACATGGATGGCATCAAACGAAAACGCCTGCAGGAGAGCCCCGTAGAGCCCAACGTGAACGGATACAAGCAGCAGCAATGGGTAAAGGCATAAAAATTGATTCTTTACGGTGTTGAGTTGACGAATCAAGTTTTGCCGGATTTGCATTAACCATGGAAACTTACGAGCAGATGGTTCGAACAACCAAATCAAAACGATAAATTCGCAAGCACTTCGGGATTACCTTACCTGTCAACGTCGATGGATCTACGGTCCGCCCACGGCTGCGGTGTCGCTAGGCGAGGACGACGGCCGGCGCTAGCTTCGCACTAGGGCTGCCGTCGACGGAACGCGCGGCTGGGCCCCCAACCCTGAGTCAGGCGAGGAGGCGAGTCTCTCTCTCCCGAAGACGGCGGCGGGGGATGGCCGGCGGCGACGGCGGGCACGACGAGGCGGGGAGATAAGACACGCGTCGTGTCTGTCTGCGGCGAGTGCGCGGCAGCCTCGGATCTAGGGTTTGCGCGCTGGCCCCACTTGTCATACACACGCAGATACGACGCAACACGCGCACACGAGTCAGGCCGGGTCACGTGCTGCGCCACCCGAGCCCAGCGCAACCAATCCCATGGGCCAGGCCGGAACAAGGAATAATCACCGGCTCCCTGACTGGTGGGCCCAATCAAAGCCCATCTATGTAGTACCAGTAAAGCCCAAACGGAAGCAAGCTGGCAAACCGATGCTTAAGCTAGAAAAGAAACACATTTATCGATATTTTTTTAAAAAATCAAATATAAATACAGCATAATTATAATATAATAACATTGAAGCGTACATGTAACTACAATATAATTTATATGTGCCTTTCAAAAACCTGCATTAGCACCGTGAAGTGGAGGTTGAGGGATCGAATTCGCTCACCCATGTACGTGTTGTGATTTTTTTCGACCCTGCTTATACGAATCTTGCAGTAAATCCAACATATCAAAATTACCTGAAAGTTTCATACAAGTTATATTATAATTACATACAAATACAATGTAATTTTATTATAATTATACTATAGTTATATTTGATAAATTTTTTGAGAAAATTTATCGACAAATATATAAGTAAAATTCCTTAAAAATTAAAAAAAGCTAGACAAGAAACAACTTTTGAGCAGAAGCCATTTTCTCCGCACGAAAACGATGTGCAAATACAAACTAAGACAGGCAGCCCTGGTGCTGATGCTCCATCGCTCTCCAAATCATGTCATTTCATCGCCGCCGTCTGAAACCATGCGGTTTTTAGCTTCCTTTTTCGCCTCGCTATCGTGGTGGGAGACGTCATTTTGTCCGGAACACACCCTGAACATCACAATCCTCATCACCACCACCACCGCCGGTCGAGTGCGTGCACGATTAATCGGGCTCGTTTATCACGTCGAAAATTACAAAATATTAAATCCGATTAATTGGCAAAACGAAATGGTGAAAATGCATGGCACGTCCATACCCCAAAAAAAAATGCTGTCAATATATATATATACACCCCGATTAATTTGGCCTTACTTGTGCGAAAAAATTTGAAAATATAATTTTCTTTTCAAGTGTTGCAAATATATACAAATGAGTAGAAGAGTAGCAAAAATATACGGTCACCCTGCTATAAGGGCGCGACACCGCACCGGCACTGCAGACTGCGGGCGCGGGACCACACGCCCGACACGCGGCACCGGGCGCTCCCGCTCTCCCATTCGGTGGCACCGTGTATGCGCTGAAACGTATACATTCATGCAGCAGCTATCAGCCGTTTGATTTTTGACCCATTTATCAATGGAACAGCCAAATGTTCTCTACCGTCGTACTATCAAATAAGAAAGCGATGCAAACACATTACCGTTATTTGGTCTGTCACCGTATTATGCCTTCCACTTTTATCCCTTTTTAAGCATATAATTTGTATTTTATCCAGACATGTACACTACTCCATTACGTTGTTATTATTTCGATATGTTTTTACTAGCTTCTTTCATATAAAAAGTGATTTCTGACCAGTGTTGGAAGAGAAGAGATGCCAATTTTTTTATGAAAATATATTTTTTTCCGAGTTTTGCAAATATATATGGAGTACGAGAAATTCTGTAAATATATATGGAGTACTAGCTCCCGTGCGGTGCTGCGCCACCCTGTGCAGTGTATGTATATATTTGCAGAATTTTTAGTACTCCGTATATATTTGCAAAACTCGGAAAAAAGTATATTTTTAAATTTTTTTCAGCATCTCTTCTTTTTGCAACACTAGTCAGAAATCACTTTTTATATGAAAGAAGCTAGTAAAAACATATCGAAATAATAACAACGTCATGGAGTAGCGTACATGTCTGAATAAAAAGCAAATTATATGCTTAAAAGGGATAAAAGTGGAAGTCATAATACGGTGACAGACCAAATAACAGTAATGTGCTTGCATCGCTTTCTTATTTGATAGTACGACGGCAGAGAACATTTGACTGCTCCATTGATGAATGGGTCAAAAATCAAACGGCTGATAGCTGCTGCATGCATGTATGCGTTTCAGCGCACACATAGTGCCGCTAAATAGGAGAGCGGGAGTGCTCGGTGCCGTGCCGCGCCTGCGTGGCACCGTAGGGTGCCACGGCAGGGCGGCGCGGCAGCGCTCGGTGCTGCGTGATGGGCGCACGGCAGCGTTCGGTGCTGCGTCCAGTAGTCCCGCGCCCGTGGTCTGTGGCGCCGACACGGTGCCACGCCCTTATGGCGCGGTGCTGTGTATTTTTTCTACTCTTCTGCTCATTTGCATATATTTGCAACACTTGAAAAAAAATTATATATTTAATTTTTTTTTCTTACTTGTGCTAGCTAGTCATCTCTTTTCTTTAGAATTTGGCAAAATCTTTACGCTATGGATAGAATTTTCTCACGCCTCCTTTGAGCCTCGTAGGTATGAAAACAGATTGAATAGTTTCTCGATCCGATCTGTTCCAAATCTGATAAAAGTGATAATATGATGAGTAGTTTCTAAAATCCGACAGATGTGGATTATGATATGGTTTCTAAAATCTGATGGATGTGAGTTATCATTTTATTAGATTATCCGACAAAGTGCTATTCTTATATTCCAATTTACTTGGTCATATGATTGAATCATACAACATTATAGTCAATTCAAATCGCTCATCTAGATTTTTTAACTTCGACACTCTCCCATGAGTTTAGAGCCTAAATGGCATCATTGTTTGATGATAAGTTATCGTTTATTGTCTTTATTCTATTATTTATATATGCACGTTACTATCCGATAATTATGTGCCGCTTATAAGCCGAGTCCACTCTAACTTCATGCCATTTTCAATATCTGCATTCACACCAAATCTAAATCCACTAAAAACTATGATATAAGATGTAATAAAACCATTATCCATCCAAATCCACTGCGTGTTCATCCAGCCTCCCATCCGTGGAATACATCATTTTGCGTGGAACACATGCTGTACCAACACACATTGCATAGCTGCCATCGCACCGTCCATCAAATCCTCCTGCGCGTTTATCTCGTCCAAGTCACGAAGCGGCGCCGATATAACTAGCGAAACTGTACGGCGAAATGCATGGCACGTGTAGGTGTTGAAGCCGTCGTCGTGGTAGCTGTGTAATGTTGACCTCAACGTTGATGGATGCATGAAATGGATGGAGATAATGATGGTGGCTGTCGGTCGAAGGTGATGAGAAATTTGTGGCGTGATTAATTATTGGCGCGTGTAGTGTAGTGTAGTGTAGTGCCGGTCGAGCCACCGCATCGCAGGGACCAGATCAAGCTGAGAGTGACGCTTCTTCTGTTTGTCAAAGATCTGGCACTAGCAATTGTTTGTTAAGTGCTAGTAGTTGCTGCTACTAATATATAGTGCAGTTCATGATCTATATATAGTTCTGTTCATATTTCATACTAATGTGAGAGGTTCAGTAATTCAGTCTTCCTAGAGGTTAATTTAAGTTCACAAATCTTATGGTTAGCTGGTTTTTCTCCACACTTCCCCTTGTTTTTAGCTTCTATTGTTGGAGTAAATGTAACACCGTACCTAAGCCATCACCCTTGCAAATAATTAAGGCCATTTGGTTAGTCTACATAGTTTTTGGTTTGTTGTTGTGACTGTGGCATTGCCGTACTTTATTAGCCCTTACTACTATATATTAACCAACGAGTCATATTGAAATTCTTAACAATATTTTACACGCACACAGCTATAACAGCTAGTTAACCATACTTTGGCATTGCGCATGTCAGACCTTAACGTAACAATTGGCTAGCTATATATTATTATGGCAAAGTTAAAGTTTCTTCCAGAGTGGGATGAGAAACAATCCAGAAAATCTCATCTATCTCACTTTTCGTACTGACTTAAGAGACAGATCTCGCGATATATATTCCCAGTACATCCGGATGAACTCACAAGTACTTTAACTCAAGCACCTGGTTTATGAACTTTACCCAAAGATGGTCAAGCAACTTTACCAAAGACGTGCTTAATTTTCCCCCAACAAACTATACTTTTCGCACTGGCCCATATGCCATTAGGCCATTAATAATTAATTACCGCCACTAACGAAGTAGTGCGCCGAATCTTCCAAGAGAGGAGAGAAACCGCTCAAAGTAAAAAAAAAAGCGAACACCAATGCCGCAAGCCAGCTGCGTTGCCGCGGATGATGATATCGGATATGCACGCGTGATGTCAAAAGCTTCACGCGCATAATCAGTGGCGGAGCTAGAAATTTTATGGAGCCTAGACAATGTAAATTAAAATAAAATTTCAAGAGCATACATTTGCTTCCTAAGTGCCGGGTCATAAATGATGTCATTAGGATTTAACTCAGTTACAACATTAACATTACCAAAATTAGGTTGTGCTTCCTGTGACTCCAAATTTGACTGCACCTCTGGATTATCTGGTGCTTCCTGTGGCTCTAAATTTGGTTGCACCTCTGGATTTTCAGGTATTTCTTGTGCCTCTGTATGATCTGATACTTCTCGTCCATTTGAGTTTCTTTGAGCTATGTGACTTTCGTCAGGTTCATGAAGTTGATTCCTTGTGTCAATCAGAAAACACCTCATTCCTAAAATTTATGATGGGTATTGGTGACTGCTTTATTGATGAACCGATGATATAAAAAAACCTATCAATCAACTACGTGTATTCAGTAAAAATCGAGAGCAAGATCAATTCGGTTACCAGTTTGGCTCAGCTTCCGCTTCCTATCCACCATTCGTGAGCAACCAGTCTTTGATTTTGTACGTGGATCAGTAGTGGCGAGCCAAGCGAGTGGCGTGGATGCGCCGAGCAGCTAAGCGCGTGGTCACGACTCACGACGATGCCGCCGAGCAGCGGGGTGCGCCGACCTGCCAAAACCTCTGGAATTGGGAACGTTGATCTCGCCGGCGTCGCCGCACGAATTAGTCGTATTTTGGAATTGGAAACATCGCTCTCACCTCACTGCACGACGCCTTGGTTGTATACTTGTATACGTGTATTTGTGTTGGGCTTCCAACGGCCCACGCGACAAGGAGTTGTATACTCGTATTTGTGTTGGGCTACCAACGGCCCACGCGGCAAGGAGCCTGGGCAGGCGCCTAGGCTCGCCAGGCGCTGAGTCCGCCAGTGTGCATAACCGCTCCACCATCTGACGCCGCGCGCCATCGTCTCGATTGGCCGGGCGTCTCCTCTGCGGTCGCGGGTGTGCAAGGGATGTCGTACGTGCCGGCCGGTCCACGCACGCACGCAGGTCGCGCGAAATTGACTGCATCGTTTTGCTTGTGATTTTTTTTCTTTCTCCTACGTGTTCTTGTCGGGTGTTTTTTAAGAGTAGGATAGTAGACAAGGCTCATAATATCGCGTTATTATTTTGCGGTTATCATATGCTGTAATATTTTTAGTTTTTAAAACATTATATTTTTTACGGTAACCACGTAGTTATCGTGATAACCATGATACCGCTGGATAGCGGTAATTTCTACTAAAATGGTAAAAAAAACCTTAGAGTAGACTAATAGAGCGTACTCCCTCCATTTTAAAATATAGTAATCTAGAACTGGATTTGACACAAGCTAATATAGGATGCCTCAGCTGCATATATCACTGTACTTTCACTTGACACCTATTTAAACGGCTCGTCTCACCGTTGCCTTATCCTGTTTTCATGCTTCTGTCGCTCCATTCCCGTATGGGTGGAGAACCTGTCGCTGTCTCGACTGTGCTACGGAGGCCTGTCTTTTCTAAATACTTGTCCTAAATACTTGCCTTCGGACGGGGCATCCTGGTGGGATGTCTTACTACCCTTCGAGTCCGATCTTAGGGTAGCGCTTTAGCAAAATCTCCCTAGTGCCTGTTCAGAAAATACGTATCGTGATACTCCACAATCTATATTTTAAAACGGAAAAAGGACAATGTGCAGTACTAGCAAGTTTTGTTTTGCATTACTGGCACACGGCCGGGGAGCGGTGCATCGATTGATCAGAATTCTGAATACATGAGGATGTGCTACACAATTTGTGTACGATACGATCACTCTAGAGGATACAAGGAACGAGAATGGAGTAATATAGCAAGCAAACAGCAGCGGCTAGGTCGGCGCCAACCCCAAGGAGGGCATAGCTTGCAGGGCGTGAGCGGCCAAACCAGCTGGAGATCGCAGCTGTGGAACAGCTTACGAGGACGGACACCCCCACCCCAGCCAACTCTCGCGGCTGGCTCACACGTACTACGTACAGTACATGACGCATCGACGCGTTTTGCTTGCCTGGAGACGCACTCGTACGTACGCCAGCTGCAGCCCTATCAGTGGCGGATCTAGGATTTCAATCATAGGGGTACGAATGAAAACGATATAGTTCACCAATATGGACATGACATAATTAGATCACTAAACAATGATAAAATAGTTACGATTATATATAGATGGAACAAGTTACATGTTTCTAACTTTCCATAATTCTAATACAAATTTCCACCTAAAGCTTCACACGCCGTTCCGCCATGGCTTGAAAGCGTTTAATGATATCTTCATTGCTTACACGTCGAAAAAAGTCACGCTCAATAAATGTGACCAAACAATCATTTAAGTATTGATCACCCATCTTATTCCGAAGCTTGGTCTTCACATAGTTCATTGCTGAAAATACTCTTTCAACACTTGCAGTAGCAACAGGGAGGATGAGGACCAATTTCAGTAATAAATAAACAAGTTTAAAGCGATCGTGCTTCTTTGTCTCAACTAGTTTGATAGAGAGCTCATTAAGATTCTTCACTTGTTGAAACCTTGTGTCATTACGCACATCAACAATAAACATATTAAGTTGCGAAGATAGTTGGACCAAATCTGTACTTATAAAATCTTGAGGATAAAACTTTGCAAGTTTAATAAATTTATCTTTGTCAAAAGAAGCAAATGAATTAGCTGGATTCAGAGCAGCCATGCAAACAAGAAGCTCTGTATTAACTTCATCAAACCTGCCCCAGTAAGGAGAAAATAAATTATTATGAACGGATAAAACAAAAAATAAGATGAACAATAATAAAATAATAAGCAAGGTAATTATCAAACCCCGTCTTTCCAGCGGCGGGGTTGAAGAAGGAGCTGTGCCGCCGCCGCGTCGTTTCGTTTTCGGCAGATCGGCAATTATACATCAACAAATACGTGCTGTACAGTTTGTAACTGGGCTGTTGTTAGGCCTAGAAAGCAACGAATTTAGAGTGTTGGGGCTGTTGTATGGGCTGAGCAGGCTAGCAATTGTATTTAGCTATGTATTATACATATATAAGGTATTAAAGAGTATATGTACTTGTTTTTTTTCAGAAATTTTGGGGGGATAGCTGTACCCCCATGCCCCTACTGTAGATCCGCCCCTGAGCCCTATATCTAGCCACCATTTCCCGATATAGAGAGTTGGGTGCGTTCGGAACCGAGGTTTTGTTGAGCTAGTACCTTTTTAAGCACTTTTTTTTACTGCTAAACAGTATTTTTTTTTAAAAAATAATTTTTTAAAAAATTTACATAAATCTATTTTTTAAGTTAAAAATAATACTTAATTAATTATACGCTAATGGCTTATCTTATTTTACGTATCACCAAAAACTCATCTCAGTTAGCCTTTGACAAGGCTTCAAAAGTCACACGTAAAATAAAAAATATTATTAGCGTGTGATTAATTAATTATTAACTATTAAAAACTTAAAAAATAAATCTATTTGATTTTTTAAGATAATTTCATATATATATTTTTTAAAATATACTATTTAACAATTTAAAAAAAATACTAACGAAAAAAAACAAATAAGCAACCGCAAGCCTCAACCCCGCGTTCCAACTCAGCCTTACGACGGATTCGCGTTTGCGTGGCGCGCGCGCTGCGACTCGGAAACGCGAGTGCGCGCGACGCCGCAACCGATCGCGCGGGCAGCCAGCTCATTCCCCCGCGCGCCGGCGCTCGCGTACACGGTCCCGTGCGCATGCATTCTACCCACCCCCAGCTACTCAGATGTGGTCTGATCTCGATATCTCGTACGTCATGATGATGCAAGACGTTTTTGTTAATCTTGCTATCTCGGCCTTTTTTTTTTCGTCCCAGTTCATACGCTTGCTAGCTCTCTACTTATATGTCTTCTTCGGTGGACTTGGATCCTCTACAGTATTATCCTATAGTGACAGCCACCGACAAATAAGATCGATCTTATATATTAGCGGTAGCTACTTTAACTGTAATACTTTTTTCATTTTAAAATAAAAAAACTAGTATTAGATGCGACACATTTT
Organism: Oryza meyeriana var. granulata; assembly: GCA_003991445.1. Taxonomy (NCBI): domain Eukaryota; kingdom Viridiplantae; phylum Streptophyta; class Magnoliopsida; order Poales; family Poaceae; genus Oryza; species Oryza meyeriana. Next base: position 132,493 of record RYFJ01002690.1, read on the forward strand.
AGTACTACGAGACAATCTTATACCAGACTTACAGAACTAGAATTGGTTACATTCAATACTAAATTTTTATATTTTTAAAACGAAGCGAGTACTCACAGATAATTCTCATCAGTCTCCGGTGAAAAGGCAGGAGGAGCGGTTGGTGTACAGCGGGAGGGGGAAAAAAGAGAGGCATGAGAGGAGAGGGCCAACTAGCTAGTACTGGCATGCACTAGTGCACTACTGCTGCCACAGTAGCTGTAACTAGCAACGTACAACGACGTCGAGCCATGCAGTAGTACAAAAGTAGGGGGTACTACTCCGGCTGGAACGGATCATTCCAAGCAGACCGGGTAGATTCAGCTTGCTTGCCCCCGTTTCCCACGGCTAGGTTCACTGAATCCATTTCAATTTTCGGTGGACATTGGACAGGGTCCGCTAAAACTCACCACACCATGGGCTCACGCTCGAGTTTCCGCTTTCCATTCACCGGTTGCTCCACCATACGAGTTACCCCCGAAAATTATACTGTTTAACTCTTTTTTAAATATTTTTAAAAATGAATCAGTTTTAAAATCTTTTTTAAAAATAGACCATCATCTCAGCGCTAGCCTCACAGACGTTGAACTCCAATATATCTATGCCACGGGGGCTGACGTGTCAAAGCTCCGCACCAACGGGCGCAGCGCTGAGCTAGCTTAACTCAACGCTGCGTCACGTCAGGCCCACTCCTTGTTCTTCTTTTTTCTTTCCTTCGGCCGGCTAGAGAACAGGCGACTCTCTCTCCCCCTCACCCCTAAATCTCCACAAATCAAAGCTAAATTAAGCTGATTTCCTCCGGATTTTTGGTGGTAGCTCATCTCCAAGATATCATGCATACATTACCCCTACTTTCTCCGTGGATGTGCGATGTTAATTTGGTTTTTATGTGAACTCTAGGATTAAAGTTATATTTATTTTTGTTAGATGAGTAACTCTAGTTTGGATTTTTGGTGGTAGCTCATCTCCAAGATATCATGCATACATTACCCCTACTTTTCTCGTGGATGTGCGATGTTAATTTGGTTTTTATGTGAACTCTAGGATTAAAGTTAGATTTATTTTTGTTAGATGAGTAACCCTAGTTCGAGAGATGCTCAGGAGATGGAAATGTGGACGATGTCTTTTTATTTTTTGTAGTTATGTTTAGTATACTCTAAGTATGTAGTTCTATAGGTATATTTGTAACGTGTGATTGTGGTAATTATCTAAGTATGTACCCCTTATTTAATGTTAAATTTTTGAAATATAATTCCGTTTTGACATTTTACGAGTACGTGTGGTTTGTCTAGCGAGGTATAAGTTTTGTTTATTTGGTAATAATATAGGTTGCAATGGATACGTTAGGTATGTCCAGTCATCAATGACCTCCGATTTGGCATGTCTTCGCCGATGTGTTGATGCGGAGATGATTACAAATTTGCAATAAGTGAGAAAGAGCACACATACCGGCAAAGGTATTGGATGTGCGCTAATTACGTGTACTCCCCGAAGAAGCTCAAGCCGCAAGAGAAGAAAGGAAAGTTGAAGGAAGCCAGTGGAGGTAATAGGAATTCTCCTGTACTACGAAATATTTTAACCTTTATGCTAACAAATTTACATATGTCAAGACACCAAAGCCTCCTTTATCTCTGTGCGACTTTGTGCAATGGATAGATACGGAGATCCGTCCAAAGGACGCAGAGTATCTTCACAAGTCACAGGAATGGCACAGGGAGCACCTCGAATGTCTTTGGGCAGCAGAAGCAGAGTGGGAGGCTGAGCAAAAGAGGAAGAAGGAGAAGGAGCGGTAAGAGAAGGAAGCCTATGAGGCAAACAGGGAGAAAAAGCAGTAGAGGGCACTACGTGCGAAGGAAACTGGGCCGAAGGCGGCGAGGAAGGGGAAGTACCCCCGCTACACACAATAGTTGCATATCTAGTCGGATCTCCATTTGAAATACTCTAAGACATGTAATAACGATAACTAAAAACGTTTCATGTGCCATTTGTACTCGTTGAATGGATAATTTCATTATGTTCATAAGCAATTAACGTGCGATGTTGGAGTTCGTCATGTGTGTTCTGTTGAAATCTGTTTATTTACCCCTGCCTTACGAATGCTCTGATTGTAAAGAACTGTAACACTGGAGTTGAGGCTGAGGCAGTTCAACAAACAGTAGCCACAATGTCAGTGCCAAAATACATGGCGCTAAGGCATACCATGTTCATGCCAAGGTACCTGTCGCGGAGCTAGTGGACAAGGCCTCGGCTAAGTCCTACAGCTCCGCGCCAAATACCATGGTGCAAAGCATGGGCGTTATCGGCGAAATGGGATTGGGGGTCCCACAGTCTGCGGGGACGCATGGATCTCCGGCCACGTCAGCTCCTCCGGGCCCACTTTCTGCAGAAGAGACGGCCGGCTACGGTCAACGTCCCGCTAGGCGCCCGGGGCGCCATCTCCATCGGCCCCGGGCGCCGATGCCCGGGCCCGACGACCGACTGCCGATTGCCCGGGTGCCCGGGTGCCGATCCTTCCGGTCCCGGGTGCCGACGCCCGGGCCTGGGGCCGACTGACCGATTGCCGATGCCGACTACCGACTGCCGATGCCGATTCACCAGAGGGACTCGGCGGAGCAGTCCCCAACTACCTACATTAATGACGAGACGACAGGGCCTGTCGCTCCTGTCGCCTGCCTTGCCACGCGTGGACGTCCCAGGACGGCCCCCCGTGAACACCCGTCAATACCGTCAGAGCCTTTTGACTAAGAGGACCTCGGTTCTCTGCCCTATGGCAGCGGAGGGCGACGACCTCTGTCACATCTCTGTACTCCAGCTGACATGGGAGGTGACAACCGAGACGACCAGATGCTCCATCACATCCCCACGTCCCGAAGACTAGGCCGCCCACAACCAACCTACTCCGGCGTGGGCGCAGCGGGTGGCAGCAGGCGGAGGCGTACAACAAGACAACACTTCCTCTCTCCCCATGAACTGGCACTGTGGACTCCCCTGATTCTATAAAGGAGGATCCAAGCCACCGAGAGCGACAGGCCGAACTGGACAGAAGCTTTCCCCGTCTTTTGCCTCTCTGGCTCGCACACTAGCTACTGTTCTTCTTCTCCGGCTCCGGCCGCGAGCTAGGTTCACCCTGTAACCATATTCATCCACCTCATAGCCAAACACACACAGGAGTAGGGTATTACGCTCCGGCGGCCCGAACCTGTATAAATCCTCTTGCCTCCTCTGTGCGCCTCTGTTCATCGTCTTCCCCAACACCCTGCGCGATTACCACGGTTCGGACGGTCCGGACCCTTCTGCTTCACCACGGTTCGGACGGTCCGGACTCGCTTCGGACGGTCCGAACCCTGCCTCTTCTACGTCTTCTTCGCCTATCTTTCTTCTACACCTGACGCCGGCCTCACCTGAGAACTACTCCCCTGGCCGAATCTCAAAAGGGGGGTCTCCTGACTTCCCGCCGTCGAGGTTTCATCCTTCGACAGCTGGCGCGCCAGGTAGGGGGAGTTTTCTTTTCAGGTGGTACGCCGGCGTCCCCAACACCGACGCGCTCCATGGCAGGCGGCCATCATCATCAGCGGGATTCCGACGACGAGTCCGGCGGCTTCACCCCGCCGGACAATGCTAGCCCTCTGGCTAGCTCACCGCGTTCCCCCACGTCTTCCTGGGGGCGCGCGGTGCGCGCTGCACGGGCCGACTTCACCCAGTGGCGGCCTGGTCGAGCGGCCTCGGCACCTCCCTTTGCGGAGGGAGCCGGTAAGTGCCCGGCTGGGTCCGCCGCGGCCTCATTCGTGAGGCGTGAACAGGCGCGCCGCTCCACGGCGCGCCACCATCAAGACATCCAGCCGGCGACGCCGCAGGAAGCCCTCCTGGCGGCGAAAGCTCTCCTGCGCCACCCCCCGGCTTCCACCGGGGGCAGCGGCCGGGAAAGGCGGTGGCTCGGCGAAGTCGCCGACCTCGTAGGTGCGGCCCATCGCCTGATCACCGCCGGCAATCATGCAGGAGCCAGCGAGTCCTCGCGTTCCGCCTCGCGCCGGAACAGGAGGAAGCGCCGAAGGCCAAGGCGGCCGCCGAGAGCTCCGCCTTGGCTGCTGCGGGCAACCCCCGGGGCGACATCGCCCACGAGGACGACAACGGCGGCGGTAAGCGGCTGCACGTGCGCCGCCGGCAATGGCCCGGGGATGGTGCGCCTTCCACCAGACGGACCGGCACGACCTTACGGAGTGCCGCGCCGTCCAGCGCTTGGCCAAACGCCTCGAGGAGCGGCAGTAAGCCGAGCCCGGTCGGAGCTTGGCTCCCGGGCGCGTACCTACTCCCAGTCGAAGCCCTTGGCTCCCGGGAGCGTATCTAGCCCCGGTTGAAGCCCTTGGCTCCCGGGCGCGCGTATCTAGCCCCGGTCGGAGCTTGGCTCCCGGGTGCGTATCTAGCCCCGGTCTAAGCCCTTGGCTCCCGGGCGCACGTATTAAGCCCCGGTCGGAGCTCTTGGCTCCCGGGTGCGTGTCTAGCCCCGGTCGGAGCTTGGCTCCCGGGCGCGCGTATGAAGCCCCGGTCGGAGCCCTTGGCTCCCGGGCGCGCGTATGAAGCCCCGGTCGAAGCCCTTGGCTCCCGGGCGCGTATCTAGCCCCGGTCGGAGCTTGGCTCCTGGGCGCGTACCTACTCCCGGTCGAAGCCCTTGGCTCCCGGGCGCGCGTATTAAGCCCCGGTCGGAGCCCTTGGCCCCCGGATACGTACCTAGCCCCGATCGGAGCCCCTGGCTCCCGGGGGCGCCTATCTAGCCCCGGTCGGAGCCGCTGACTCCCGGGCGCATATCTGCCCCCGGTCCGGTCATGGAGAGCTCGCTCCCTCTCAAGGGACCTGAGTCCGAGGGAGATGAGCCCGAGTCCCGGCAGAAGCGGTAGCGGGCCAAGCGCGATCGAAGCCGTTCGGACGGTCCGATCCCTCAGTGGACGGTCCGGTTATAGCGACTTGGACGGTCCGACCCTTAGGCGGACAGTCCGAATCCCGCTCCCGAGCCGGAACAGCTTCAACAGGGCATGAGTACCCGGATAGCATCGCCTCGACAAAGGCGGGTCCGGGGAAGTTGCCCAGATGTGGTCCATAATCTTTAGCCGGGGCCCCCATGCCCGGGCACACATCGACCACGTCGAGTCACATTTCAGTCTGGGACCCCTTGGGTCCCGGGAAATATTTGAGCCGAGGCGCGGATTCCCGAATCCGCGCCCCAGGCCTGACACCGGGGTGCCGAACCAGGGCAGCCTCGCCAAGGCGAGTGCAAGCCTAGGAACGCGACACCCGGAATAGGGCGCGATAGCCCGGATAGCACCGCCCCGGAGAGAATGCTTCCGGAAGGTCGTCTCACATTCCATATTCAAGCCCGGGCCCCCGGAACCCGGCTTATATCAAAACCGTATTTCGGTCCGGGGCCCCCGGGTCCCGGACACATATCCTTAGCGTTGGCCGGGGCCCCCGGGTCCCGAGCACACGCCTTTCCCCAGTCTCGAGGCTCGCGAGGGAAGCGAGTCCGAGCTCCATCCCTAGGCACATCAAGTATCTTCACAAGTCTATATGTATAAACATCCTGTAAGTTACGGTGAACCCGGGCCAGCGCCGGACTTCCCCGGAAACTCAGCGCTGGCCGGGGCCCCTGTATATACACTTTACATAAGCAGCATTTTTAATATCCTTCCCGGTCTCGTTCCTTTCGTCGTTTCCCATGTGTTGCGTTCGGGGCAGTCTCACCCCCAGGAGGTATCATCGGGCCGCGCCCGTACAGTGGCTGGGTTATGCGCAAACCCAGCCACAGTACGAGCGCGACCACGACGACGCCTTCGGGAGGTGATCGACGCCACGGCTCGTAGCATGGGGTGGACAAGGGAACGAACCGGATGCTCTCACAGTTCACTATGTGTAGAGTAGACCTTTCCCCGGCGGTCCTGGGGACGATTCATACCACACCAAGCTGGGCGCCCGGGGAGACCTAGTTTCTTCCTGGTGTACCGGGCCGAAGCCGTTCTGTCGCCAGGACTCTTCTTCGGCTCTTGGGTACAGCGCTGCATCGATACCGGGGCGCCCGGGGAGACCCCGTTTCTTCCTGGTGTACCGGGCCGAAGCCGTTCTGTCGCCAGACCTCTCCTTCGGCTCTCGGGTACAGTGCTACATCGACAAACATCAACCACGACAATATGCAGCTCGACAACCTCGACTTCCTCGAGGAACGAAGGTGGCGCGCTCCGCTCCGCGTCGCTCGTCGCTCAACAAGGCCTCAAGCGCTATCTTTAGCGTAAGGTACGGGTCCGATCGCTTCGGGTTGGGGGTTGGTTCTCCGCCGTGTCCTTACACGTGCCGGAAAGAGGTAAACCTTCCCCCTGTGGGAAGCCCCTTCCTGATGATCGATGTTTCCCGACCAGGTTCGGTAAGCCTGGGAGCATTCTCACAAAATTCTTCCATAAATATATCCTTCTCATCCCCTGGGGGCAGATTCGGGCCGCGACCGTGCGACGGTTGGGGTTCTCGCATTATCATCAGTTCCCTACCGATGAGTAATCGTATCCCGACGTGCTATGTCCAGGGCGTTGTCGAGCTCGCGTGGACCTAAGGGCGCCCTCCGGGAGGCGCCTCGGGTCCCGGCGGCCCGGGCGCCTTGCCTGGCTAGCTTCGGTGATCGGTTCTATCCAGAGGTAGGGGGCGAAATGCTTATGCGTAACCTTTCCCTCCGCACGGTCGCGACCGCGAGGACCCCTTCGGGAGTTCGTCGTATGCAGATTAGACCAATTGCCGGCAGGACTAGGCAGGCCTTCCGAACCTCGACGCGGCCTGCGGGGCCCGGCCTGGCCGGCTCCCCCCTGGCAACTGCCGAGGCGACCGAGTGCTCCGTTGCCTGGCCACCCCGTGTTCGGCCAAGTTCGTCCCCGCGGCTTCGCGGCGCTAGAAGGGCCAATGGCACCCGGGGGCGCGGAGGGCCCCCGGGACCCGGAAGACAGGAGGGGTCAAGCCTACAGGTTAGGCCACTTCCGCGAGACTCGCGCTCGGTCACCCGCGGCCCCTTGGTACCGAGCTCCTGGGGACCTGGGCGCTATGGCGGATCACGGCGGATCGACCCAATGCTCGGCGCTCCCGGGAGCGATCAACGCTCTCAGCCCCGGGATAGTGCTCGCAGGGCCACGCCGCCCTCAGCAACCCCCAGATAAGTAACCTTATCCAAACTCACGCATTACTTAATCTGTATTCTTGCCCCATTGTATGGACAACCTAGGTCCCCGGGGCGAGCTGCGGCGCCCGACCTGGCCAGCTTGTCCCCGGCGCCCGCCAAGGCACGAAGGGCCCCCGGACCCGGAAGACGGGAGGGGTCGCACCGGCGGACCCGATCGTCCCGCCAGACTCATCCTCGGGCCCCTCGCAGCCGTCGAGGACCGTGCTCCCGGGGCAGGCGGCTGCTCCAGGCCCCGGGAAGGGGAGCTGGGCGCGACGGCGAATCACGGCGGATTGGCCTGATACTCGGCGCTCCCGGGGGAGAACAACACTCCCGGTCCCGGGATTGCGCTCGCGAAGCCATGCCGCCCTTCGCAAATATCCAGATACGTTACCTTATCCGACTTTACATATTGCTTAACTTGTATTCTTCCCCTATTTGTGTGATCAGCCTAGGCTCCCGGGGCGGGCGGCGGTGCCCGACCTGGCCAGCTCCTCCCCGGCCGCCGCCGAGGCGCCGGGGGCTTCGTTGCCTGGCGACCCCGGGCCCGGGCAAGATCAGTTCCCAAGGGGCTCCCGGCGAGTCAAGAGTGTCCTCGCGGCCTCGCTACGCTCCCTGGGCCAACGACGCCCGGGGGCGCGGAGGGCCCCCGGACCCCGAAGACGGACAGGGGCCGAACCTACGGACCTTGCCGCTCCGCAAGGCTCGCGCCCCGGGGAACCGGGTCCCGGGGCGGGCGACCGTCGCGTTCGCTGCCCCCGGGGACCGAGCTCCCGGGGCAGGCGGCTGTGCCAGGGCTCGGCTAGGGGCCTCGGGCGCGACGGCTGTTCGCAGCTTCTGGATCTCGCTGTCGGATGATGCCCAGTACTCGGCGCTCCCGAACACGAGGCCCCGAACACCAGCGACCTCCAAACAACACAATAAACCAAGGTACAAAAACATAAACATAATCATATACATATGCAAATACCTCTCTTTGTACAAGACAGGCAAAACCGGAGTGCAAGCACAAGCGAGGCCCGGGGATGTCGTCGCACGAGGGGAGGTCACCGGTGTACTTCGCACCGAACCCCGGGCGGCGCCAGAAGGTCAGCGCTCGGGGGCATGGAGGGCCCCGGGCCCCAAAGGCGGCCGCGGATGCCGTCAGAAGGAAACCGGCGTCTTCCTCAACCTCTTCGTCAGGCATCAGCTCTACGAGATGGTCGCCGCGGTTGAAGAACCCTGCCTCCGGGGCAGCGGACTCGACCACGGCCTCCCGCGCCTTCCTCGCGAACCACCGCGACTCCCATGCAAACTGCCGCAACTTCCTCGCGAACTGCCGCGACTTCCTCGCGCACGGCGAACTCACACCCCCGGGAGGCGAGCCCGGCCTCTTGGGCCCGTACGCGTTCTCCCCGGGAGGGTGTTTCCTTCTCCCACGCCTCCATCTCGGGCCAGGCACGGGAGAACTCGTCGACGGCGGATTCGGTGGCGCCCTCCAATCGGACGACGCACCTCTCTGCTGCCACAGCCTCTGGCCAGTGGCCGCCACGAAGAACTCGGTGGCGACAGTACGGGCGGCAAGCTGCCGCATCGCCATCGCGACCGCTGCCGCCGGCCTTCCTCAACACTTCGTTTCATGTTTTCAGCCCGGGTCCCGGGTGCATATCGCATCTAAATCAACAAATCGTCAAGCTACGTCAGTCCATGGCGAACCAGGCGGACCCAGCGTCCCCTCATTTCCTCAAGACATGGCCCTGTTCCTGGCTGGAGTGGATCCCGGCCGAGCAACAGGGCCAGGGGCCACTGTCGGCGAAATGGGACCGGGGGTCCCACAGTCTGCGGGGACGCATGGATCTCCGGCCACGTCAGCTCCTCCGGGCCCACTTTCTGCAGAAGAGACGGCCGGCTATGGTCAACGTCCCGCTAGGCGCCCGGGGCGCCATCTCCATCGGCCTCGGGCGCCGATGCCCGGGCCCGACGGCCGACTGCCGATTGCCCGGGTGCCGATTGCCCGGGTGCCCGGGTGCCGATCCTTCCGGTCCCGGGTGCCGACGCCCGGGCCCAGGGCCGACTGACCGATTGCCGATGCCGACTACCGACTGCCGATGCCGATTCACTGGAGGGACTCGGCGGAGCAGTCCCCAACTACCTACATTAATGACGAGGCGACAGGGCCTGTCGCCCCTGTCGCCTGCCTTGCCACGCGTGGACGTCCCAGGACGGCCCCCCGTGAACACCCGTCAATACCGTCAGAGCCTTTTGACTAAGAGGACCTCGGTTCTCTGCCCTATGGCAGCGGAGGGCGACGGCCTCTGTCACATCTCTGTACTCCAGCTGACATGGGAGGCGACAACCGAGACGACCAGACGCTCCGTCACATCCCCACGTCCCGAAGACTAGGCCTCCCGCAGCCGACCTACTCCGGCGTGGGCGCAGCGGGTGGCAGCAGGCGGAGGCGTACAACAAGACAGCACTTCCTCTCTCCCCATGAACTGGCACTGTGGACTCCCCTAATTCTATAAAGGAGGATCCAAGCCACCGAGAGCGACAGGCCGAACTGGACAGGAGCTTTCCCCGTCTTCTGCCTCTCTGGCTCGCACACTAGCTACTGTTCTTCTTCTCCGGCTCCGGCCGCGAGCTAGGTTCACCCTGTAACCATATTCATCCACCTCATAGCCAAACGCACACAGGAGTAGGGTATTACGCTCCGACGGCCCGAACCTGTATAAATCCTCTTGCCTCCTCTGTGCGCCTCTGTTCATCGTCTTCCCCAACACCCTGCGTGATTACCACGGTTCGGACGGTCCGGACCCTTCTGCTTCACCACGGTTGGGACGGTCCGGACTCTCTTCGGACGGTCCGAACCCCGCCTCTTCTACGTCTTCTTCGCCTATCTTTCTTCTACACCTGACGCCGGCCTCACCTGAGAACTACTCCCCTGGCCGAATCTCAAAAGGGGGGTCTCCTGACTTCCCGCCGTCGAGGTTTCATCCTTCGACAGGCGTCTCAACGCAATCTTTTTACCCCTGACAGGAAGAGTGTTTAGCTCGACCATCAGCCAAAACCTTGCAGAGCAACCACTCATTTGATCACCCCAACACATCCTTTATACGGGCCGTAAGATCCTCGAAAGTAGGCTTGGTAGGAAACACTATAGACTTAATGGTCATACCCTCGAAATAACTGCCACCATCACTTAGCTCATTTACTACACCACTGTAATATAGATGGACCAATCTATCCATCTACACAACATGAGATAAATTTTAAAATAAATATGAAAAGCCTAACAAAAAAATACGTATTGAATACATAACAATATAATAAGTACAAAATGCAAATAAAAAATATCCTACACGACGAAATACATTCAAAATAACATTTAAACTACATGTGCAACACATAAATCGAAATTACCACCTTGACATATTCAAAATTCCTATACATATACTGCACATAACTAGTACAAATACCTACGTATACTAAAAACATAATACCAAACATGCGGGCAAGGCTTTTGCATCTACCAAACTAGGGTTCTTCATCCTCCAAAAACTAGAGTTCCTCATCTAACAAGTTAGGATTCCACACACCTAGGGTTCATCAAAAAACCAAAAAAGGATCATAAATCCAAGGGGGACAAGGGGCATTGTATGGAGGATACCTTAGAGATGAGCTTCCACCTAAAATCCGAATGAAATAAACTCTATTTAGCTAGGATTTGTGGAGTTTTGGGGGTGGAGGAGAGAGAGGGCACGCTCTTCTTCGCGTTTGAGGTAGCCGGCCGAAGGAAGGAGAAGGAGTGGGCCTGGCATGGCACCGTGCTGGGTTAAGCTAGCTCAGCGTCGCGCTCGCTAGCGTGGACCTTAAACACGTCAGCCCTCCACATGGACAGGGCAGCCACGGGGGCAAGGACCTCAGTGCCAGCCCCCATGGCGCGGACATGTCGGAGCTTTGAAACCGATTCATTTTCGAAAATAGTTTCAAAAAAGGGTTAAACAGTGTAATTTTCGGGAGTTACCCCCTTCTCCGTTTGTCACTATTGATGGTTACTATTCTGCATTTAACTGCTAATAATACTTAAATAGTTAGACTACGATGAACAAAAGTTAATGCTTAACCGTAAGATGCGACACAGTTTCATAATGTAGTATCTTTTAATTATTTATTAAAAATTTTGTAAAAAAAATGAGTAATCAAAATTAAAATTTGAATGGTGCCTTGTGATAAATATTTAGGATCGAAGGGATCCAAATATCTTAAAAAAAATCATATATACGCAGGCCATTGCTTTAGGTTTCTCTCCTTCATCTCACAAATTCTTACTTGATTCAATTCAAATCTTTCAAAAAATCTTTTATAATTCCTGTTTTAAAGGTAGTCTTAGGCCATTCTCGGTATAAGGTTTTATTGCGCGGTTTTCAAGAGTGCCATGTTATCTAAGGATATTTGAGTTGATGGATGAAACTACTTCCCCAATGCAAAGTTTCATTTCACTGTTTCATATGCTAGCATATCATTTAAATGCTGCATCTAAGTGACTAATAGGTGTTCATAAAACATGTGGAGATAAAACACAAACCCTCTCAATGGGAGTTTCAGATGGTTTCCAACGTGCTGGAAACAGTGAGCACCAGTTTTATCCTGATGAAATTGCTCACATCTCTCTCCTCTTTTTTTTATCATGTCATCATATATATTGATATGTCACCCTATTTAATATACATGAAATCTCTATGAAGCATATACTAAGGCTAGCTTTATGAAGTATTGCTATTTCGTTCAGTAATATAAATGACTCATTTAAGTGAACATTAAATTTGTACTAGCCCTATGTCTCCACATGAAACTTCTAGATCCACCATAAATGACATAACACCCAAGACCAACCTTGGACTAGTTAGAGCAAGATCAATAAGAGAGTCTACTACTAGCTGCAATGGATGACCATGTTATCTATAAAAAATATTGGAGCTAATATATACAATAGAGAAATTTTTGTTTGCTATAACATAAATATTTTATTATTTTTTTGGGCCCACCATCTCCTCCATAGTCTATCTCTTCCTCTTTCTTCCTCCCACCCCTTCCTTTCCAATTCCTCCACAGGCGCATGCGAGGGCGGCGGCCCGACGTGCGTAGGCGCAAGCAAGGGTGGCAGTCAGCGAGCGCGGGCAAGGGCAAGGGCGTCGGCCGGCGAACGCAGGCACGGGCAAGCGCAGTGGCCTGGCGGATGGGGGCAGTTGGTGCAGGTGAGGGCGAGGCCCATGTTCTCTCGATCCGTGTGTGGAGCCCGGCGATAAAATAGTCACCGGCTCCTTCTCTTTCTTCCCCTCTCTCCTTCGGGTCATCAAAAAATCCTACGTGAAGCTCTTATAGCCAGCTATTATACTTGCTCTTATGCAACTTGTACACTCCACGTATACTCCCTCCGTCCCCTTCTATAAGGGACTTTAAAGTTTCAATTTGTCATCTAATATAAGGAATTTTATAGTATTAGTTATCACATCAACTACTTTTCATTCAAATTCCTTCTTATCTTACTGCTTACCTACTATTTCACTCAAATCATCACTTATTTAATGAGAGGCATACTAGTCTTTTCTTTTTAATCTTAATCCTTTTAAAAAGAGAAAATTCCCTTATAAGAGAGGACTGATGGAGTAATATAGTACATATTTTTTTCATTTATCACGTGACAAAGCATACAAAATAGTATTAGCTCCATTCTCTAATAAATAACGCAGTTGATTTTTATAGTGACATTTGATCATTTGTCTTATTAAAAATAGTATAAATATAAAAAAAATATGAGTTATGCTTAAAGTTTTTTTAATAATAAACTAAATAACAGTAAAATAAACTATACTTAATTTTTTTAAATAAAACGAATAATCAAACGTATCAAAATTAAAAATCAAAGGTGTCGTAGTAGTATCCCTATCTGACCAGTGACCAGTGTGTCGGCCACCTGTCACCCAACGCAAGGAAAACCAGATCGCGGCTGCCCCAAACCCAGCAGCTGATACTGCCTTCCATCCACTAGAAATTTGTTGCCTCCCCGTCCCGGCGCTCGCGCGCGTGCCGCGCAAAGCGACGCGTCCGCGCTCGCGTCGCGCGGCTCAAACCCAGCCGCGGCCGCGCGCGCCACCTGGTGCAGCCAGGCCGCCCTCTCCCTCCTCGCCCACCTATAAATACCCGCGCGCCTCGCCGCCCCCTCTCCGCCGCAGCAACTAGACGCAGAAAGTCGAGACGAGAGAGAGAGAGAGAGAGACAGCTCGTAGCTCGAAAGGAGGGGTAGAATGAGGGGAGGAGTAAAGCTGGTGGGCGGCGGCGGGGTGGCGGCGTCGGGGGCGGCGGTGGGGCACCCGGGGATGTGGAGGACGCCGACGCCGTACCTGTTCTTGGGGTTCGCTCTGATGATGGGGCTCATCGCGGTGGCGCTGCTCGTGCTGGTGTGCACGCGCCGCAAGCACGGCGGCGGTGGCGGACGGGACGACGAGGAGGCGACGACGTCGGTCAAGGTGCTCGTGCCGCTCGACAGGGAGCCCAAGGTCGTCGTCATCATGGCCGGCGACATCGCGCCCTCCTTCCTCGCCAGCGCCAAGCCACTCGCCTCCTTCCTCCCGACGCCGCCCCCACCGGCCGCCGGCGAGCCGTAGCGGTGTCGCAAGCTATACCCGTGCTTGCACGGGACCAATTTTGTTCGTGAGATTTGCTAGGATTTTAATCTTCGGCTGCTAGCTCTAGCATATCAAGAGGAGAGGAGAGGAGAGGAGAGAGAGAGAGAGGGGTCAAATTCTTGGCCGACGGCTTTGGAATCTGTAAATTAATTCAAGTCTTGGTTTGTTGTTGCAACTGGCAAAAGCTTCTGCCTTTCAATAAATGCATGAGGGTTATGCCTTCTCTCTAAAAAAAATAAATGCATGAGGGCATGAGGCTTTTCTTCCTCTTCCACCATGGATCCATCTCCAAACTCCAAGAAAAATTGCCTTTTTCCCACTCTTTTTTCTTTCTTTTTGATAATTTCATCTGCTCATCAGTTATTCCGGATTGACATGTAGCTGTCTGAGATGAGATCATGGACAACCGCCATGGCAATGAGTCACGGAGCACTCACCACGGAATTCTGAATCTCTCATCGTTTACACCTGCTTGGAGTTGGAGAGGTCTGAAATGTGCATGCACCAACCTCTTTTGTGAGTGCAGTGCAGAGTAATTGCATTTTGTGAGGTGCTTGGCGTAAAATTCGTGTGAAGTGAAGCGACAAATTAAGCAGAGCGCACGATTGGAAGTTGTTTTGCTCTTGAACTGCAAGTATGCAACAGTGCAAACTGTACAAGGTCGACAGGAAGCTGCAGAACAGACAGTGCAGATGGCCAGATGATGCACGTTGGACTATCTGCACCGCAGTGGTGTTGGGGTTTTCAAAATGGGACCGGTCACTTCATCGATAGCTCCGGTGCTCCGGTTACCACGAAAACCGGTAAATTTTGAACAAGTTTTGCCGAAAATTTTGCCAACAAAATAAATTTCAGTTCTTTTGAACTTGGCCGGTTTATCGTGCGATTTATCAACGCAATTAAATCAGCTCAATAAGGCCAATAGCGACGATTATTGCAGTCATTTGAGAAGTTACATAGATAGGGAAAGTTTTAGCTAGGTTACCTCCCATCTCATCCAAAAGTCAAAAAAAGAGAGACCCTCTCTATTACGGTTGCCTAATGTTCTTTTTTTTCCTTGAAAAAAGTTAAAGTTCATTAAAAATGTCATATGCTTTGGCCGTTGGATCGGGATCCTAGAGCTAAATCTCTTCCCATTCTATAACTTAACCATCCCTAGTGGTGATGCCAAACACACAACTAATAACCCTGCACAGCTTAACTCGCTGCCGTCTTAGGGCTTGTTTGATTTGGAGTAAAAACAAAGGATTTGGATTCTTAAGGATTAGTTCCTACAAGTGGCATTCGGTTTGTAGGAATAAAGTATAGGAAAACTAAAGAAAATTTTCCTTTCCTACAAGTTATAGAGAGAGAACATATGAAATTTCGCATCTACTCAAGCCTCTTGGAAAATTCCTATAGATTAATGTGTGCATGCATTCATATTCCTTCAGTTTTCCTATTCCTATAGGTTGAAATTCCTCCAAAACGAATAATCCCTTACTTCTCCATTCAGTGGTGTATCTAGAAAAATTTTAGAGTCCAGACAAATTTGACTACATTTAATATTTACTAAAAAAAATAACTTGAATCGATGAAAAACATAAAATTCGTTGGAGTTTTCAGCGATGAGCCAGGAACGGTTGCTTAGGGCCGTCCGGCGGTAAATCCTCCGCTGTCCCTATTGGGAACTAGGATGGCAACATGCATTATTAACCTACTCTGGGTGAAGTAAACTAATTATAAATTCATATTTTGTAGCTTATGATAAATATTGAAAAAGTCTATTTAATCTCTGAGATATGTAATCTCAAAGTATAAAAGCCGTTTAGAGTAACCCTAGGACATATATATTATGCAGACATTCGAGTATTGACCTCTGTTTGGCAATTAATTAATAAGAGTACTTCTCTCCCGAAAAAAATAAGAGTACTTTCTATAGGAGAAATAAGCTCATATCTTCTGTTGCCACTTTGTACGATCAGGTGCATCCATAATCCATTTGTTTGTATGTCCATTTGTCTCAAAACATTGGCACTGATGTTTTACTTTGTGAAAAGAGATATAAAATTAATTAGTGTGAAAAACTAGGTTCTATTCTTGGGCAATTAGAAACTCAACAAAAAGAGAGAAATTCTCACCACATTGATGTGCTTTGTTCACTTTAACTGCTAAGTGCTAACCATACCGAATTCATAAGGTTCTGAATTATGTCGACCACCTTATAGCAAACATCTGTTAACTGACTTTCACAGCTACGTACTTACTAGATTAGTAGATTTAGCCTGCAGGTAGTACTTCATTCTGAAATTACAAAACCAGTTTAACAGTGGCAGAGTTTTGGCAATGAAGCATCTCTTAATTGATATTCTCAGACTTTCACCCCTGTAAGCTAGTATTAGAACAGGGCCAGTGTGCGAATAATTAATTATCGACCCATCCTATCCCATATGCATTGTATATATACATCTTTTGCAATTAAGTTGAGATCAACCATACGTTTTGCTTATCTAATCCATTATCGATGGCTAACACACTTCCATCTTTTGGCAAAGGTGCTTTATTACTTGTTTGATGGCAAGTAATATTCCTTAGCATAACTATGTAGATTGGCAAAAATGACTTGACTGATTGATCGATTCGTTCCCATAGGTTTCACCTCAATCTTTTCTTCCAAAGTGATCATCAAATTGCAAATCCTTCTTTTTCTCATAGAAAAGAAAAGAGAAAAATAAAGGGAAAAGAGAGGTGTATAGAGTAGAGAGGTCCAAATCCAATAGCGATGCTAATATGATATCCAAGTCGAGTCACATCGGGGGCCTACGCTACTTTCCAAAAGGAGGCGTTTTGTGTTTTGTTGCGGCTTAGCCTGGAAGCGGCGCCTCGAGCGTGTAGAGGGTGGTGACCAAATTACTCATGAGCTTGTGCTCTTTTGTCCTCCTAATTCATCTTATTTCCAATCTAGTCCACTATGCATATCTTGTTTTATGTAGCCAAGTAGCAGGAAAAAAAATGGTTTAGTATTGGCTCTATTTATTTTTAGTTTGTTAGCATTTTTATGTTTAACCAACGGTGAAAACACTCGACGAAAAGATAGCTCTCGGATGAGAAATGATAAATTGTATTTCTTTTACGTAGACCGATAATTATGAGCGTAAATAAAATAGTGATAGGCGAGAGGTTCCATTGAGTTATTTGGGATAAAAAGCATCATTGATGGGGAAGATATAACGAGGAGTCAAGTGGATGCAACAGATTGTATGCGAAAGCATCATGAAGAGTGGGCTATGCATTACGGTAATGTTTGAAGGGTGGGCTATGTAGAAGTACTCAAGTAGTAACTTTGGTGTTAATTGCAAAACAAAGATCTGCAAGCCAAAACAACCGCTCGTGGTATTTTAGAGTTGATTTTATGTTTTTTTTTTATCTAAGTCTATTTTTCAGCCTTAGCTTTTAAGCCGCTAAGAATAAAGATATAGAAGTTTACCTATAAATTATTTTTAATTAGTTTATCTATTTTCTTATAACTTATTCGCCGTAGCTCAATCAATACAATATTCTTGAAATTTGCATCCCAAGCAGTGTGTAAAACAACGGTAGGTCGAGATAGTTCATCCGTCCATCACTAAAACATCCAAGAATGTTGTTCTAATTCTGGTGGGATACATAAATGACAATACCCTAGTATTTGCTAGCTAGTGGAAGCGGCGGATCGTTAGTGCAACAGCTACGTTTTTTTTCAGAATTCTACGAAACTATTTGGAAAAGCTTTTGGGAGCTGAGTGGGGGCCTAGTCACAAACCAAAGGCAGAGGCAGGGAACACACACAGCTTGTACCCTGCCATGATTGTCTCCTCCACCAGAGCTCAGCATTTTCCATCTCCTTTTTGTTAATTTCAATTGCAAAGCTAGCCGAATATCCTGGAGCATATGACTCTTTCATGTCGCCAAGTCTCAACTTTTGCCATCGTTCATATATCGTCATGGTTGCACTTTCATGCTCATTGTAGCCATGGAGAGAAAAGCTCAGGCTGTGATTAGCCCAAATCTCTCCTGGTGAGAGATGTTGCTCTGGGTGTAGCTGTGTAGTGTAGGTTACTATTGCAATATAGAAATAGCACATGATCAACACCAGAATCAGATGGATTTTCTGTGTTATCGGAAACATGTACCTTGGTCGACGCAATGGTATACTTGTGATAATTGGAATGCATTAAGCATGTATGATCAAATATAAATTTCAAAGGAAGAAACACACTTGATCCATCCAAAATTCTCCCTGTGATCCTAACTGCATTAGCCCTTAAGATGAAACAACATGATCAAAGACAGAGGCAGGGAACACAGCTTGTACAACCCTGCCATGATTGTCTCCACCACCAGGGCTCAGAATTTCAATCTCCTTTAAATAATTTCTCTTGCCTAGCCTGCCGAATATCCTGGAGCATTTGATTCTTTCACGTCTCCAAGTCTCAACTTGCCATCGATCATATATCGTCATGAATGCACTTTCATGCACATTGCTGCCATGGAGAATAAAGCTCAGACTCTGATTAGCTCAAATAATCTCCCTCGAGTCGTCAGAGATTTTGCTCTGGTGGTAGACTGGTAGCTGTGTAGTGTAGGTTACTGTTGCAATGTAGAAATAGCACGCGGAAACTATATGATCTTCAACACAACCATTATACAGAAATAGTTGTCAACTCGTATGTTGTATGTTTAAACAACACACTTGGACGATTATACATGCGACACAATGGCATTTTTTTAAGATAATAGAAGCTTTATTAATCTTAGTAAATTACACTAAGGTAATACAGTTGTCCTAAGAACACTTTTGGTCTTTGCATAACTAAGATGCACACAACCAACTCATACGCACTCCTAAAAATAAAACATAATTGATTACAAGGAGAATTAAAAGCTATCAATTTTAAGACTAAATCACCATCTATGTCCCTGAGTAAAAAAAAACTCCTTGGTCATGTATAAAACCAATGAATAAGTAAAAAAATAATTTATAAAGAAGAAAATATGACTTGTTTATCAAAAACTACATCATTTCTGTATATAGCCGCTCTTAGCAAGATAAGGCGATACAGTGGTATACTTATAATAATGAGAATGCACTGTGCATGATTCATCAAATAGAAATTTCGAGGAAGAGCCAAAATTCTCCCTTTAATCCTAATTGCATTAGCCCTTACGATGAAACAACATGATCAAAAGCGATTCCGCTAGGGAGTTTATGCTGGTCCCGCGTAAACATGTGTCTGCACTCTTGGATGCCAACTGCTGAAAGAACAGCGCAGTGCACATAGAAAGAGCTTGCAGAATTGCAGAGATTGGAACGACTCGGAAGAAGCATTATCCTCACGAATATTCTCGCCACGGTTGGAGCTAGGCTAGCTTTGCTTTCTCGATATCTAGATCACTCCCTCCCTGCAGATGCATGCAGCTACCAGCAGCAGCAGCAGCAGCAGCCGCAGAAGCAGCATACAGTGCAAGCTAGCTAGTTGGTGGTGATCTTTTCGATGAGCTAGCGCCAATGGCAGCAGCAACCCATGCCACTACTCGCCGCATGCTGTGCGTGATCTGCGTCAGATCAGATATTCAGATCAGATCACCACGTAATCATGTACAGTTCTAATGGAAACGGGAGAACGATGGGAGAGCAAGCAGTTAACGCGACTGTCTGAAAACAAAGTTTTCTACTTCGCCGTAGGTTTTCAGAGGAAAAGCTTGAGATTGATCGTTTCTTCAGCGTCGTCAACTATCTTTTTCCTATCTGTCCCATGTCACACCTTTTTCAGATTGGTGATTTGGTTGGGGAGAAAGAAGATAGATATCCATCGTACTCGTCACATCTTTTCTGTATTTTTTTTGACGCTGCGGCCATGCATGCAATGCATGTATCATCGTTCACTGCATCTGTCTCAGTCCTCGAAAAAGTGATGAACACATATAGGTGATCAATGAAAATGCGCATATGCAGGGTAGATTTTGAGAGACCAGACAAAGAGATCGACAGAGGTGTGGTGACGCTGGCTCATGATGTCGACACTGTCACTACACTACACCAGCACTGTGTTCAGGGTGTACAAAACATGCGAATACCGATCGGTTTTACGAAAACCTGTCTTCTCGGGCTAGCTCGAGAACACAAACAGCTCGATTTTTCTATCAAGTCTTTAAAAAAGTTGAAACAGAGTTTTAAAATTTTAACAAAATTCAGTCGGATTTCACCGGTAGTCAAAGGTTTTCATGAAAACCGAGAAAAACGCCCTGATCCGTTTTTGTGAGTGTTTCGGTTTTGTGAACCCTCGTGTTATCTGCATATCGTGCGGTGATTTCTGAACGGCCTGGAGGTGATGTCCGATTCAGACTTTCAGTATTTCGTTGTTAACCAATTGCAAGCAGAGGTATGGATCGAGTTGGCGACTGGAGTGGACGTACGTGTGCGAGCTGTTCCCTGGTCAAAAATGGAGCTAGTAACAGGACTACAAAAGGTGAAAGGACCATACATGTATGTAGATTTCGATGGAAAAATGCCAATTGCACGATGGAATCAAGCTAGCTAGGAAGAATGCCCTGATTAGAACGCTGGAAACTAAACTTACACTAGAATTGAGCCTTGAGGCCATGCTTGGAAGAGCATTTTTTTTAGGATAATTTTACGGTGCTCTCTACTAGTATTCTACTATCGATATTTTATCAGTAGAAATAATCTTAACCGTTAATATACAAATTCTACCACCAGTACTTAAAGTGGTAATAGAAATAAATCCGATCCATTAGATTAGAAAATATGAACTTTTACTACCAGTAGAATACATGGTAAAACACCTCTTTTCTTTAACTATATAAGCCCGTCTTAATGTATGTTATCCTAGTCTCTCGGAGGTGCTATAAAGATAGGGTTTATGTGTATATATTTATAGAGGTAAGTGTGTACCCATGTATATGAGACTTTGTGTCTGTACTATGGTTTTTAAAAAATATCCTGAAAAATTCTGCAAAAATACTGTGCAACAAAACCGAAATGGTCGGCCTTGTGGGCCGAAACTGTTTGTGCCCAAGTTGGTGTTGAGCCCAGTTATACCTCCAGTATTTCTTCCTCTGAAAAACTCAGAAACTCTGTTATGCTCTTGTTCTTGTCTTTTCTTTTTATATTGTCTTCCATGGAAACTCTTCGGCCTTCTGGGCTGAAATGGTAAGTGCCCAATTTATGATCTGGCCGATAGGATCAATCTCTCTGCGTTACTGCCTTTTTTTTTTCAGAAAGTTTACGATTGGGAAACAACAGCAGCTAGCTGCAAACTGTAAAAATTCAGAGTTCACTGCATCCATGAGATCAAAGCAAGAAATAAAAATGGAGTACATATAGTACAAGGGATCCTGATAATACTGGTACTGAAATTTTATAGGTCTGGCGAAATCACGAATTTTATCGAAATAGTACTAGCTGTATATTGCTAATTAATTATACAGTGCAACATTGGTGTCTTCTGCACAAAATGGGTTGAGTGGGATTTGCCTGGGATTTTATTAGTTCATATGCTAAATCCCAAGAAAATCCCCTCTCCAAACGAACAAAAGATGTGCAGAAGGTAGCTACTTCTAAGTCCTAACCAATGATCATTATGGGTTTTTGACATCTTGGGTATAGATATAATCAGTGTGGAGTTCTTCCCATTTAGCTGAATCAAATTGCAGCTTGCCATTATTGTTGGCACCTGTACTTTCCCCGTTCTCTCTGAATGACTCCTGCTTGATCAAGTTCAATATACTGTTATAAAAACTTCCTAGAAAGAATAAACTTATGTTGCGAAACAGAGCAAGAACCGAGAAGCACAAAGACATGTTGTTACATGCATTGAGTCAAACTTTTAAATTTTAAGCATCAATTTATTTAGATTGGATGTACTTATGTATACGGAAATCATATTCATAGATTTGGGGTTCACAAATCTATTGCAACAGAAACATATTAGTATTGTAGAGATCGTATCGACGTTTAAAACGATGGAGTAACAGGCATGCAGCTGTGCCTGTCATATGCAATAGCATCTCCAAACATGGAGGTAACATGCATGGATGCACATTGGAGCCTTGGACCAGGATTCCGACGACAAACATGTGGTTTAGTACTTCTATTATCGCACCAAGAATGGTGCTACTGTTCTGGGTACCAGAGATTCAGATTAGAGTGTTTTCCCAAGCTATTGCCCTCCAACAATTACACAAGCTGAAGATAAACAAAAACATCACGCCATTTCAAAACACGATGCTCCTGTCATTTTATTATCTTACTCGACCAAATGTGCATATAAATACAATGTGTGTCTGTGTTTGTGTATCCTCTTTTCTTAATGCATATGCCTAGTTGCAAGTTGCAATCAGATCAGCCAACAAGAAGAGTGCAGAATGCATGCACTGTTGACTAGGAAATAAAGCTTCTCGTCATAGATGAATGATACTAATGAATCATGCATATGATCACCGGTAGAACATCTGAAGGAGATTCAGTGCAATGGTGAAAATTCAGACAGAGATCAGTCTGCTCACCTGGGTGGTGGTTGTGCCATTGCCGACGCCATGGCCATGGTTTTGCTTCTCCAGCAACAGGAGCTTCCTGGAGTGGGCATCTTGGGCTAGCAGCAGGAGAGCAAGGCATAGAAGGCAGAATGCCCTAGCTGTTCTTCCTGCATGCACCATTCCGATCTCTCACCAAAACAAAGATCACTTACTAACTGAACTTTTTTGATTCTGCCTCTTCTTCTCTTCTCCTTTGTTTCTCTGGCTTGCTTTGCTGCCATTACCAGCACAGGAGGGAGGAACATATTTATAGGCAATGGAGGCTGGAGAGAGGCATGGGCTCCTAGGGAAGAGTACCATCTCGTACGTGCGCAATGCTCATGCGCGTTTGATTGAGGTGGTAGTAAAAACCGAAGTTTGGTATACGTGTGAATCACCTAGGGGGCTAAAGTGGTCCGAAAGTCAATTTACAACTCAAGTACGCTTGCAACTCATCTATTTTGAGGCATATATGCCTTAACCAAACCAAGACGGCTATACTAGGATCTCCTTTGGAACACGGAATTTTTAATAATTCTGTTATGAATTGATCTATTCCTGTGAAAATCTTGTTAATTCCTACAAATTTTTTGCATCCTACAGAAGACATGTGTTCTGGATGGTCTCAACTCTCAACCTAACTCACCTGAAGGCATGTCTTAACCAAACCAAGACGGCCATATTAGGATCTCCTTGGAAACACATGATTTTTCGTAATTTTTTTGTGAATTGATTTATTCCTATGAAAATCTTGTTAATTCCTACAAAATTCGTGCGTTCTAAAGATGACATGTTCTGCATGGGCTCAACCTAACTTTTAAAGGCTAATGACTGCTTTGAAACACAGGAATTCCATATAGCATAGTTTTTTTTCACGTAAACCAGGAAGATTTACCTTGTCAGTAACTCGATGCATCGTACCGTACATTTTGACTTTGCAATGTTTGCACCAGGCTTACACCTTCAAGGCCTTTGCACATACCAAGGGAGAAATTTAATGAAGTTGACCAAGTGGAGAGAAGAGCAAAGGAGACATGAGCAAGGAAGACTGAGAAAAGGAAGTAAATGAGATGGCATTGGGTTTTGCAAAGCTAGGGAGACCTCTGCATTGGGAGTGTTGCATGGAGCGGCTAATCAATGGATTCCAACACAGAGTCAAATGTCAAAGTGTTTGTAGGCCATGCACAAGCTTCCATTCCCTTCTCCCTTGCAGAGTTGGCAGCCATTGGACAATGTTGGGAACTGGCCTCCATGCCTTTCCACAGGAAACAAAATTAGCACATGTCCATGCATGTATGCGTGTCTTGTGTGGAAGATGGTTCTAAAAAACTTGACATTAAACAAAATGGATGGTTCTAAAAAGTTTCCCTAGGAAGGATATGGAATGGATAATATAGTAGTATAGTTTTTCCCTGGTTGAATTCTCCAAGGTTTGGAAGATGAGAGTTTTGCCAGATTTCTATGCTTAACACATGACTTGAACAGATTCATATACAGAATTCTTCTTATGTACCAAGCATGCCCTTGATTTTTATTTATGTTGTAGACAGAATATTGTACTGATGGTACCTTAAGATTGCAAAAGATATTTCCTACTGTCATAAAACAAGTCAAATTTTCGGTTTTGTGTAGTCACATAGTACAAGTTTAGCTATCAAAATATGTTTGGATGGATGGGGGCATAAAAATGTGGTGCATAAATTTGTCTCGAAAAGTATTTACAGTGGAAGTAGTGCAAAAATGACTTCCTGTCATTCCATGTCTTTCTATAAGGCATACATTTTTCTACAGCTTATTCCATGATATCAAATGTGCAAATGACCTTTGCTGTTTCCCCCTGTTTTCCCTAATTACCTCGTTTAATCACTTTCTCTGTTTGTTTTATATGTTTCTTACCTAAAGGTATTTTAAGTATGTTGCTATGGTTGATTTTCCTTGGTATCAGTTAGTTTGATATGGTCTTTCCTAATTCATTTGTCCGTTCAATACACTTTAAGTTTGACATTGCTAGAGTACTTAGCAATGGTTTAATTGCATCACAGGGATAAATTTGAAGTCGTCTTCCAAGCTAGCATAATGTTTTTTCCTTGAAGTAAGAAGATGCCACTATCTGAAGAAAACTGCGGCTTGTATGCGGCTTTAACTTTTGTTACAAACCACTATACGTATGCAGAGTCTATTTTTCTGCCAGATATGACCTTCCTTTTCTTTTTGTAAATGGACTGCTTTAACTCTCCACACTTATCAGGTATGCTACAAGGGGATTGCATATCACAATCCTGGATAGGTTATTATACTCTTACTATCCAGCATTGTTTTAATTGTTGTCATTCATCGCTTTACCTGGTGAGATGACGTTTCCAACATTGTTTTGATCTTGCAAACGTAACAAGAAAACATGGGTGTATTGAAAGTTGAAGGCACTAACAATTGTTGATGATAAAGGGTTTTAGCCCACAAATCACATCCATATCTTCTCTATTTGTATAATTGAAAGGTTTCTCAACTAGATGGAAGAAATTAGCCATTTGCGTCATCAAGGCCACTTTTGATTAGTCATTCATTTTCAGATGATAATTGTCAAATTACAGAGTGTGACAAATTGAGTCTGTATTGAATCCTAAGTACTGCAGTTGTGATCATGTGCCCAACTAATACAAGAAAACTAAATCAGGAATTCTCAGGATCACAAGAAGTTAGGTTGTTTCTTTCAGTAAATGTTGCTTTCACTGTGATTGATGTGCAGAGCTAAATATAATAAGACATTAGCAATTTAGCACATCTCATGAACAGCTAAGGAGCATTTCTACTAGAAAGCACAAAAGCAAGAGCCATTTGTTCCATACGGCACCAAAGCAAAGTTTGCCTAAGAAATATGCATGCATGTTCCATGCTTCCAAAAGTTGATGGTCAACCAGAGTCACCATAAGCAATTATTGCCATCTGATTGGTATGTTCTGCTTTAGACATATGTAAACTGTCCTAAACTTCTTCATCACTCAATTACTTTCTGCTTTGGACACCCCAACTGCCTTGAGTGTCTCTTAGAAGTACTAGCATAAAACAAATTGGAACAATTATTGCCGCTAATGGCATTGTTAGGTAAGCAAATAAAAACTTCTTATATATCAAAATTAAGCCTATGTAGGAGACCTAAAGACCTAAAGATAATATCTTATTATGCATAAGAGGTCATGCCATGTCTAGAGTTTTATTTATATAAAACAAATTGGGCAGAAGCTAATATCTTATTATGCATTCACTGAAGGAGGAGGTGTGCACCTGAGTCAGTAGATAAGATTTGAATCCTGATGGCCATTGGATTGTTTGTCATGTACAAAAATTCTTCCATAATCCATAGAGTGGCACACAATCTTGAAAGAAACCAATGTTCATACTATGCGGTATTGCATCCATCATGTATCCATCTGAAGATGTATGTTCATGTCAGAATATTCAGATATGTCACCACTCACCACCTTTGCCTTGAGTTTGTAGGTAAAACTAGTTCTTTGTGAACCTGAACAAAATACATCAAATCAAACAAAGGCCTCTACATAGGGATTGACCAAACAGTGCCTGAAAACCTCACAAGCATGCAACATGCCTCCAAGTGGACCAAACAGTTTGGGCTACTAGTGGCATTTGCCCTTGTGCTTATAATCCTTTGTGGCGTCACTATACAATATACATATTGCTGTCATATCTTGACACAAAAAGGCCCTAAAAGCACTGCCATTGCTTTGCCAATTGCCACAACAATCAAAAAGGTTTGGCCAAATGACCTAATACACTATTCTCTCTGTCTTTTCAGTCTTCTATTCTGCTATCTGTAAAAATCAGCAAGATGAGAACTAGCCCAGAAAGGAAAGAAAGGTGAGAACTTTCAATTTTCAAATCAAGCAAATACATTTTCGACTTTGCTTCCATGGTTATACATGATTGAATGCATGCTTCACAAACTCACCTGAAAAATAGAAAGTGTTGTTACTTCCTGACAGAATTCTCCACACGGTAAGAACATTTCTGAAAATGAAAGAGGTTATGTCCTCCCTGATGTGCATACAAAACTATAACCAGAGGACAGTGGCAAATCCCCAAAATCAACATGATAATCTCCATAGAATGCATACGCAATGAGCTGCAAAAGGCAAGTTTGCTTACAGCATAACCGGGCCAGTGGCTTCAGCTTTAGGGCTTCTTTTTTCTGCGGTTTAAAGGAGATAGACTCGTCTCAATCTTTTCGCTCCAGTTTTATATATATAAAGAGCTAGTTCTTGCTAATCATCTGCTCCACATTGCAAAAGTTTTTGTAGCAGCAGCAGAAGCATCCAATCATGCAGCAAGACATCGCAGCCATGGCGTACCAGTCGTTCGGTGCGGTGGACTTGGCGAGCTTCTTCTTCTCGCCGCAGCCTGGCTCGCATGCTGTCGACGGTGATCAGTTCTTGGGCGGCGGCGGCGGCGGCGGCAGCGCGTGCAGCCATGGCAGCAGCTACGACGGCATGGGAGGAGCAAGTGAGCGGGGGATCAGGCGCGACGAGAGGAAGGAGAGGCGGCTGGCGTCGAACCGCGAGTCGGCGCGGCGGTCGCGGATGCGGCGGCGGCGGCAGCTGGACGAGCTGTCGTCGGTCGTCGCGGACCTCCGCGCCGCGAACCACCGCCTGGTCGTGGAGCTGAACCGCGCGGCGGCGAGGCACGCGCAGCTGGCGCGGGAGAACGCGCGGCTCGCTGAGGAGGCCCGCGCCCTGCGGGAGAGGCTCCGCGGCGGCGGTGATCGCGACGGCGACGGCGAGGCGGAGGACGCGGGAGGCGGCAGCGGCGCGGAGGCAACTTTGGCGCCAACCGATTAAACCAGTATTTGTATTTTTAGTATTAGGTGACTAGGAGGAAGTGATTAATTATTGTGCATAGCTATTGTGCCCTAATCGAGATTAATTAGGATCGCTCAATCACATTCCACAAACTTCTCTTTCGTCTCCACCATCTTTGTTGACTTGCAAAATCATCCGATCATATTTGAAATTTGACCAAAAAAATCAGAGAAATTTGACAGAATATTCCAAATACCTCAAATATCAGGCAAACTTGTCGAGCAGTGGTCGATGATTCAGGTTTGTGATTTGTGAGAGACTTCAGCTAGCTACTTTGTACTGGGCTCCGGAAGAGAAGGCAGCAGCAGCATCAGTGAGTGATCCAGTGTCACCGGCGGCGACGGTGAGTCTCCGAGCACCACCAACACCGGCGGCCAGCAATTTTCCTGAGCAACTAGGGGCTTTGGGCTTTTGCAAGACAACCATTAGTCCATGAGCTGCAATTTAAATTAAGGCCTAGTAAGAAGGATAAATGCATATAGATGCTTTTTTATCAGTTATGGGCTCATGGCCACCTTCCTTTTCTTTTTCAAAAATAAAATCACCACCCTCCTTTTCTGCTATGAAGATAATACCAGAGTACCACATTCCTGTTCCTTCTCAACCAGGAAAATGAACCATACCATCGCAATTCTGACCATAGTGATCATCTCCTCTCATGTCTGTGTACAGGCTGACATGCCATGGTCAAGGCAAAAAATGAGTGGCCTGAAAGAACAGAACAGGTAGGTAGCAGCAGCCTGCTGTAAGCTCAAGTCAACAGGCACAGTAACCTGTGTCAAACAGGTGCTGTATCATCTTCCCTGTTCTACGCAGCCAGATACTCTAGCAAGTTTCTACATAGTATCCCAAATATAATCCTTGCTGACTGTAGCCCTCAAAGAAGCATTCTGTGAGACATGAATAACAAGAGATTTAACATTATCATTGAGTAAGAAGGCAGTGGCTACTGTGAGAGACGTGAACCACTGCCTAAAATGCTGCTGCCAACACACCTGTTGTGTTGGTACGCGCAAGTGAAATATACGGCAACTGGAGTTAAGAGTTTCAGTGCAATAATGGTGTTTTTTATAGCCTGACCATAAAACAGTGCAAATGATTCACATCTTGACATACACTGAAAAAATAGCAGGCCAAGTTGCAACTACATCTACAAGCCAATCCAATCAAGACATGCAAAATGAGTATTTCCGAAACAGAGATGCAAAATGAGCATGTACCAGAAACTTTACCCATCTTGTGCAAATTACAGGGATGAGTGCAACTGTGCAATATCACCGGCATAACTGGATACACCTTCAGATCTAGCTCAAACAGAATTTCAAAACAAGGCCAAAAGAAAGGATATCAGCAAGTACAAAACTTTAGAAACAATCATCCAGTTGGTTAAAAAATTGAATACTAAATTTTGGAAAGCACTCAATATCATCCATAACAAAATTTTGCAGACAAGTTCTCAATGGCCTAACAAATCTTTTTTTTTAAAAAAAATTATATGCCCACGGACCACACCATGATACACTAGCTCAAGTGTGCACTGTATGCAGGTTAGATCCACATTCCATAGTTCAAGGGGTCCCTGTGACTCCAGTCCGGCTACCTTCGGCCCAAATCCATGTCCACAGCTATATCTGTATGAGTGAAGTGTCGTTAATAAATGGTGACTCCAGTGGCTTGTTCTCCTAGATCCACTGTCTGAATGCGCAGAAGTATGGGCAAATAAATGGTTATGAAATTTTCTAAGCCATAATATTGCAGCCTACTGACGGGGTAACATATTAACAAATAAAAGATGGGAGAATATTTTACTTAATGAACATTAACAGTGACTATAAATGGCAACTATGGCATCTATGCCAATGTTCCAAGTTTTCATTAAGCAAATTACAGTAAGTTTCATCCTGCATGCTAATAAACACATGTTTTGCTAACACACTCCCTGCAGATGGATATAGCTGAACTTTGCCTCCCACATGTTTACAGACCATATTGCTTATTTGTGAGTACTTGATAATACTCACCATATATAAGACCAAAAAAAAAGTTCTCCATTTTTGGAGGACCATGCTGATTGCCAGCAGTCATCTATTAGCTACTAGCCTACTGCTTACTAGCAGTAGCATGCCGCAATTGTCTACGTGGGGCCTAAAATTTGGTTTAAATCTTTAAGCTTTTTTTATGAGGGAGACTGAATTTCTGAAGAAAAATAAAATGCTATACTGGTGTGTGTGATAATCTCAAAACCACAGTATTCATAGTCACAAGTAAAGAACTGCTTATAAATGATATTGATCATACATAGAAGCCTACAGAAAACTTTAGCACCTACAATCACTTCCCAAATGTTTTTTAGTTAACACAAATAAGCACTATTGGATTGAGTAATCTAGTACATATGAAGAATAGCATTCAGTTTAGTTTCTAAAATTGCGATGGCCATTAATCATGCAGTAAGAGATAAAAAAAAAAGGCTTAGCAATTCTGTGGGAAACACTGAAACAACGCAGATTAAACAAGCATGGAGTGAGTAAAACAATTTCCTGTAATATTGGAGCAGCACAACATATTTACAGAAGTTCTAAGTTCTAGCAATTGTTCTTACCGTTCAATTACCAATCATAACAACTAGATACTAAACGTTTTGAGATCAAAGAGGTATGACACTCTCGAAGCATCCCAATGAGCAGCCAGAGAGTGGAGTTTCTCACTTCCATGGAATTGCAACCAACCCATATCACCAAGCAATCCTAGCTCAAATTTGCATGGGAGTACCCGATTGTGCTGTGGAACCACCAGCAGAACGCCGCTTCACCCGCCGCTTCTCGTACTCGGGGTCATCAGTGGGCAGCTCGTAACGGCACACTGGACACGAGTTCCGGATGGCGAGCCACGGCTCGATGCACGCTCCATGGTAGAAGTGTGCGCACGGCAGCCGCGTGGCAAGCTCTCCCTGCGTGATCCCGTCCTTGCACACTGCGCACCCCCACGCGGCCTCCTCCCTGCTAATCGCCACCACCTGGAGCCGCTCCACCGCCGCGCGCGCCGCAGGAGGCGCTCCGCCGGCTGCAGCGTCCGCAACGTGCCCCGGCAGCACCTCGAAGTCGTCCTCGTCCAGCGGCACCGGGAGCACCTCCCACCCCACGCTCCGGAAGATGTCCCCTAGCTCGTCCCCCTCGTCGCCGAAGTCGAACGGCTCGTCGGAGAAGCCGGAGTCGTCCCCGCTGTCGAGTCCCTCCATCGCGCCGAGGATCTCCCTCTCGTCGAGGAAGCCGAACACGTCGCCGTCCCCCACAAGGTCCCCATCCCCTCCTCCTTCTCCTCCGGAGACTGCTCCAGCGGCAGGGGCGGCAGCGTCGGCGATCTCCTCCCACTCGAACCCCTCGGCGAGGCCGTCCTCGAGGCAGTCCCAGAAGGGCGGGGAGCGGGAGGAGAGGCGGAGCTCGAGGTCGATGTCGGGGTCCGGCTCGGAGTCGAAGGAGAAGGGCGACCCCGGGACGGCCGCGGACGAACGCGCGGCTAGGGTTTCGTGGCCGAACCCGTCGTCGTCGAGGAGGAGGCGGTGCGGGCGGTGGCGCTGCTCCTCCTCCACCTCCTCGAAGGACTCGGAGAAGGTGAGGTAGGAGGAGGCCCCGCCGAAGCCACCGGGGCCGTGGTGGTGGCCGACCTCGTCGGCGTCGTCGACGTCGAGGAAGAGCTTGTCGGCGATCTCCTCCATTGGGTGGGGGATGGGTGTGAGGCGTGGCGTCCCCGTCTCGAGTTGGTTGGGCCCGGTCGGTCGCCTTTGCCCACTTACAGCCTGTTCGGTTTCACTTGTAAGCTTCTGCTTATTACTCGTGTTGCATGACAACGCTTTTCGAACTGTTAAATAATATTTTTTTATAAAAATTTTTTATATAAAAGTATTTCTAAATATTTAAATAAAATTATTTTTTAAGTTTTTAATATTAATACTTAAATAATCATATGTTAATAATATTTTTTATTTTACGTATGATTTATAAACCACACCAAAATGTGGAAGCCGAATATCCCCTTACTTGGGAGTTGGGAGGTGTGATCGTGCTCTGTGCCAGTGGTGGAGACAAGTGTGAGTCAGTTGGGGCTTGGCCCAAAATCCCATTAAAATCCATTAAAATATTGTGAAGATTTTTAAGAGATAATGTAATTTGTTAAGAACCCATTAACTGAGCCCTAGACGTCATGATATATTTTTTTTGGCTCCGACCCTGTTCTGTGCCTCTGTCACGATGAGTTAACAAAGTATTTTTCATCAAGCGTGAAAGGCTCCGACCCTGCTCTGTGCCTCTGTCACCTAAAATGAAATGAAGTTTAACTTTCGCGATGAGTTAACAAGGTATTTTCATCAAGCGCGAAAGGTAGATATATTGGAATTTGGGAGATACTTATAGCTTCCATTTTTGAAGGCACAAGTGTACAACTAGTTCCGCTGCTGTTTTCTAATAGTGCAATTGGTATAACTTAGAAATTAATGTGTTGTTAGATGTAAACAAACGCGTATATAACTTTTGGCAAAGCCATAGATGAGATGAATGTACTTATTTAACATGAATAGCATATGACACGGTAATAGCGGATTGACGTCGGTTAGCAGAGAGTGGGCGCTATATTTCGCTAGCGGTATAGAAAACACTCGAATTTATAGTGCACAAATATATGCACGGACATCTTATTAATTGATAAGGTAGTTGACATTTGAATCTTAATTGTTGTATTAAAAATATTCAATCAAGTAATCAATATTCCAATTAAATAACGCAGGTTCAAACTTCAAACTACAAAATTCGAATTTCAGACTTTCATGCAAAATAGTGGTCCTTATTATGCTTGTCAGTCCACAAAGTTTCAGGCGCAATTTTACACCGCTATATTGTTGCAATAGAGGTGATACCGCTACCGCTAAATGCAATGGCAGTCGCTATTTAGCACTGTGGGTGAGATGTCCCTCTTTAACATCTACCTAAGTTTCTGCTGAACATGTGCAGCTATGTCACGGCCTGATTTTTCCTCAAGGATTCAAACATTATTTAATAATTCATATTTAGAATTTATGTTAAATTGCAGCAAATTAAATATGGGAAATAAAATTTCCTTTAATAAATCATGCATGGAGTTGTTTTTCTTAATTTCTCAATGCCCTAAAGTACTCTCTGAAATTTTTTCTAAATTTTTAGAACTCAATAAATAAATTTAATATCAAAAATAGCATTTAAGAGATTATTGAAAAGGAAAAACCAGTTAAAATCCTCCTATTAGTTCTGGGCCAAATCTGGCCCACCTACCCGCCCGCTCTCTCCCTCCAGCTTGCACGCGTGCTTGGCTGCCAGTAGGCCAGCCCGAGTCCGATGCCTCTTTCCCCCTCCGTCGCGATGGCCCATGTCGGCCCACGGGTGCAACCCAGCTCGCTAAAACACCCTAAGTTTAAAAATCGTCTTTTAATGCATTTCTAGAAATATTAAAAGTCAAAAGTGCCTCTAACAATTAAAAATCACCAAGATTGAGCTTAATTTGGCTTGTGGGTATTTTAATAAATTCTTCATGCCTCAAAATGCTTAAACAATTTTTACTGGAATTTTCAGAGCATCCTAAATAATTTTAAGTCCACAAAAACCTTTATCAGTGTTTTATAAATCAAGAAATTAAAAATTAAACCCCCTTTTCCCTCATGGCCGATTCCGGCCCATTTCTTCTTTCTCCCTCGGCTTAGTCCCCTCCACCTGCACTCATCCGCTTTCTCTCCCTCCCGTACGGCCTAGTCGGCCTAGCCGGGCGCGTGCGCACACTCGCTAGCTGACAGGCAGGGCTTGCCTGTCATCACCTACCTCCAGACGTCGCCCTGCCTCCCCGCCGGAAAACCCTCCCATCGCCACGTCAAATTCCTCAACTCTGCTCGCCTATTACCCAAATTAATTAGGGGGTTTTGCTCCCCAATTCCTCCTCTTCATTTCCCCCATCAAGGCACTCCAAACGTTGCCTTAACTACAGAGAACGGCGGCCGTTTCCTCCCCACCTTCAATGGCCATGCTGTCGACCCCACTGGTACCATTTCCTCTCGCCCGTGGCCGGTTCCGCTCCTCTTTGGCCTATAAGAGGATGCCCCGGATCTCCTCTCTCCCTTTCAATCACCGCTAGACCCCCTCGCTCCACCACCGCACTGCTCCAGCCGCCCCTCACTAGCGACTGGGACCTTGTCAAGCCTTGGCAACGTTGCCTTTGGCTTCGCCACCGCCTACCGTACCTCGGCATCAACTGCCTCCTTGCCGCCGACCGTTGGAGCCCGTCTCGCGCCGGCAACCCGAGCCCCTCTACCGCTTCCTCCTCGCCGCTGAGGCGCCGACCGTCACCGTCCTCCTCCCATCATTACGATCTCCTAGTGAGTATCGCCGCTCCTTCCTTTCCCTCTCGGCATCGCCCACGCCTCCCGCTGTCGCGTCGATGGTCGCCGAGGACGACCATCGAGGTGTGAGCGCTGCCGCCGCCGGCCATGCCGACGTGGCTGCCTCGTGGCAGCCAAGCCCACGCGGCACCCGTGGGGCTACCCACGTGTGTGCCCAATGCGACAGTAGCGTGGGGCCCGCTTGTCAGCTGTCAGCGTAGCTGACGCATGGGGCCCACTTGTCGGTGCAGCCCCCTACTGACGCAATAAACATGTTTTTCCTTAGAAAAAAATTCAATAAATCAAAATCTCCATTTAAATTTCATCTAAACTTCAAATGGTCATATCTTGACTGTTTGAACTCCAAATCGACCTATTCAAGTCTCTAATTTTTTCTTAAATTGTTAAGGACCCATTTATGTACTTTGTTTCTGTTGTTTATATGGTTTTCTTATCTTTTGGCCTTTGTTTTGTGTATTGTCATGTAGACGTCGTTGTCTCGAAAAACCCGCAGCATCTCGTGGTCGACTGTAAAGACTTTGGGTGCAAACAAGGCAAGTCATACCATTTGCTAACCTATTATTGCAAAATTATGTTTATTTAAATTATTTCATTTCACTTTATCAAATTCCTGTGTTAATAATTGGTTTTGTTTAGCTGTTCCTATATTCCTTGTTATGGCCTTATTATTTGTATATCATTTACCTTTGTTAACCTTAGGTAATCTAACTATTTGGTGAGAACTCTATATGTGGTGTTGTCGGAGGATGGAACTCCAACCGCGGGGAGTCTGGGGACCCCCCTTTGAGGTTAGGCCAGGGGAGTTGTTCATAGGACGGCAGCGGCGTCTGGGAGACGATAGATACTCGGGCGCCGGGGGCCCGGGCTGAGTGATGGCACGCTAGGAGGCAGGAGAAGTATACAGGTTCGGGCCGCGCGGAGGCGTAATACCCTACTCCTGTGTGTTTTGCTATGTGGGAGGTAATGTGGTTTTGGTGTTACAAGATGAACTCCGAAGTGCTCTAGAGCTAGCCCTCCCTTCGGTAAAGAGAGACAGAGCGAGCTGAAGAAGACGAATAGTAGTCCCGTCCAAAAAGCCTCCTTCCCTGTAGGCATGGATCCTCTTTTTATCGACCAAGGGGAGTCCACAGTGCCCAGTACACAGAGAGAGATTTTAGGTATGCTACGTCTTGTCGTGCACGTCCGCGCCCACCTGCTGAGCCACGCCGGAGTCGGCTCGGGATGTCCTGTCATCACGTCGCTTGGCTGCTGCGGACGGGAAGGTCGTGAGGATGTGACGGCGCATGCCGTCGCGGCCGGAGCGTGGAAAATCGAGGCCCTCTTAGTCAAAAAGCATTTGACTGCACAGGGAGCAGGCCCGCGGGGGGCCATCATGGGAGACCCACGCGTGCCCGACCGGGCGACAGGCACGCCGCGCCCCGTCGCCTCGCCATTAATGCGGGTAGTTGGCGAGCTGATCCGCTCGAGTCACACTCGTGCCCGGGGACACGCCCCGGAAGCGAAGCTGTGGGCCCCGGAACCGGGAGCAAGACCCTGGATCGGGAGAAGACCCGGGACCGGGAGTCCCAGTAATGTGCCTCGGGAGCATGCCCCGGGACGGAAGCGGTGGGACCTAGGCCCGGGAGCGAGACCCGGGATCGGGATGAGACCCGGGACCGGGAGTCCCAGTAATGTGTCTGGGGACGCGCCCCGGGCCCGGGGAGTCCCAGTAATGTGTCCCGGGGGCGCGCCCCGGGACCGAAGCCGCGACCCCGGGCACAGGGGCGAGACCCGGGACCGGGAAGTCTCAATAATGTGCCCGAGGACGCGCCCTGGGAAGGAAGCTGTGGGCCCGGGGACGAGACTCGGGCCCGGGAGTCCCAGCAATGTGTCCCGGGGGCGCGCCCCGGGACCAAAGCCGCGGCCCTGGGCACGGGGGCGAGACCCGGGACTAGGAATGTCCTCGGGCCTCGGAGCCTGAGGTGGATGTGGGCGCCATCGCGAGGCGCTCCCGGGGAAGGTGCACCCGGGCCCGGGCAATGCTCGGGCCCTAGGCATTCAGCGGGAGAACGGCCGTAGCCTGCAGCCACTTGTGCAGAATGAGGGCCCCGGAGGGGCTGACGTGGCCAAAGATCCACGCGTCCCCGGGGTATGTGGGACCCCCATTCTAGAAACAACTTACCGGTTTTTTCTATAATATTAGACTTTGGGAGTAACTCCATAATCATGCTTAATAATGGAATGATGGTGGATTAGCCAGGACATGTTGGACTTCCACTCAAAATTCCCCAAACCCTATTTTTGGCTGGACTCGAGGTACTTGGTTTTGCGAGTCATACCTCGGTCGTCCTAAGGACCGGTCTTCGGGCCTCTGTTGCAAAGCATAAATCGTACAACCACATGTCTAATGGGTAAGACTTAACCTGTAGCTTAGTCCAATCTTAAACAATAAGATATGGTGGGGCAAATGAAGCCCAGTACGGGTCTGATGTCTCTACAAATGAAGGCCAGCACGGCAAAGATGCATGTGGGCTTACACCACATCTTCTCGTCCCAGAGCACCTGGTGGGGCACAAGGGTTTATATCAGTCTGTTGTTTAGGATTGGAAAAGGTGAAAGGTTATGTCATGATCTCGTCCGAGGCACCATGGCGGTGCATGGCACGTGGTAACACGTGTGAGACGTGTCTTTTAGGTAAAGTGTACACATCTGGCCAGAGTAAAATTATTCGAATAGTCGTGCCTTCGGTTATGGGCAAGCCTAGCAATGTATCCAAGTTAGAGTCTTTATCTCTTAAAATAAATTGATGGTATAACTGGTTTAACACTTGGTGTAGCCTAGGTTAAGGCAGGTTTGTGTAGGTGCGCGACCTTGATAATCTTATTGTAGACTTAGGAGTGTAATTCTCTAAAATGCCTCAAAACTATAAAATGTTTTTACATGCTCTTTACTCGCAAAATAACCCAATAAAAATGCTCCTTTGACTCCCTCACATTGATCATGCATTTGTTGGTATGACTTGTCGAGTACGGTGGTTGTACACAATATTGCTTCAACTTTCTCCCCTCAGATGAAGAGCTCCTTAGAGATGAAAGCTTTGAGGTCTAGCTTGTTCCTAACATCAAGCACTTGTGGTTGCCCGTGCTAGTTGCCGCTTTTACCATTTCTCTTTGCAATGCTAGGCCTTTGGTCGCCCATGTAATAAAGTACTTATTTACGTTTCCACTTATGTACTCTGTCATTTACCAACTCTGTATCATGTACTATAATGCCCCTCTCCCGTTAACCCTAACAGGTTAACAGAGGAGGAACATCGTTACCTGTAATACCTGTACCAGTTCCAGAAGACCAGCTGGTACATACAGGACATCGGTGGATCACAGCCAAATCTGCTTTATTTATTATGCATAGTCCTTACATAAGTTGCAGCCTCGGACAGAACTCGAGACATGTAATGATACATTACAAAAGTAAGCAGCGGAGATACATGGGTAGACCTATACCCACAAGCACGGCTTGGGGACCTAGACCGAAACCCTAAAACTCCTCGTACTCGACTTGATTCTAGTAGAACTGGCTAAGGGTAGGGTCTTCGTCTTCATAAGCTTCTGAGGGAAAATAAGCAAGGGTGAGTACACGAGGTACTCAGCAAGTCACGGAAATTAGGTGACATGCAAGGCTTAGCAAGGGAGGTTAGGGTTATTTCGCAAAAGTGGTTTTCAAAGATTTTGTGGTTTAAAAGTCTAAGTGTGCTCTTTAAGTTGTCGGAAAGAAGCTCACGCTTTAATCTATTCCGTGAGTTGCTTTGCAACAACTCACCACAATTAAGTTAGTCAGGAAGAGACTCGCATCTCAACCCATTCCACAAGTCTGAGACTTGTCACAATTTCCGATTCAGAGCGTACTATCCTCTAGTACCTCCATTTATGTGGATTCTCTTTATTGTAAAACTTTGCCACTTAACTCAGGCAAACTTACTACGGTGTTATCCAACACCCCGGGTCACACAGGCCTGTTTCCGGCCACACAGATCATCCATCAGTCACATAGACCGATTCTGGTAACGATTCCCAACCCGCAAAACAATTGCACAGATATTTTTAAAATAAAATCTACGCTAGAGGAATCACTTCACATCTGCCCATAACCGTGGGCACAGCTGTTCGAACAGTTCATAGACCTTTGTAAAGGGTGTACGCTTTTCCCACACGACGCAAGCTTACTCCCATACTGGCTAAGCGGGGAGATTCGTGACAAGGCCTTTCCGGAGCCTTCCCAGGATAGCACGTTGCCCTATAAATGGGTCCTCTCGACCAAGTACCAGGAACTTATTTCCTGTACTCAGAGACGGGGGTATATCGCCCTCTTGGCACCCAACCGTTCCCACATTTATTAACAACCGAAAATCATCCTGGGAATACTAGTTACTCGGCTAGGGGCGTCCCATTCCACCCGTGTGGTCACACTGTTATATGCTCAGTGCAATTCCTCAAGGAAACGGTCCTTAAAATTCACGTGGAGCCGGAGCCACATAGGCAGCGATGTCCCATGACCAAGTTTTGTAAAACTATTTTATTTCGCAAATGCTCGACCAAGGGTGTCAAGGTTTGAAATCATTTTTATTTAAAACCCTAATTTTCCCATCGTTGTATTTTTAGTTTAGGTAAAACGGGGTCATCGATATTCGCACTCAAGTACGAACATCAAGATGACGGGGTTACAGGGCAACAATTTATCCAAGGCAGGGTCAAATGCAGCAAATAGGTTAGGCCTGACGGATTCGATTACGAATCACAGCCGATAACAGTTGTGTTCCTAATTATGCAAGTTTTAGAAATTAAAATAAATTTTAAATCATGGGTCCAATATGGTCAAGGGTGACTAGCCTTGCTCAAGGTCCTGCGAGTCTTCGACGAAATCGTCCTTCGGCGACTCCTTGGAAACGGTCTGTACGCGTCACAAAAGAAAACACGTAAAATCACCAAGAATCAGAATCTATCTTATACAACTAATAGTGCCAATGTATAGATCTCAATTTTAGAAAAATTTTGAGAGCTGAATGAGCTCAAACGGAGTTACGGTTTAAAAGTTATGAATTTTCAAAGTTTGAGCTATTTTCTTGGGAATAAAAAGGATAAAAATTATTTTAGGAAAGAAAAGAAATAAAAGAAAAAGAAATCCAAAGGCTGACAGGTGGGGCCCTTAGGTGAGAGAGAAAAAGGGCTGTTGAGACTGACATGTGGGGCCGGCAACAGTAAAGAGAGAGGGAACAGAGAAGCTGACAGGTGGGGCCATTGCGACAGTGAGGAATGGAGAGAGTGTGGGACTGATGGGTGGGGTCGGCTTTGTCAGGAGAGAGAGAAAAGGCGGGGACGCTGGCATGTGGGCCCGGTAGGTCAGTGTGTGGAGGGGAGAGGAGACAGAAGTGCCGACAGGTAGGGCCAGTCCAAGAGGTGGCCACGCCAGCTGACGCGGCGCCCACGTGGTCGTGCCACGTCGGTAGGGGTCTGACGGAGCGGCCACGGCGGGGAATCGACGGCTGGCGATCACCAGAGTCGATCTCGCCGGTGGCGGCGAACCATGGCGAGCGACCAACACTGGCGGAGAGCGGAGGGATCCAAGAACCTAGTGAATGGCTCAGATTGGCATAGCTGGCACCGGAAGATGGTCGGCGACGGCCATCCCGAACCGGCGGTGGTGGCGGAGAGAAGAGATTGTCGTCGGCGACCATTTCGGCTGCAGAATGGCTCGGGTTTGGGTGGTTTGAGTGCGGTGTTACGGGAGGAAGGGATAGAAGGGGGTTAATTGAGCTTTACCTCCGTTAACGGCAAGAAACAGAGTGGCGGCGATGGCGGACGGCGGCGAGTGAATTTGGGCGTTTCGGATTTGGGGATCAATTGGCGTAGGAGATGGGCGGAGGGGAGTCACGGGGTCACGGGGAGTTCGGTGGTGGTGGCGGCTCGGTTAGTGGGGCTCTGGAGCGGCGGTGGGAGCTCGGGTCAGTGCTCCAATGGCGGCGGTGGAGAGAGGATCTTGGTGGTGAGGCTGGCTTGGGCTTGCTTCTTAGTGACCAAAGGGAGGGGGTGGTGGCTCTATTTATAGCGGAGCTTGGGCGCTAAAAGACGGTAGACAAAGCCGGTGGAAGCCAGGGATAAGCTCGAGCTCGGCCGACGAGACTCGTCCATGGCACGGCTCTATGGCTTGCGTCATGCGTGCTCCAGAGAGGAAAAACGGGAAGACGGGAGGATGGCGAAGCAACGGGACGAAGTTCCTGCGCGTGCTCGTTGACATTTGGCGTCCGGCAGCGAGGGAAAAAGCTGCGGCCATGGCTAGCTTTTGACCAGCGGGCACGAGGCGAGGGGCGGAGCGGGATTTGCGCCGGGCGACGGGACAGTGGGGTTGACGACGGTGAGCTCCGCTCTATAATGGCAGGGAGACAAGGAGGGATGGGCGAGTTCTTCTTTGCCGAGGAGGGCTCGGGAGTGTTTGGGATAGATGAGAGAGAGAAAGAGAAAGCGAGTGGCGAGAGGAGGAAGACGACGACGGGGCTGACATGCGGGGGCCGCCTGGCAGGGACGATCGCGTCCGTCCGCGCGCGAGCTACAGGTGGCCGAGATCGAGGGTGGGACAGGGTGGCTGACGTGCGGGCCCCACGGGGATTAAACCCCGCGCGTGCGCACGGCTGGGCCGAGCGCGCCGCGCAGTGAGGGAACAGGAGCAGGCCGAGAAAGGAGGACGGCGGCCCGACAAGCACAGTGCTGTTTAATATTTTTCCAAAGATTTGTTTGAATTGATTTTAGAGGATTTAAATTTTGTAAATTGATTTGAAAAGGGTTTAAAATTTTTGCAATAATTTGGGGAATTTCTACAGAGGTTCTAGGGCTGATTTGGAGAATTTCTTGAGATCACACATGGCACAAAAATTCTAAAATCGAATAAAGAGCCATTCTTTTGAATTTTGATTTTTAATTAAAATAGTTTTAAATCACAAAAATACAACCATTACATGTACCTCACCTCCTGGGACGAGAATTACTGCACTTATGAATGGAAAATAGTTGTGTATTTTTTAGACGTGGCAAGTTGGTATTAGATCCCCCTTGACCCTAGGACGAGCCAGTTGATCCCAGCCTTTAGGAGATATTTTTCTAAAAATGATGCTATACTTGTAAAAAAAATTATTTTGTCTTTGCTCGCTCATTTCTTTTGAAAATATTCACTGACTCCCTCTTTAAAAATTATGTAGATGACAACACCTCTCACCAACTGCTGCTGAGGACTAGAGGGTTTCGTTCTAGAGTTGCGCTACCTTACCATGGCTCTTGGCTACTCTCAGGAGGTGGAGTACACTTGGATTGATGTACCTACTTCCGACGATGCACCACGCGCCTGTTGGGAGGTCACCGCCATGCTCTTCATCGACACCCTAGTCAGGGATTCAATGACGGCTACGGCTGGGGGAGACACCACCAGAAGCGCCTGCCAGAATGCTGCTCTCCTGGCTATCGGCATGCTCCACCACCGCTACAAGATCGAGCTCTTGTACACTCCTTTCCGCTACCACCCTTGCCGCAACAGCCCGATGGACTACTCCAGCTTCTAGGGGATCCGCATGGAGGACAACAACATTGTCGTGCACCTGGCACGTATGGTGGCGGCTTACGACAAGGCCCACGTTGACTTTCACAAGCTTGTGCACCATGGGCTGGTACAGAACAACATAAAGATCCTGGAGCTCCGCCAGGAGAACCTAAAGCTCAAGAAGGAGTTGGACAACTTGGAGGAGGAGATGCACCAACTTAAGCTTGCTCAAGGCCAAGACACCCCACCCAAGTGTCGTCACGTCTACCGTAGTCTGAAGATCACTGTCCGTAAGAGCACCACCAGATCGGGGATTGTCCACGAGTCCCACGCAGTGGCGAGGTTCTTGGTACAAAAGATCACAAAGTAGGAGCCTTCCATTCCCTGTGATGATGGCACCTCTAGAAGTGGCAGCATCGAGCCTATCGTGGTCCCACCTGTCTGATCCTCCTT
Source organism: Oryza meyeriana var. granulata (assembly GCA_003991445.1). Taxonomy (NCBI): domain Eukaryota; kingdom Viridiplantae; phylum Streptophyta; class Magnoliopsida; order Poales; family Poaceae; genus Oryza; species Oryza meyeriana. Next base: position 174,217 of record RYFJ01002690.1, read on the forward strand.
CCACCCCCAACCGTCGAACCACCGGCCACGATTCCATGTCACCGCCATATCTGGCACCCTCCTTCTCGCGCCCTCGCGTTCAAACTCTGAAGACCCAGTCACCGCCCTCACCCCCATATTTCCCCCCACTCCCTGCCTTTCTCTCCCTCATGTGCCAAACCACTCCGCCAGCAGATTCCGCCTCGCTTGGCCTCGATCCCGCCTTCCCTATCCTCCTTTCTATCTTTTCCCCAAACTCCCGAGGCGAGCCATGCCCTCAAACCCCTTCTCCACCACATAAGCCGTGCGCTGCCGCCTTCTGTTGATCGCTGCTGCTGATTGAGGCCTCTCCGAGCCAAGTTGCTGCCTCCGTTCACTTTGCTGGGTAGAGGGAAACCTCAACCACCCCTCCCCCGAAGCCTGCCGTCATCTGAGCACCCCTTTTCCTTGTGAAAGGTGAGCCTCACCCTCGTCACCGGCCCTCAGCCACCAATTCTCACCATCGCATGTCACTTCGCTGTACTGTAAGGTCTCCTTCATTTCCCCAAGGTCTCGAGCAACCCTAGCCATTCTTTTCCCCACGCCAAAACTAATCGGAGACTGTTCCTTGTCGCTGACATGAGAGCTTTGCCGCTCCCGCCATATCCAGCCACCACTCACCGCAGTTCGAGACCGCCCCAAACCTTGTGGACCCCGCCGCCGGCGTGCACAAACCACTAGGAGCCCCGGCCACCCTTCCCTGAAGCCGAAGCCCGCCTGACGCTGCTCCTCATTGCCAACCCGAGTCCGTGCCGCTGCTGCAACCTCGTCGCCGAGCTCCCGTTGTTGCCGCCTTCACCTTCGTGCGCTCGGTGAGGCCCTATTTTCTTCCTCTTTCCCTCTGCCATCGGTCGGGCCCGCCAACGGGCCAGATGGTCGCCGTCGGCAACCGTCGGGCCGCATGCCTCCACCGTCTGGCCTGGCTGGCTGGCGAGCCGACCCCCGCTCCTCCAGGTTGTCTGATCTGTGCTTGGGCGAATCTGGACGGTCCGCGTGGCCTCCCCTCGGCGCCATACTCTTCCTGTCGGTCCACTGTAGCCGCTACGCGCGCTGCCACAGGCCGTGCCCGCATGGCCAGGCACCCGATTGATCCCGACCGTTGATCCGCTTCGGATCAATCTTGGCCATCGGTGCACCGTGGACCGCTTTGGTGGACTCGGTCCATGGTGAACTGCTCTCCCACCGCTCGCTGACCTGTGGGGCCCGCCTATCGGCGCCGCCTCCCTTGCTAACGCCATAATTATTATTTTCCTTCGGGAGAATAATTCATTATTGAGTCATAAATTAGTTTAAAATTCTATAAATGCTTAAAAATAGATTAAAACTTCAAAAACTCAGTTCATACAAACTCCAAATTGGGCCATTAAACTTGCAAAATTCATCTAAAATTAAGCTCTACATGTTTGTTTACTTTTCATGGACGTTAGAGTTTTTTCTTGTTTTGCGTGCCAGCATGTAGATTTCAACGTTTCGAAAGATTGCAGCCTCGAGAAAAATTGTTCGGAAGATTAATTGAAGAAGGCAAGTCACATATTCATCCTTGAGCATGTTGAACCTACATTGTGAAATACTTTACAGTTTACAAATAAATATCATGTTTTGCTAATTACATGAAATATGGGTATACCTATCTGCTTGCTTGTGACCCTATTTATTTGATACCCATTTCCTTGATAGCTTTGGATGATAATTGGACTAGCTTATGTCTCACGTGATGACACACCTAGAAATAGGATATGCTTAGCCCTGCATAGCTTAATTAGATAACTGATGGGAACGATTTTATACTTGGTAACTTGTTGAGCTGTGAGCTCAAGACATTCGGCCATGGTTTTTGGCCTTAATTATTCAACTAAAACTTGATTTAATGGTGGGCTGTGGGTGCATGGTTTGAGAACCGGTTCATGGGAGACCCTTGTCAGGCTTCTTATACTTACCACTAGCCAGCGTGGGCAATGACTGGGCTTATAGTGTAGCTCTTCCCTCTCCTAGGCACCGATGAAGAGGGTGGGCGTGATGGAGTTGGGTCGGACCGAGCTCGGCTTCCAAATCCACTGTGGAGTAAGGGGGTAGCCTGTCCGACATGATGTGCCCTGTGCGGGATGGTGCAACCTTAGCGTGGTGTGGATGGTTTGGAGGGAGTTATGTGAAGGGTCTTGTCATAATCCCTTTCCGGGTGTCGTGGTGGCACATCGACGCACGAAAATGTGCCGTGGATCTATGCCTTATGGGTAAAGTTGTACATATCTGGCCAGAGTAAATATATTCGAATAGCCGTGCCTGCGGTTATGGGCGACTGATCGAGATTCACTGTGATTAGTACTACTCTTAATTAATTTGACACAATGGAACTAGCATAGTTCAGGTGGGTGGTTAGGTCTGATCAACGTGGTGTAACTTTGTTCAGTGAAGATAAATCTTGACTTAATTATTGAACTCTTTTACTGTTTAAATGCAACTGTTTGCAACTGTCTTTACGCAAAAGAGCCCCAAGCCTTTCTTTGCAGTCCCGTGCACAAATGTATCATTGGTGTGACTTACTGAGTATAGTGGGTGGTACTCAACTTGCTATATTTTCCCCTTTTAGAAGTGAAGATTTTTAGTGCTGAAGTTGAGCTTAGAGTATAAGACTTATACCCTAGTTGAGTTTACCTGTGGACTAGAGCTAAAGCCACGCTAGATTTGATCTTCTGCTGCCGTGTTCTTCTCTGCGAGGACTAAGTGCCTCTTTTGTAAGTATTGATGCTTTATTTATGTTTGGATTTGTATATTGATTTATCATTTTGTGTACCCTGGCTTGATTTTTGGATAGGGATTTTAATACACAAAATTATCTGAAAATTGGTCAAATTCTGGCCGTGACGTGTTAAAGCATCTGCAAGAGACTAGCCAAATCAGGCTAGCCAGATGATTGTATGGCTAGCTAGTCATTAAGGTTAGCTAGCTATATTTCCAGCGCACTACAAGAGGCTAGCCAAATCTGGCTAGGTAAATGCTTTCTCTGCCAATTTGGCTAATTAGACCTGGCTAGCCAAATTTGGCTAGCGTGGAGAGAGATTTGGCTAGCATTGGAGAATAGCCAACATGGCTAGTCTCTTGAAGCTTTTTTTTTTTTTATGTTACTAGCTATTTTTTATATGGCTAGCACGATACCTAGGCCTTGAGGGAGTTTTTGGCAACTGCAGTTTCTTTCAGAATCTCCAGCTCTTCAAAATAGTCCAGACTATCACCCAAATCATAAAAATCTGTAGTCCGAAAATGAACTCGAAGCTAGAAGCCGGAAAAAAACAGCTTTTCCATATTCTCACTGGCTGGTTACTTACCAGCTGTTTCTCGGAATCTTGAGCTCCCTGTAAACATGGCCCTAGAGGGTGTTTGGTTCACTATCACATTTTCCAAACTTTGCCACACTTTATTATAGCAACTCCAATAGAATCTCCAAATAGCTCTCCAAGCCAAAATTTGGCCATTCTCACAAAAATTGAGCCTCCAACAGACTTTCTAACCGGATGTTCAAGCCATTTGGCTGGCCAAACTGGTCCCATGTCTGGCCAGTCAAATTCCCTGCCAACCGTGGCCCTACCTAGATCGATGCGAGACAAGGAAGACGGGCAGAGCGAGCGAGGTCATCCCGTTGCCAGCACCGTCGGAGGCCGTCGCCGTCGCTGGCGCTGACTCCGGGCGTTCGGGTTAACCCGAAATTTCGGGTCGGGCTGTTCGGGTTTTTTAAAATTCGGGTTTTGAGATCTGGTACCCGAGATTAGCACCGAAATTTCGGGTACCCGCTATTTCGGGTACCCAAAATTTCGGGTTCATGTTTCGGGTAACCCAATTTACCCGAATACAATGAATAGTGCTACTGGAACTGTAAGTCTGAAACGATTATACAACAGCTAAAAATCCATCAAAAATGATTCAAACAGGTAATTTGTTAATTCAGCCAAATGCATCCATGATCCAGCCATCCAGGATAACCAAGTTACAAACCCTTCTTAGTTAAATATCTTTAGCAAAAGATAAATATGATTAATCTTCTAACATCAACAATAGGAATGGCATTGACACACAAATTCTTAAGTTGCAGATGTTCCAGGTTGAGAGATGGACTTGGTGGAATTGCTTCCTGTTGGCGTTGCACTTGCAGCTGCAACAGTGGAAGCTTGTTCTTTCCCTTTTCCTTTGGCACCAAATTCTTCAATTAACTCTGCAATGCACCAGTGTCAAGTTAATAATACAAAGATGCAGTGAACAATGTAATAATGTTTGAACATGGAATATCTAAATGAAGGAATACTGCACCTTTTTCTAGAATGGCTAATTGCTCCATATTCTCTTTAATGTCTAGAGGTAATGATCGTCTCAGCCAATCTTGTGTACAAACTAGAGCTTCAAGCATAAATGGAGTAAGAGAGCTACGGAAGTCATCTAAAATGCGTCCACTTGTGCTAAAAGCTGACTCTGAAGCTACTGTAGAGATTGGTATGGCAAGCAGATCACGGGCCAAGCGAGATAGAATTGGAAATCTTTGTTCGGATGCCTTCCACCAGACAAGAAGGTCAATCTTCATTTCTGTGTTTTCAGTTTCTTCAGCAAGATATTTGTCAAGTTCAGACTTAGTATTGCTGCTTGAACCATTACTTACCCTCATCCTCTTGGCGATAACTTCTTTCAGCTTGCTTCCTCTACCTCCCTTTGTTGCAACTGCATCACTTACTTCGATTGTCTCTTCACTTGGAGCATACATTTTACTGTATTCCTGAAACAACTCATGAAGGCAAGTGTTAATAGCTTCCCAAACTAACTTTCCCCTTTCCTCCCCAAATATTTCCTCAAGACAGCCAGCAAAGATAACTTGTATCTTGGATCAAGACAGCCAGCAACAAAAATCAATAAATTAAGATTCTCCTTCTCCTTTCCCTTTCCCCTACCCTTCTCTGATTCATGGTCATTTGCATTGCTGGTGTGCCAAAGTGCCCAATATTTGTCAAATTTTTCTTTCATTCTCCTGCCCATTGCTGATTGTAAAGCATCTGTGCTATTCAGCCAAGATTGAATCAGCAAATGTACTTCTCCAATCTCATGAAAGAAAGTATGAGACGTGATATGGAGTGTATTAGAGACACGTACAGTAAGATCATGGAAATGTCCAAGAAAATTTGCCATCTTCTTAACATTTTCCCAATCAGTTTCATCCGGATGTCCAAAGCCATCCCTTTCTTCAGATAGATCAATAACATAACTCACATCTTCTTCAACTAACCTTGTGAACACCTTCTCATAAACAGTTGCAGCTTTAAGCATGAGATATGTGGAGTTCCATCTAGTTGGGATATCAAGCTTCAGATAAGGTCTGCTCTTTATCTTTTCTTCCTCCACAATTTCCTTAAATTTGATCTTTCTAGGACCACCTTTTCTAATATATCTAACTGCAGCTCTAACACGCTTCAAAGACAGATCCACTTCTTTTAGGCCATCTTGCACGATAAGGTTAACAATGTGTGCTACACACCTCATGTGTAAGAACCTGCCATTTGCTATGTTGGTTGTACTGAGCTGTCTTCTCAAATAACTGACCCCAGTGTCATTTGCACTTGCATTATCAACTGTTACAGTAATTACTCTCTCTATACCCCATTCAGCCAAGCATCTCATCACATTTTTCCCAATGTCATCCCCTTTGTGCCCCTTCACCATGAAAAACCAATTACTTTCTTATGTAAACTCCAGTTCTCATCAATAAAACTTGCAATGACAGTCATGTAGCCATCTTGCTACTGAGAGGTCCAGCAATCTGTTGTTAAGCAGACCCTTTGACAAGAATCTTTGAAGAATTTCTTTAGCTTCGCTTTCTCTTGGAAGAAACAACGCACTACATCTCGAGTGCATGTTCTTCTAGATGGAAGTTGGAAACGTGGGCAGGCTTTGAACATAAACTTCTTTAATCCTGCCTTCTCGCCAAAGCAAAAGGGTAACTCATCTTCTATGACCATCTCAGCAAAGGCAGCCCTAAGTGTGTCACACCCTGAGTTTAGCCACACAGAAACTTACCGGAGAAAATACCTAAGAAAAGGAATTTTAAAATGGCTAGAGAAATTAATTGATGGTGTAAAATGCAAGATAATAAATTGTCGTGGCCGGGAATATTTTTCTTGTATTCTCTGTGCCAAAATACATTAACTGGATTTTTAGTGGAATTTACAGAGCGCCGGAACTATTTTTAATAAATCAAATACGCTTATCGGAATTAACATCGTCCTGGAAATCTTTTTCTTTCTTCCTTTCTCTTTTTCTCCCTCGGGGCCGCTGGCCCGCTCCTGTGCCGCCCGCGCCCTCGCTCCTCGCGCCCTCGCCCTCGTGCCCGCGCGCTCGCGCCCTCGCTCCTCGCGCCCTCGCCCTCGTGCCCGCGCGCTCGCGCCCTCGCCCCGCGCCCGCGCCCCGCACCCTGTGCCCGTGCCCTCTCCCTTGCCCGCGCCCCGCGCTCTCTCGTGCTCGCGCCCGCGCCAACGCTCCTCCCGCTGACAGGCCGGGCCCGCCTGTCAGCATCATCGTTCTCCTCCGTCCGAATCGGGCGGAGGGGAAACTCCCCGGGGCAGTCCGATCCGGCGCCGTCCTCCTCATCCTCCCGCACTCGCACTCGTTCAAACGGTCGCGGACCGAGTCCGCCCCACTCCCCCGAGTTCTCCGGCGTCCACGTCCCCTCTCTCCCGTGAACCACGCGCACGATGCCCACGCCGCCGTCCACTCTCCCGTGCACGATTGGAGCCGTTCGGCCTCGATCTCTCCCGGCCGACTGTTTATAAACCATCTCCACCCTCTCCTCCATCTTTTCCCCAACACGCCGAGCTTTCCAGTGCCCCAGAACCCCGTCGCCACCGCGCATCCGAGCTCCACCGTTTTTCGCTGCCTCCGGCCACCGCTCGCCGCCGTTCCGGACGCCGCCAGGCCACTCCGCCACCGCCTGCACCTCCGCCGTGCCGCGCCGCATCTCGGCCGCCACTCCGTGGAAGCCGAAGCTCGCCGGACCGCCTCGCCCGCGCGCACGGTGAGTATCGGCCTTCCGCCTCCTTTCCGGCCGATGTTTCCTGCCGCGCCGTGTCTCCATTCTCCACTCTAACTCCTCTCCCGTCCTCCTCATCCTCCAGGACACCTCGGCAGCCGCCTCTCGCCCGTTCCCCGCCGTCGGAGCTCCGTCGCCGACGTCGTCCCGAGGCCGCCGCCGCCTTTTCGTTGCCACTGTCATCTTCGCGCCGTCGCTCGCCGTCGCGAGCCGCCGGTGAGAACCCCCTCCGTTTTCCCGTTCATTTCCGCCCCTCCGTGTGGTCGTCGCCGCGCCGGGTGGTCGCCGTCGTCGACCATCGGGTCGCGTGCGCGCCGCCGCCTCCCGCTCGGGACGGCTGGCTTCGGCCGCCGCTCCCCGGGGCCGTCCGTTCTGCCGGGTGGCAGATCGGGGCCGCCCGCTCGCTCGCCCGCGTGGTGCGCCCGCTCTCGGCCGCGGTGGACTTGGTCCGCCGTGCGCCTGCCTCTCGCACGCCACTGGCTGGTGGAGCCCGCCGGTCGGCGCCGGCTTCCCAGTCTAGTGACGTCATTAATCGGTTAATGCGCATTAAATCACTGGTTAATTATATTCACTCTGAAAATAGCAGTAAACTTCAATAAATCATAACTATGTCATGCGAACTCTGATTAAGTCCATTCAAATTTCATTAAATCCAGAAAAATGCCAAGAATCCATTAAAAATACTTTCAGCCCATGTTTGTTGACCCCCATGTACTGTTTTAATTGTTTATGCACTGTTTGTTGTAGAATCCGACGCCGGTAATTCTCCTGCGTATTTCGAGATCGTAGCCGAATACCTTGAGCCGGAGCAAGGCAAGTCGCACTGATACTTTGATCAATTCGTACCCATTTTTCATTAAATTGCTTTGTTTACGCAAATAAACTGCATTATTTCAATAATTCATGTGGATTGGTATTGCCTATACAATGTTAGGTTTCAGCCTTAGTCTTGATAACTAAATCCTTGTCACCTGGGTAATAATATGAGTAGAATATGATCCCTAGGATGCTTAGCCATGCTTAGCAACATAGCTCACCTGGGTATTAAATAATGTCTTTTTTTATATAATTCGACTCAATGTCGGAAAAATGGAACCATGGATAGGTTGTTGTTAAATTCCTAAAATTTTGACCTAAATGGTGGGCTGTGGGTGTATGGTTTGCTTGTCACACCCATGGCAATTAAGGACCGGTTCGCGGGAACCACTTGGGCAACTTCCCGTACTTGCCACAAGCCAGCGTGGGCAACGGCTGGGCTTGAAGCGTTTCTTCTCCCTCTCCTAGGCACCGATGAAGAGGGTGGGCGTGATGGAGTTGGGTCGGCCCGGGGTAGGGTTGATCGGCTGCCGGATTCACCGTGGCGCAAGGGGGGTAGCCTGGCCAATATGGCGTGCCCTGTCGGCAGGTGCAACCTCAGCGTGGTGTGGATGGTTAGGAGGGGTTGCGTGAACGGTCCTGTCACAGCCTCGCACGGGACATCGTGGTGATGTACTGGCACACGGGAACGTGTGTGGGGGCTGTGTCTTGTGGGTACAGTTGTACACCTCTGATCAGAGTAAAACTATTCGAATAGCCGCGCCCGCGGTAATGGGCACATTGGCCAAGACTCACCGTGATTAGTCTCACCCTAGATAATTAATCTGGTTTTATCAAACTGGTGTTGTGGAAGGTGTGTGTCCGGTCGGCGTGGTTGAGCTGACCGGGGGTGACCGGTTAGCGTGGTGTAACGCTAGTCGGTGGAGACTGGTGAGTGTGGTTTAACTCTCATCAGTTTCGCCTGGTGGTCGTGGTGTAACTTCCATCAGCGCGGCCTGGTCAACGTGGTTTAGCGTTGGTCGGGAAAAGCTGGTCAGCGGGTTACGTTGTCCGGTGGTGACTGGTTAACGTGGTGTAGCGTTAATCAGTGGAGTCCGGGTAACGTGGTGTAACGGTACCCGGAGGTGTCTGGTGAACGTGGTGTAGCGTTCATCAGTGGAGACTGGTTGACGTGGTTTAGCGTCAATCAGTTGGGAATGGTTGGGCCTGGTTAACGTGGTGTAACGTTAATCAGTGGTGAATTAATATTGTTAATTAAATCAACTTTTCAATGTTTGCGAACTACTCCCTTTTGCAACTGCTTTTCCGCAAATAAACCCTATCCCATCTTTGTACCCGGTGCATATGCATTTTTGTGGGTGTGATTTGTTGAGTACTGTGGGTGGTACTCAGCCTTGCTCCAATTTTCCCCCCAGTGTTGGAGGACGCGTCAGTTGAAGATCATCCTGAGGAATAGGCTGGCTCCGCCGTCAAGGTGCCTGTGGGAATGGAATCGGCTGCTTGGCCAGATGTTTATAGACTCCGTTTTACCTTTTTTTTCCGCTGCACTTATGTAATTTACAGTTTACCCTGTTTGTAAGACACTCTGTATGGCAACTTGGTTTGTGTACCCTGGCTTTCCTGGGCAGGGATTTATTACACATTAATGTTCAGAATTTCGGTGCGAATTTCTGGGCGTTACAAAGTGCATCTTGATCAAACCTCCAAGTGCCAACACAATCACCTTGAGTTACTTGTAGAGTACCTTGCGTGTCATCTTTGAGAAACTTATGTGGGTTGCGCTTGCAAACATTCAAATGCCTCTTCAAGGCTGATGTACCATGGCCCTTTGATTCTGCCTTCATGTTGCGGCGATAATATTTGCACGTAGCAGTCTTGAAAACACCATCATCATCTTTGTTCTTAATAAAGTGTTGCCACACATCTGACCTAGGTGCCATCTCCTTCCTCCCCACATCCTTATCCACATCAACAACTTCAATTTCAGCAGTTGAACCCTGACTCTGTGATGCCGCTACAGCTGTAGGCTGATTTTGTGATGACTGACTCTCAATGCCCAGTGCCACAGAGTCAACCTCCATATCCTCAGGTTCAGGCATCTATAAGACAAAAAGGAAAATAACAGATAAATGAACAGAGCATACAGAATAGAGCATACAGCCATACAATGAACATCTCGCGAAACATAACTACTTAACTAGCCATACAGAATCAAACGGATTGAAAGAACATAATAAAAAGTTTAGAAACATACATTGGATGATTCCTCTGTGGTTGCTGCCATTGGCGTCGAAGAACAGCAGCTGCATGGCACTGGGAGGTAGGGAGCTGCGCCGTTCGCTGGTGCCGGCACGACGAGCCGATGATGTTGGGAGCTGCTACGATGGCGCGGCCCCGACGCCCCCGAGAGATGGGGTGGCGATCGCGAGGTGGCAGGCCTGGCGGTGCCTCAGCCTGTGCCCTGCTTTGTGTGCCCGTGCGGCCGTGCGGGAGATGGGGGCGGCGCGCCGGCGCGGCTGGCAAGGCGCCGGGAGCAGGGAGCGGCGCGCTGGCCCAACGCAGTGGGTGGTTGCGTGCCTGTGTTTGGTGGCGGCGGTGGGTCAGCTGGGTTGATTTCAGCTAGGGTTAGAGGTTAGTCGTTGGACTGGGCTGAAACCAGTGTTTTCCTAGACGGTCGGGCGAGGGGCGCGGGCGAGGGCGCAGGCGAGGGGCGCGGTAGAGGGTGCGGGCGCGGGCGAGGGGCGTGGGCAGAGGGCGCGGGAGCGGGCGAGGGGCGCGGGAGAGGGCGCGGGCGCGGGCGAGGGCACGGGCGAGGGGCACGGCCAAATTATTTCGGGTAAATCAGGTTTTCGGGTACCGGGGGCACCAACCCAAATCCACCCGAAATCAATTCGGGTTTTCGGTATCCTAACCCGACAATATGTCTCAGGTTTCGGGTTTTTCGGGTTCGGTCTCGGGTTTTTTCGGGTTCGGTCTTCGGGTTCGGGTTTTACGCCCGGAGTGAGTTGGCGCCCTCGTCCGAGGCCACCCCCTATCGCTGGCACCGTCAACCCCCGTCCCGCCTCTCCCTTCTCACAGCGCCGACGCGTTCTCCGCTTCCGCCCGCCTCCTTCGGAGCCGAGGCCGTCTTCCTCTGCCGGATCTGGAAGCCACGCCGACGACATAGGGTGGACTGGAGGATGGCGCTCCCCGGCGGTGGCGACAACGACTAGGAGAGAAGGGGATGAGGAGACACCGAGGCTGAGGCGCTCAGCTAAGCCCACGGCGGTTGCGTGCACTTCCCTCTGCTGCTTCTGCTTTCCTCCTTCCGATCTGCGTCGATGTTGTCTGCCTCCTTCCCGATTGTGCTGAATTGGTCAGCAAATCGAGCCGCCATCTCCCCCTGCCCCCTACCTGCATAGTCCGCCGGTCTCGCACTGAGGGAGTGAGGGCTCGTGCCAAACAAAAACATGAGGAAAACGAAGGAGGAAGAAAAAGAAAGGAGAGGATGACATGTGGGTCCCACCAATATGGAGAGTATGATATGGATAGTCTGTTGCAGTATGCAGTAAATTTAAAGAAGAGTCTTTCTAGGTGGCTTGCCAAATGGACAAATAGAAAGTAATTATTTAAAGAGACTAGATACTCATAAATTGTTGTTTGTTTTAATTTTTTTACCATAACTTATCTACGATGTGGTTATTAATTTGTTAGCCATACCGTTTGCTCGGTTTCGCAAGCATGTTTAGCAACGTCTTGGCTTCAACTTTCAAGACCTCGCCATTTTACAGATTTCACCGTCCGTCTCCAACTCTCCAATCTCCGTGCATAATGAGGAACGGGCGGAACCGCGGTCGCCACCATCAGAGGAGCAAGCGAGGAAGAGCAACAAAGGGAGAAAAACTCAAGACGGCTAGAAAGTAGCAACTCAAGAGGAACAGCAGGGTCCAACCCCAATCATCGGATACCACCTTGCCCCACAAGATTCCGAGGACAGCAAAGACAGCGACGGGATCGCGTCGCGAGAGAGCCCGAATCGCAAATCGGCTTCCCCCCGCTTTTTTTTTTTTTTTTGCCTTCCCGTCGATGTCCACGGAAATCACAGTGTGGAGTAGGGGCAAGAAGTGAGTGCTGTATCTTGTGAAAGCGAGAGGTTTGGATCCAGTTGTTGATTGCCTGGAAGCAGCTCTTCGTCTCCCGGCTATAAAAGGGGCGGGCCGGAGCCGGGTTGCGGCGAGGCCGCCCTCCACAGGTTCTTGGCATTTGTCTCGTTCTACCTGCTCTCTGGTTTCAGATCCGGGAGGGGACTGAGCCTCCAAAGGTATGCCCTTTTCTTTCGATTCCTTTTTCCTTTCAGTTTTGAGTTCTTGGTGAGGATTCTTGCTTGGATTGGGAAGATCGTTTCTTTCTTGGGGCTTTGTGTCGGTTGTAGGTGAAAACGGATTCCTCTTCGTTCAGTTTTGGTAGCTGGTGCTGGTTCGTGGGGGCGCAGTGATTTTGGGGATAAATTTTGGATATGTATGCTGATTAGGATGGACTTGAACTATCATTTATACAACCGTATCGTAGGTTCTGCTCGTGGTTGTGAATTGTGGTGGAACGGTTGGATTTTGGGCTGAGCTTTAGTTGGCCTTGGTGACATATCCTTGCAGCTTGTCTCTTTGTGCGTTTCGTCCAATTTTCTGGATAGAATTTGATTTACTTTATATTGTGACTTAGTAGCGTTTGTTAGGTTAATCCTTCTAGTAGCCTTTTGGTAGAAGAGAGAAACGAACTTCTTTCTTCATGGGTATACCCATTATCAGAACCGTTTTCTTCTTTTTAAGGAAAATTAGAACTGTTTTCTTCTCTCCATAAGTCCATACCCTCATTAATTCAGAATGTGCTAAATTTATTTCATGGGAATATTAAAGTTGCACAACATAAGAAATGGAAACCAAGCTAAAAACTGTCTGATTCGAAGCAAGTTAGATTCATGATACTAACTGTTCAACACAAAGCATACTGGGTTATTCAGATAAAAAAAAACTCTATTGCCGTAAATCCCTTGTTAGAGTTTGTGTCAAATATGTGTACATAGTCGGTTACAGTTTAGGACTTGGAGTGGCGATAGTAGCATAGGTGTGGGTACAACTGGCCGGTCTTGTCAGCCGGTGGTCGTGGATACCCGGATACACTGTAATTATGCTGGATCGGGGAGGAGCGCCCGTAATCAGTGCCCCGGGGATGTAGGCTTCGGCTGAATCTCGTTAACACATATCGTGCCTCGGTGTCGTCATCAGTTTTGGATCTTCCATGGTGTTCTTCCGCATTTAGTTTCCGATGTCGATTTTGGTGCCCTTTTTCTAACATCTCTGACAGAAATCTTTGATCCAGGAGAGTGACAAGACATAATGGGGATCAGCAATGAATCGTCAAATGGGAGCCAAGAGATCGTGCACAAGGAAATACGAGATGAAACCACACCACTTCTGCCGGTCAAGGTGAAGGAGGAGGGGTTTCATGAGTTCAATGGAGCTTCATTCTCCGGGGCAGTTTTCAATTTATCAACCACTATTGTTGGGGCAGGAATTATGGCCTTGCCAGCCAGTATCAAGATGTTGGGCATCATCCCTGGGATTCTGATGATCATCGTTGTGGCATTGCTCACAGAGGCATCCATTGACATGCTTGTCAGGTGCAGCCACCAGGGAAAGATTACGTCTTATGGGTGGCTAATGGGTGAGGCTTATGGACAGTGGGGGAGGATTGCGCTGCAGGCCTCCGTCGTCATAAACAACATTGGCGTGATGATTGTTTACATGATTATTATTGGTATTCCTTCTAGGCTCTGCTGTTACATTCGAACATTTAGACTTTTTGAGATGTGCAACTGAAATTTGTTGAGCTGGGTTTCACATAAATAATCTAGAGCTCAAGTAGAACATCTTTTATTCTTAGTGTAGTTAACTCAGGGCAAAAAAATTGTAGTGAAAAAAGGCATTATCTTGGTGATGTTTACAACTAGTTGTTAGGCTTGGATTTCTTAGCACTTCACTCTCAAGCAAAAAGGATACAAATTTGGCTGCCCTATCAGCTAGTTTGCTCAATTTTTTTACTACCAATTGGAATCTAGCAACCAAAAAACAATTGACCTATCCATTCTGAGCTAGCAGTATGAGGTAAGAGTCATAGGATAGTTTCTTTTTAATCGATACGTACCTTTAGGACAGACAGCTTTATTTGTCCTGAACTGAAATTGATATTGGTTCTTAAACTTGTAACAATAGGTGATGTATTATCTGGAACATCATCAACTGGTGTTCACCATCGTGGTATACTTGAGGGCTGGTTTGGAGCTCGTTTCTGGAATTCACGTGCCATTGTTCTTCTTGTGACGACTCTCTTTGTGTTTGCTCCATTGGTGAGCTTTAAGCGTTTGGGTATGTCTTAATGCTTGTATATTATTAAAAAAGTATCTTTTGCTGTACTACTTGATATTATTGGCTGCATGATGTCACTTATATCTTGTCAACTGTCATGCCCTGTAGATTCATTGAGATACACTTCTGCCCTATCAGTTGCTCTTGCTGTGGTTTTTGTCGTCATTACTGCTGGAATTGCTATCATCAAACTCATCAATGGAACTGTAGCGATGCCCAAACTTTTTCCAGAACTAGATGGTCTTAGTTCCATCTGGAAGCTCTTCACGGCTGTCCCTGTTCTTGTCACTGCCTACATCTGCCATTACAATGGTATGCACTCTCAGTGCTCAGACATTAAACATTATTTGAAGTATTCAATAATCTGATGTCTAAATGCATGTTCTCATGATTCACAGTTCACAGCATTGACAATGAGCTTGAAGACAGAACACAAACTAAACCTATCGTGCGAACATCACTGTTCCTCTGCTCCAGTGTTTACATTGCTACAAGTTTCTTTGCATATCTCCTCTTTGGCGAGGGTACCCTAGATGATGTTCTCGCCAACTTTGATGCAAATCTTGGCATTCCATTTAGCTCTGTCTTTGATGATATAGTGAGAGTTAGCTATGCTGCCCACGTCATGCTTGTCTTTCCCATTGTCTTCTATGCCCTTAGGCTCAACTTGGATGGATTGCTCTTCCCCACATCAAGGCACATTTCTCGTGACAACAAGAGATTTGCCATCATCACTATCTCACTCCTCACAGTAATTTATCTTGCTGCCATCTTCATACCGAGCATTTGGGATGCATTCCAGTTTACTGGTGCCACTGCTGCTGTCCTGATTGGTTTCATCTTTCCTGCCATGGTTATACTTAGGTAACTAAATTATTTCTCGATGTGTTATATATTCCCTCTGTGTTCATGCATTTTCGTACCGAAGCATAACATTTCGGCTTTGTTTTTTTTCTAGGGATCCTTATGGAATTGCATCCAAGCGTGACAAGATATTGGCTGTAACCATGATTGTGCTTGCTGTTCTCTCCAATTCTGTTGCTCTGTACAGTGATGCAATGAATATCTTCCGTAAGAAAGAGGTGGCCTGAATGTCAGACTCCAAAGGAATGGCATCAAATATCAATGATGCAGGAAGCGTGGCTTCATGCCACAAGACTCAGATGCTGTGAAGGGAAATGATTTCCTGGAATCCAGCGAAAGAAGATCTGTTGATCAGCAGTTGAGGTTCCAGTCACTTGAAAGAATTGGATGGTTGAATCTGTGTGGTTTCTGTGCTTAAACCGGCTCAACTTCGAATTGAGCTGCTTGCATTATGTGTATTGTCAGCGTGCTTGTATCAACAAGCAATGTATGGCTTCAGAAAGCCGTTTCACAATAATGTACAGTTTTGAAAATATTTTAGATGAGTTAAATGTCTATGTACACGCCATCTATCACTTTTGTATCAAGTTTGTACTTGTTTGAATTAATATGCCATGATAATGTAACTTACTTAAGGAAACTCTGATTGCCAATTATGTTGAGAAGTAGCATTGATATGCCAAATATGATATTAAAAACCGTAATACTACTTTGTACAACTTTTCCACAGCATGTGCTACTGTGTACCAATCTTAGAATTGCACATAGAGTTCAGAAAGAAAGATCTATCACACCACCTTATTTTTGCCTTCTGCTGGTGACCAAGAGGTACCAATCTCAGCTGAATCTCTTTGCATCTTGAAAGGTCAAGGCTCCAAGCAATCAACAGAGCAAATTATGCACTCCGGGGCCCAGTCAGCTGCTAACAGCTGCTAATGTGAGGGACCCTTGAAAGAAACATTGCTCTTTGTCTCACGTTTTTTTCGTTAATATTCATTTGTTAGGATACTTGGTATCACGTCCAGCCAATGGGCACACAATGGCAGAATCCTAGAATCCCTAGTTGTGATAGGCTTATCTTTTCAGTCACTGAAAAATTACGACTGGTACTAGCAAATTTGCACTCTTAGACACTTAAGATATGATTGATGAGTTTGAATCAGAGGAAATTCTTGGCACAACGACAATTGATGTAAGTATGATTATGATAAATAAATTGCAGATGGAGGGTTTAGAGCCACAAGTTTAGGCGTTGGACAGGAATTATTCAGAGATCAATTCATAGAGGTGTCCAGATGATATTTCCTTGAACAATAATTTACTCTGATTTGCAAGCTATAGCTGAGAATTGTTTAAGGTTTCTTGTCTACATCAACATACAGAACTCAGTTGGCGAAAACAATCATCTGGTTTTCATTACGTCACTTGGAGAAACAATTATGCTCCACTTGTCCATCTTGTCAATGTTGATAGGTCTTGTCAGAAAGTGAAAGAAATACATTAGGGAGTTAGAGCAATTAGAATATGATTGTGTAAAGCATTTAGTAAGTTAATTCAGCCATAAATCACAACCTAACATCTGAATTCAGATTGACCAACGGGTAAAGCAGACACTTCAGGCTTATTTGTAATGTAAGAATTTTAAAGGATTTTCACTGTAAACAGTCCAATTCCTAATAAAATCCTCCACATGTTCCTGCATTCCAAAGGTCCCCATGAAGAAAAAGGAGACGATTTATGTACTGAACAGTGAACAAACTTAGGAAATTAAAGGATCTCACTGTAGTATAGACCATTGTATCAGTGCACTTGAATGTGAAATAGGCAGATTCTACTTAAGTGGGCATGTAAATTACTCTATCTGTTCTAAAATATAACTACTTTTAGCTACGAATCTAGACAAATATATATTCAGGTGCAGAGCTAAAGGTAGCTATGTTTTGGAACAGAGATAGTATTCAGCAGCAAACTGACAAGCTTAACTGGGCATGTAAATTATTCAACAGACTGACAAGCTTTGATTTTGTTGGCATCTACATTCAGTTGGACAAGAATTAATTACTCTCTCCGTTTTAAATTACTTATCATTTTAGTTTTGTCCTAAGTCAAAGGTTTGTATCTTTGATCATTAATTTCTATAAATTCATATAGTTTAACGTCATAAGATTTATGTTTTTATTCACTTTGAGAAATATTTTCATAATATATAATTCATATGTTGTTTAACTATACAATTTTTTAAAAATTAATGGTCAAAGATATAAATATTTAACTTATAACAAAGTCAAAATGATAAGTAATTTAAAATTTGATCTTATTTACTGTACCAGGATAAGAATTTAACATGCGTATCCTTTCGTTTCATGGATTAAGAAGCAATTATTGCTTCTTGAGAAAGTGGGTCACTGGTTAGCAGTGTTGCTGCCAAGTTGAGGTATACTCCTCTCATCTTAAAATAAACCAATTTTAAAGTTTAAATTTTATTTTAGAATAAATTAATTTCTATCTTTTATCTATCTTGATCTAAATCCTTCAATACCCTTTACTTATTCACTCAATAATACTAGTTTTCTATTTATGAGGAATATTTTAGTTACTTTTTTTCTCTACTAAATATGTATTGGGATGATCCGAGTGGATTTTTTTTGAGGAGGGAGCGAGGAGTAACTTTTATGCCCTTTTGGAGAAACAAGGGTCGTCTCCAACTTGTCTATCCTACTGTCACCAATAGACCGATACAGAATTTATCTCGTATGATAGAGTTGGTTGCGTGCATTTTTAAGTTGGTGCAGAGGCTGCGAGTTACATCACTCCTGTTATCTTAAAAATTCAGATGTAAACTACAATTCCACAACGTCCATCATTGTTCACTTGCAAATTCACATCAATGGTTCAACTGGATTTGGACTGCGTACATTCCACAACTGCCTACATGCCATATTTTCAAATGCAATTATCCCTTATCTGTACTTGATCACTGACATGTGAATTTGAAGTCTCTTCTTCTGAGGAGCAGAAGTTGAAAGTCTCTGTCATTGGACTTCCTCAGTACAGGACATTTCAAAAACCATTATGTGCTTTCAAATTTGAGATTCGGCTAGGCTACTTGCTCGTTCATAAACGTTTTTTAAACTATTAAATAATATGTTTTTTAAATATTTTCTATATAAAAGTTTCTAAAAAAATTATATTAATCTATTCTTTAAATTTAAAATAATTAATATTTAATTAATCATACGTCAATAGCTTACCTGTTTTGTTTTGTGTATCTTTAAAAATCTCAGCCCAACTTCAGATTCGACCGCACCCTTACCGGTGTCTTCAGCTTCACACATCAAGCCAGGTTTCACTGCTCTAATCAAGGCTTCTCATTTAAGTTTACACTGTCTTTCCTACCATTGAAGTTTACACTGTCTTTACTAGACCTTGCTAATTTTTCATCTAGCAGGACGATCGGCTGATGAGCTGGTTGTTTGAGACGCGTGGAATAGTGGCAGTAACATGCAGCTCCGTGGCTTATGCTTTACTTTACACACTTATTTATACTAAATCAAATCTTAATTACAGCATTAGCTTCCAGATCGAAGCTTTCAGGATGAGATGCGTACGTAACATGCAACCTCGTTACCGGATCTCGTTGCCAGTTAAAGCGTAAACAAGTTTCCTTAAAACTTAACAGTAAACTATTCTTAACAACTGAATTCTATATTTCTACTGAAAATGACACCCTGTTTCAGAGTTCAGAAGAGGAGAAGAATTGATTTAGCTTTAACCTGTCCAAATGGGGACCCTACTGAACAGCGGAGCCATCTGTCAGGTGGAGCCTGACACGGCTGGGGCCCACCTGGCAGTGAGAAATGTTAGCTGTAGCTTGCAGTTAGCAAAGGCGACAGTGTCCTTTTGAGAAAGCAATAGCGTAACGCCCCCACAGGCCGCAGCCTAAGCCTAAGGTTAGTTGCTTCACATGCTGGCTTTCCGCATCTTTATCATGGCTGTCGCCAAGATTGGCGCCTCAACTTGCTCTAGTTTAGAACTCGCCTTCAAAGTTTAAACTTTTTTTTTTGTTGGCGTTTAAATTTCCAAGTCTCATATATGAAGATTTTGCCTTCAGAGTTCAGAAAGTGTATGTTGATTGCACAATAGAGAATCATCCAACTAGAACGAACAAATTTCGATAGCAAACAAACGACTGATAGTAATATGTTTCTAAGCCCCTGCTAATCTTGGTTGCTCCTACATCCTTCAGTCATGTGACATTTTAAATAGCGACACAGTCTAACCATATGTCCTATTTTTTAAGATTATTCATCAAATTATTAAAACGATTATTTACTCCGTACTTCGAAAAATACATTTTCTTTAGTAACTTTCTTTTACAACACATTGCTTAGACCACTTTATCTGTTAAATTTATTTATTAAAATATTTAATTTATCTTATAATAAAGTAGAAAATTTACGAAAATAATCTAATCAATTATCTATCTTAAACGTCTCGAAACTTATTTGTGACCGGAGAGACGAGAGAGTATTTTTTGTTAGAAGCTTAATCCCTTCTTTAATTAACATCATTAGCTTTTAATGACTAATATAACAAACCACCGCTGCTGCCCTTCTCGGCGTTTCCCTTTTCTCCGATCGCAGCAGCTTCCGCGAAGAAGCCGCCATTAAAAAACCGAGCTTTGCCACGCCCAGGTAAGCGAGCAGCGCGCAGCGCAGCATCTCGAGCGCCGCTCCCGCCACGCGCGCCACCGCCGCCCAAGCCGTAGCGAGCGGCAGAGCTCTCTCTCTCTCTACCTGCACTGCCCGCCCGGCGGCGAGGAGGGCGGATGGGGGCGGTGGCCTCCACGGTGGCAGCGCGCTTCGCCTTCTTCCCGCCGGCCCCGCCGTTGTACGGCGTCGAGCCGCCGCCCTCGCCGGCCGCCGTGGCGGCGGACGGGGCGGTGGTGGAGCTGAGCGGGGTGCCGCGGCGGGCCGGCGTGGAGGCGCGGCGGTTGCCGACGAAGCGGGGCACGGAGGTGGTGGCCATGTACGTGCGGCAGCCCGGGGCGCGCCTCACGCTACTCTACTCCCACGGCAACGCCGCCGACCTCGGCCAGATGTACGAGCTCTTCGTCGAGCTCAGCTCACACCTCAACGTCAACCTCATGGGGTACGCCACACCCACGCGCGCTTGGATTGGATTGGAACGTGATCCTCTTCGTTATCATTGCTTTATGATGCTACTATGTTGCTTAATTCATGCGAAAGTCTGGATCTTTGAGCTATCGTGTCTAGGACGTTCATGATGGCATCAGGGGCCTCGTCTGCTTTGATTGTGCCTGTTCGTGCACGTTTGGGATCCTGGCATGAATCGGTAGGAATATTTGGGTCTCCACTGTTCTTAGTTTGCATTTGAGTTTAAGAGTTAAATGCAGGTCCAGTGCAATTGGCCTTATTTTACTTTGGAGCGAAAAATGCATTATGTGGTGCTGTTCGTTTTTTTCTTTTCACTAATTTGATTACCGCTGAAAAATTGGTGGAACTTTCGTAATATTCAAGGCCGTGCTTGCAATTGGTTCTGTATTTGCAGAAGGAGGCGATAGTTACTGTTGCTACTCATGATTGTCTTGAAGTGTTGGGTTATGGAGTGTGGTGGAAATATTCATGTGTTGTTGTATAAGTCGCCAGTCGGAATGTCTGAGATGGCAGTTGTTATCTGGCTGTGTGGTTCATAAGGTGAGGCTATTGTGGTGAATAATTGGTAGATTTGATTGAAGTTGATGATTATTTTTGTACTAAGCTTTAAAGCTGACTGGAAAGTTTGGATGCTAGTGTGCTGTCCTAGCGATGGGAGAGGATGTCTGCATCATTTCACTACTATTCTGTTACTAGTATATATGGTCTTGGGAAGGGATGGAAGAATGAACATTTATATCAGAGATTTTAATTCTAAACCCTGGATCAAGTGTTAAACGACTCAATTGATATTATGGAACTGGTGCATTTGGTGTAGTGGAACCCAATTTAGTTGCCATCTTTGAAAAAAAAATTGAATACCTCATTGGCTTATATAAATGAATCTGTAAGATGATAATGCTGAGTTCTTTTATTTTCTGTTACTTTTTATAATTGTTTGCTGATGTATGTGCCTTGTGGTTCTTCTAGTGATGTGCATCCAGTGAAATTAAAATTAATTTTAGGTTATAATTTTTGTTGTACTTAAACTGTTAATTGATATGGTATATCATTTCTGTTCATACAGAAGTGAGAAGTTGAGTTTCAAATTCAGTTAATTTTAATTATAGATCTTTTCATATTGCATTTTGTTTGCTAAGATTGCTAAAATTAGGACATTTTTTACCATTTACACCATTTAGATGTTGGGTAGAGCATAGTTTGATTCCTAATTGCGCTGTTTAAACAGTTTTTCAATAGAATACATGTCTTATCAGAGGGTTCTTTAATGAACTTCCCATTTGGGTCTAGTTCGATTAGATCTCTTATCCATTGGCTCTCCTACATTCAAGTCTGGGACTCTGGGTTTTGCTTCTAGTTTAGGTGTAGTAGTGAATAATAAATGCTGGAAATCTTGCCTATAGCTTCCTTCCATACATGCATTTTTGTAAGGCAGGTTTTTAGTGAGAGAATTAGGCATATTTGATCCCATGACTGTATTTAATGGATAGGCTGGCAGATTAGCTATTTGTTGGAGGCATTGGATGGTTACCTAGATCTAACACTTATAATCAATTTCTGATCTTATCGTTTGATCAATTGGTGTGTTCTGCGCTCCCCATTTAACTACTCAGATTGGTCATTTTGTTTTCTACTATGAAATTTTCATCAAATTATTGTGGTAGGGACCTAGTAGTGGTCTATTATACTGTTACTTTGAAGAAAAAAAAACTAGCTGTTACTTTAACATGATGGCAGTGATGATTTGCTGATTTGGATGATCATGCAGTATCCATGTTTTTTTAAATCACTGAATTGTGATTGTTATATGCAAGCTTCATTTGATATCTTCCTAGCCATGATTCCTTCCACGTATAAAACTTGCTGATATCTTAACATAAAGTAACTTTATATTTATCTATTTACAGTTACGATTATTCCGGTTATGGGCAATCATCAGGGAAGGTATAAACTCATCCTTTTTTAGGAAAGTGTTTTTCCTCTTCCTTTTTGCCTATTTCCTTTTATTTTAGTGAATTCCAGCTCTGCTAAGTTTGTGTAACTGATAGATTTATTTCTCTTTGATGCTGCAGCCAAGCGAACAGAACACTTATGCTGACATTGAGGCTGCCTATAGGTGTCTAGTAGAAACTTATGGAGCCACAGAGGAAAACATCATTCTATATGGTCAATCAGTTGGCAGTGGTCCTACTTTGGATTTGGCATCCCGTTTGCCTCATTTGAGAGCAGTTGTTCTACACAGCCCTATTTTATCTGGCTTAAGAGTGATGTATCCTGTAAAGCATACATACTGGTTTGACATATATAAGGTGACAGCACTTTTTTGTTTCTGTCAATTTGAACTTTGCTGGATCTAATATATACTTATGTATTTGCAGAATATCGACAAAGTTCCATTGGTCAAATGTCCTGTATTAGTAATCCATGTGAGTATTCTGCTAATATAATATTTAGCATGAGGCCTTTAAATTTGACCATCATACCATTTTCCTGGAATAATGCAAAATGCACTTCAAGTTGAAATTTTATTGTTTTTACCGACATTGTTTAAATCTTTTCTTGTTCAACTTTTTATGTCAACAACAAAAGTATTTCCTGATCAGGCATAATCTTTCATCCATTGTCACACTTGTAGTTATTGCCGGATAACTGTTTTTATTTTGATATTCTGGTTATGTTTTGGATGAAGATAACTATTGAGTAGCTACATGTACACAAATATTTTTAATAGAACTAAAATTATGTCATTTGCAGGGTACATCTGATGAGGTTGTTGACTGTTCTCATGGGAGGGCACTGTGGGAACTCTCTAAAATAAAGTATGAGCCTCTGTGGGTCAAAGGTGGAAATCACTGTAATCTGGAACTCTACCCAGAATACATCAAGCACCTAAAAAGGTTTGTCACAGCCATAGAGAAATTACCACCTGCAAAAGATGAATCCGCAGAGAGCTCAGGTCCTTCAGATCCTAGTGAAACAGGATCAGAAAGTATGCAGAGCTCAAGAAAAAGCACGGGTTTAAAGGATAAATCAAGGTCAAGCATTGATCACAGGCACAGCATTGACAGGCGGGAGAAACCAAGAGGCAGCATAGATAGGAGAGAGAAACGCAGAAAGAGTATTGACAATCCTGACAAACCGAGGGCTAGTGTGGATCAACCTGATAAGCCACGGAAAAGTATCGATCGGTCTGTATATTCTTACATGCTCTAGCTTTGTTTTCACAGTTTCTTGTGGATTCCTGTTACAAGAGAGATTGACTCTTGCAACCCATTGCTGTGACAGCTTCGGAGGGATGATGAGGTCTGTGACATCCGTCAAATTTTGCAATATTGACTGTTTCAAAGTAACCTATGCTTCTGGGAGCTGAAAATACCGAAAGGTTAGTGTTTGTGAGTCATCTGTATTTACTCCGTTTCCATTCTTTCTTCGTTTGTGACTGTGGAAGGTGTATTGATTTGGCTGAGGGCTTGTCTTCTCCTTGAGTTGTTTCTTGAAAAGAAATGGCCATCCGTTCCCAACCTTTTGAGTTTTGAGTTCTTGAAGCCATTCTTTTGTTGAGTTCAAGAAGCCACTGTGGGGACTGAGGAGCACCGTTCTTACATAGATGTACATATTTTGCTGTATCATTACACTACCCTGGTTCTTTCACACGGAAACATTCCATAGATGTGATCTAACGAAACTGGGAATTTTGTTGTCCCCCTGTGAGTTCTATTGTCGTGAAACATGTTATGCGTTATCTCATCTTCCAAAGAAAACGGGCTCACCACTCCGTCATAATTCTGGAGTTTGAGCTTGAAATGGATCGTGTGCACGGTCTTTGTTCTGTGAAGCCAGTTTAATCCCATCCAATTTCCGCATAATAGCTGTGTTAGCACTTAATACTTGCAAGGTGGAGGACATGTGTTATTGAGTAGGTAGCCGTGGGCCCAGCTTCTGACCTGACCAGGAACCAGGCTCAGTATAGCCATATGAGATTTTCTCCCATTCTTGAAGAGGTATATACCTCCTCATACTTAAGATATATCTCTTCATAAAAGGAGGTACCAAAACTAATCTTATAGGTTGGAATAAGATTGGAACTCATATTTATATATGTATGTTCTTGGTGTTTTATTTCGTTTTTGAGAGAGGTATTTGTGTTATTCAAGAGGTATATACCTCTATGGCAGAGGTATACCTCCCAACTAACACTACGAGGTATATATACCTTTCTATACATCCTAACGACCAGAAAAGGTCCCGTCAAAGCCAACCATAAACTTTTGTCTTCTAATCAGTTCATCCGGTTTAATTTTTTTTACCTCTCAAAAAATGGGAGGTATATACCTCTTCATAGTCCTCTACACCACAAAAAGTGGCAAGACTGAGAACTGGATGTGGTAGTGATAGCGCAGGTTTAACCCAGGCCTCTCACCACGGCCAGTTGCATGCATTCTCCGATACTTGTGTTCAAAGTGCCCAATATCAACCACTTGCATTTGCTTCTCAGCGTGTGTGGAGAACATATATGATTGCGAGGGCTCCTCTCACTACTACAAATTCAGTCATATGTGATGGCCCATCTATGACGGCATCACAAGACTTCTCGCTTTTGCTTCTCTCTCTTTTTCCATAAACATGCTTTCTGAACTGTTAAACAGTATGTTTTTTAAAAATTTTCTATATAAAAGTATCTTAAAAAAATCAAATAGATCAAAATTTTAAATTTATAATAATTAATACTTAATTAATCATATGTTAATAATGTTTTCTCGAAAACTAATTTAAACACCCTCTAAGTTAAGGACTAGATGGCACGATCCGACACATATGAGATGGCCTATTCCCTTGTAGTGCGTCTTGTCGACGCTGTGAGCTAGCTTTGGAAGGTGATGCAAGGGAGAAAGTGTGTCGCTGGCGGGAGGGGCGGGAAGGGGAAGTGGTGGTTGGAGGGCACGCCGGGCCGGCCGTCGTGCTCTCCTCCGGCCGGTCGCCATCAATGCAAATTGCAAACTAATGATGCGCTCGCCGGAGCCCGAGGGCGGGTGCGCACGTTCGGCCGGCGGCCGGCGCCCCGTCCGATGCACGCGACTGCCGGGGGCCCCGGAATCGGGACCAGCACGACGGCCTCGGCACGGACCAGGCGTCCGTGCGTGGTCCTGAAGTCCAAAAGGGCAGAGCGCGCGTCGCACGCACACTCGCACGTATGCTACGTAGAACAAGACGCTCTTTTCTAATTTTTCAACATAGCATGTACGTGCTTTAGACTACACAAATCCTGAAGATTTGTAGTCTTGATTTGGTTGAGGCTAGCTATATTTATGGCTTAACATATTCCAACAAGAAACACATTTTATACTATAAATTACCTATATTTACACTGTAATTAGACCGTAAATTTTAAAACTTACACTGTAATTTTGATTACCTACTTGGAAGAAGACAGAAATATTTTTTTTGAGAGGAAAGAGATAGAAACATACTTACATATAAGATAGAGAAAAAAGGTGACTGAAATCAAGTGAAAAATGTGACGCCATATTTTAGCAAAACCGTTTGGTTTTTTCTTTGTGGTGTTAAAATACAATGACCGAAAAGGGAATATATAGAACTGAAACTATATATAGCTTTATAGACATAAAAAATATCAAGTTTTCTGAACACAACATCCACAAGAAACACGTCACATATACCAGGCTAAATAACCACTAAACAACTACGAAATATAGTTATACCAACAAATTACAGCTTGTTGAGTAGACCTGTGAAAGTTGTGACGGTAGTGGTATATATATTTTCCGGAGAAATCGCCATGTCCTATGGCATCCAACAAAGTGGGAAAGTTTTTATGGTATGTTCCAAATTCAAAGTCCCACTTGTGCTATGAACCGTATTTTCTCAATATATTACACAAATCTACAACATTATCTAGACGCAATGTGAAAGATAACAGATGTTTGTACCATCGTTGTCCTTGGCATAAGAAAGTTGTAATCCACCATCAAAATTCTTAGATTGTTTTGGGCACATACCTGTGCTTGTACTGTGTGGCATGAATGGCGTGTGCGAAACAGTCCGCAACTGTTTGCTCCAAAACATGTGAAGCAACATCAAGTGGCAGACTGCTTGTTGACAATGAAAATTCCCATATTGCTTTTCTATATTAGTACAACCTTCAGCGTCAAAATCCAACAACAGACCTGCACTGTAATGATACATTGACTTCTATTAGTGGGAAGTTCAAATCTGCTTGTGTTTTCGAACGACCTCGTGATCTTGAAATTTAAAACAGCTACCAATTTGACTGGTGCATATGAACTAATAGACTTCAGTGTACAGACACATGAGAAACACAGTGTTAAGATCTCCAAACCTTTTCGCGCAACGTGAGTTGTGAAGGCAAGAACACGCAGCTGGTACAGCTTGAATCCGGAAGACCGAGCTGACTGTCTGAGATAGTACATTCCAGGTACAGAAAGAATCTGCACACCAGGAGCAGGGTCCTAGGGCCATGCCCTCCAGCAGCAGCACAAAAGCTCAAGCTGGCATCCTGCCCATGCTTTTCGAGTCACTTGCCGTGATCAACACCTGAAAAGAGGAACCGTCAAGTTAGTCTATGCTTGAATCATGTGTCCACACACTGAAAACAGATCAAGTTCAACCAACTGGAAATACATTCACGGTGCATCAAACCCTAAGCCCCCCGGTTCAATGGTACCGACAACAGCGGTAAAACATGGTTACACGGGTATGCTCTTGCGTGCCGAGGTTCACCCCACCACCACAGGTAATTTTTAATTTATCACCTGGGAGTCTGATGCATCAATATGGTTTAAGGTACATGTGGGGGGTACCAAGAGCATACTTTAGATCAAAGGGAGGTGAAACCCAAGGTTCTGGCATTGGTCACCGGAAACCTTTATAGTTGGCCACTAGACTTTGCCTCTTCTCCTTCGTTCCATGCATGGGCCAGAACGTAGGGCAGAATGCTGAATGCCCAAGATACTCAAAATCTTCTATCCCAAGCAATGGCAGATCCTTGGAGCACTTTTACAATATATGGGATCTTTGGAAAGTACTGCTTGGCAAATGACAAGGGACAAACTTTGAGTACTTCCAAGTACATGAATATACTAAAGCCAATAAAAAATGATGAAGCTTCAGATTATTGTATGAATTAAAAGTACAGGTGCAGCATTCTATGAACAGGCAATATATTGCAACTCTAACTTTGACCAATGGAGTGGAAGAGTACCAGTGCTCCTATAGCCCTATAAATCTACCACTTCTTTCTTTCTCCTGCTTTCTCCTTCCCTTTCTGTTAGCTGCATGACAGACATACCTAAAAGCAGGGTCAGAGAGTTAGTTATGCAGCCGTTAAACTGTGTAACCTTCCTGCTTGGGCTGGCCATCCTATCGGTCACACTTGGACCCTTCGTTACCATTGCACATAGAGGTACATGCTGATTCATTTCATTTCCTTTCAAACTTATTTCCTACTTGCTGTAAATAGCATGTGCGAGAACTGACGACACACTGACATATTTCCTGTTTTCAGAACTGATGATGGTAACTAACAGTGAGAAAGGCCCAGAAAACAAGCTGGTAGGAACTAGAATTACTCAAAGAATTGCTTATTGTAGTATCCAGGACTCATTTCTAACTACAGATGCGGTGATTGTAGGATCACGGTGTAGATGAAACCAGAACAGATAAGGAAATCAGAAGCAATGTATTTGCAGGACGGAAGATGGCTTTTGGAGTTGCAGTCATGGAGGACCACCCAAAGGATGCTAGAAGCAAACCAAGCTCAGGTGCAAAACATTCTGTTGGAAAATGTGGGCATGGAGGAAGAAAGGATTTGAGTATGAACTGTTATTTTAGAAGTAGAAAACTTCCACCAGGGGTTAACTTTGATGGCCACATACCCTTCACAGCTGATTACCGTACACCCCGGCACCACCCGCCCAAGAACAACTAGAAGTATATAGGGTACAGCCAAGTATCTAGAACTAGCATGTTTCACTTACCTTTTTGTTTTCTGTTTTGATTGGCCATTGTATTTGTGAATTATGGTCTCCCCTCTTGTTAGATTTAGGTGTTTAATAATCATGATATAATAGTAATCTGTTCTGTTTTCCGTGTCATAATAGTAACGTTAATGCTCCTTGAAAAAGACTAATTCTTATACTCCAAGTGTATTCGGTATATACTCATGCAGTCATCCTTTTCTAGTTCTTACAAGCTTGGATTCACCAAAGGGGGAAATCTCCATAAAGAAAAATAAGTCCTAAGGAAATTTATTGTTTCGTACACTAACAAATTCTGTTCAAATTCAATATACTCTTGATCTTGTTGCAGGAGAGATTAGCAACTACTCATCTAATTCACTTGTGCCTTCAAGCCTAAAGGTGATAACTTCTTCTTCCTGGACACACTCCATGTTTTATCTTGGTCAAAGGCTGGCAACATTTATATTTTATCATAGTGACATTGACATAAGACTAGAGACAACTGAAAATTCCTACATCTACATTTGCTGGTATGGAAGTGTTATTTACCAGCAATATATGGACATGCACATGTAAGATAAAAAAAAATATCTAGGTGTTAGGTAGGTCAAACCTATATGCAATATTGTCAAACAACACAGTGCAAATTGTATTTGGTGCTAAAACCTAGTCTTAAAACTTACATTCAAGAACATAAGCATACACGTGCAAACCCACTCTATGTTTGCTCAATGCTTTCCAATAGAAAACATGGCTAAGAAAGTCATCATGCCCACCCATATTTTACATTCCCTGTGTTTCTTATCCCTATTGAGTAGCTAATAGACTATAGGACTACAAGCTAATGGCATCCTAGCAAAATTTCTCAGGGTAGTAGCGGCTCCAGGATGAAGGCAGGACCATATGTGGACAACATAAAACTAGCAGGGAGCACATCAGAGCAGACACTGAACATACCAAATGCTCAACACATCAGAATACTGCCATTCAAGCCTTATTACAGGCATCTGAGTTTGGGCTCCAAAAAGGAACAAAAATATTTGAATGTTTGCGGCAAATTATATATAACTAATGAAGACTTGAAGGAGAAAATGCTGGAGTCCAGAGATGAAGTTCTCAGATTGCTTAACAGGGATTACCATGCCAATCCCCATAAGAGGCGACCAGTTCATAACTAAGAAGGGCAAGACACTCATGCCTGAGTTATGTTTTGTGGCCTAAACTAATGCCCTGGTGGTGTCTCACTATAACTGTATGATGTTTTACTTTGTAATGTATCATAAGGAATAACTGGGCCGCTTAACTTGTTCCTTCTCAAATTATGTAAAGCAGTTCAAATCTTGAATCATATATGCATCAGAGATGTAGTGGAATAGTCTGCCCCATCAAATAACCATCTTATCAAGAGATCAAATGTGACATGAGTTTAAAAAGAAGACCATTGGTGGTTTAGGTGAGAGCCAAATGGAGAAGTATGCAAGCTGAAAACAATGGTTCATACCGTAGAAAGCTGAAAGCCTAACCTTGCCAAAGTCCATT
Source organism: Oryza meyeriana var. granulata (assembly GCA_003991445.1). Classification (NCBI taxonomy): domain Eukaryota; kingdom Viridiplantae; phylum Streptophyta; class Magnoliopsida; order Poales; family Poaceae; genus Oryza; species Oryza meyeriana. The sequence continues at coordinate 204,086 of RYFJ01002690.1, forward strand.
GATGGCGTGATTTTGCCTCATGTGAACATGAGAACATTGTGTTTCTGTCCTTGTGTGAAATTTTCTTGGTGGATAAGACCGGCTCTCACCTACATAGTGACATACATAATCAACAATTTGTCCTCCCGCGATAAATGAGTAGTGAAGTTAAAATATAACCAATGAGTTGATGTAGCACCACTTTGCATAATTGCATTATTATAACAGCCCATCTAAGCAGATGAATTTCAGCAGCTATGACAGATCCTATATAAATGCAGGGAAAACTATAGATACAATAACAGAATGGCATGGGTTCTATTATTTTATCACTCTTATTATTTATGTTCATGGGATTATTTTAGTTTCTTTAAGGTGAAATATTTTTTTTAACCGGGTAAGGTGAAATATTGTGAAGCTGAGATTATTTTCATTTACTCATGCCTGTTTTATACCACTAGATGATATATATTGGCATTCGTGGTTTGTGCATTGCTGTTACCATCACATTTATATTAACAAAAAACATCGATTGGAGTGCACTATCACATGGTAAAGTACTGGAGAACGAGAATAATGCAGACCTATCAGGATGTTATAAACAATGTACCAAGATTAATAACAGTATAATGTATACAAGACATTAACTGCTGGCAAATGCAATACCTTTGTCCTGTCAGATCAAGAGAGTGTTATCGCCATTAATTTCTCTGCTTAGAAGGCAATACCTGTTTGAACAGTAATACCACATATTTCTAGGAATGTGCACCATGCTATTTAGACAAATCTGCACAAATTTTAGAACCATTACGATTAGATCATAAATAGTAGCCTTGCAAACATTGAATATGCTATTACACAAATCTGTACAAAGCCTTCATACTCAAGCTACAAGAACTTCATGTATATTCTTAAGAGTCATCTAATCAGCACACCAAAATCAACTGATTGAAGGGAAACGTGTCCTAGATATAAAGCTTTAACATGTTGAGTGCACAATCCAACTCGTCTACCATCCAAACTGTTATGGATCGATGATGAGAACCCTGTCCTCCATCCTGGAAACCGCTGTCTCTCCTTCACATGAAGAACATACATACTCGGTGACGCAGATTGGCATCCCATAACAAAGCAGTTAAGTTGCCGAGAAGGAACTCTAACTCTTGAGAGGGTGAGCACAAATAATCCACTACTAGAAATGCCATACATCAGAGCTTCATCAGTGCAAACCAACGAACTAGATTCTATAGGTGCCATTATTGCCTCAAAGTCCTCGACCATTGGAATGCCATAATCATCAAGTTCAAATCGCTTTTCTGTTATTTTCTCATACATTCGGTACTTTGCCGATAATGTCCTAATGCAGGATTTCCTGACACATTCAACCAACATAAGCTTAAGTTCTTTAAAATTGTCAACCTCTGAGAACCATCTCATCCAACGTTGAATTATTCCTGCAAACCAACTTATGATTAGCTCATCGTCTTGCAAAACAAGTGCTGAAACATGCTTAGGGAAGCCTTCAAGATTAATTAGACCATAACGATGAAGGCACTTCTGGATATAGATAAGAGGAGCATGGATCTTAATGACAACACCATCAGTGCAGGTAATAGCTGATTCTTTATTCTTTAAGCTGGACAATAATGCTTCTGTAGCAGCAGTTTCTGATGAGATGTAATCTTTGGCTTGCTTCTGAAATTTGCTGAATGCATCTTTGAGGTCCTGCGGAAGTGCTGGTTCAGCAATGTATTTTGACAGAAGCATACTCTCATTAGCTTCACGTTTAGCATTGATATCCTGCATCCATACCTTGAGTAATGTTTTGAACCAATGATCTGTCTTCATGCCCTCTTTCCTAAACTGTGCAACGTGATCCAACAATGGCGTGCTAAGACCAAGTGACTTGATCTCAGACTCCTTTACTCTTCGCAAACCATATGCCAACCACTTCTTTCCTAACCTAAGATTCATAGCATCCCATATCTCTTGCTTCTGAGAAGCAAACAAACGAATCTTCTCCTTCAGCTTATGTACAGCTTTCAGCACATCACTTTCCTTTGTTGTAACTCTTACCAAGGTGCCAGCAAACTGTAATCCCCGGGAATTCCCTCTGACTGGCATAAGATACAACCTGTCATCAACTTCCAAGTATAGCGTGTTTCTTAAGTAAGCAATCATTTCTGATTTTATATCTTCGGCAGCATCTCTGGATCCAACAACTGCCACAAAGATCTCGTCCATGTATCTGCAAGCATAAAGTCTTGTTTTTAGTGGACGATCTGTTTGAGCGTTAATGTTTTCCTCCATGTCCTTGATGCCTGAAATTTGACTTCGAAACCAGCGGCGCAAATTTGACTCCTGGTTGTCTGAAACATCTGCTGCCTCTGAACCAAGGCCTTCATGCCTCATGCAAATCCTAAACACCTCATGGTCAAAGCTGTCAAGATATATGTTCATTAGGATTGGTGCAAGTGCTCCTTCTTGAGGAAGTCCATGGCCTTTAGGAAACCCCCCAAATACCAAATTGATCACCTCTGCATCAAACATATGTTGCATGAATGTAACTAACTGTTCGTCATCAATCTTTTCCTGTATTAGATAGATAATCTTAGAGAAAACATTGATATCTACTTCTTTGTACATGGGGATAGTAAAGCACCAATCTGGAACCCCAATTTCATTGGATATGAACCTCAGAGCTGACTGATGCCCTCGGCCGCTCCGACAACCATGTGATATCTTTGAGAAATGGGGTCTGTAAACAACCTCAAGCACCACCCTTACCGCTTCCTGAATGATTCTCAAGTTCAACCGTGGGAGAACAAGCCGCCCTCCTTCTCGCCTCTTTGCAACCACTGCATAAACATTCGCTCTGACATCGAACGCAGCAGTCCTGAGCTGCTCTGCCAATGAAGACAAGCAAACATCATCTCTAGCAGACGCTAAGTCGAGATTTGAATTAAGCCGGACAATATCATAAGCATCCTCCAATGTATCACTGCTGGCCACCACGTTAACCATGAGGTCATGAAACTTGCCATTCAAAAACTGCGCCTTGACCCTCTTCTTGATCCGGAGCTCGGTCAGCCTCTTCCGCTCCATCCGCGACAGGGGATTCCTCTGCCTCTGAGAGACCACAGTTGACTCCTCGGCGAGCGAGGCCAGGCTCTTCGCCAGAGACACCGGTGGCCGCTGAGGCTCTGCGGCGCTCTCCGCCACATCCTCGACTCCATCGAGCAAGGAGTGCACCTTGCACCGCCGGAAGCACGCTGCGTAGCCTCCTGGCTCCAGGAACAGCAACAAACGAAACACCATCGTTAGCGGCACTCTTTCCTCGTGACGGAAACCGACGCGAGGGAGAAGGTGGCGTACCTTGAGGCGGTGGACGGTGCCGCCCTGTCGGGAGCACCCGGAGGAGGCTGCCGCGGCCGGACGCCAGGAAGGACATCGGATCGCGCACCCCGGCCTAGCGGGGCATTGGGTCGAACAGGTGGCGTGCGCTGGACGCCGAGAAGAGCGGCGGCGCTCGCTTCGCGGAGACTAGCGGAGCAGAGCTGGTGGGGTGCCGCGCGCTGTCCAGGCCTCAAAGGGGGACGAGGAATCGCTCGCGCCGTCCCCGGCTCGCCGCGGCGGCGAGCGTGTTTGAAGCTGGAGGGGGGCGCGCAGGTCGGGACTCCCGCCCCCGATCGACTGAGAGCGGGAAGTGTCGTCGTCTGTCGACGAAAGCGGCTCCCTCAAAACGTGAGCGAGAAAAAACATAGGCCTGCATGTCAGCCGTCGATCTGGGCTGGGACTTGGGAACCAACGGTTGGAATTGTCTAATCTCTTGAAAGGTGAATATAAGATTTTTTCCTCGGTTGGTAACGGAGATATGGATTATTCGTGCCGCTTTTTAAAAAGTAGTACGATTTCTCCCAGAACTTTCTACATTAGCATTGTATCAATAGTTTTTTCTAAGCTATTTATTAGCTTTATAGTACTCCCTCTGTCCCAGAATATAAGAACCTAGTACTGGATGGGACATATCCTGTTCAGATTCGTTGTACTAGGATATGGATATGTCCCATCCAGTACTAAATTGTTATATTCTGGGACGAAGGGAGTAACATTTAATTAATTTATTCATTGGAGTAATTTTCCTCTATCCATAAATCTATCCAAGCATTCAGTTAAAATGCACCAACATAACAGTCGTCACCAACTATAACCTGATCAGCTAACCAGTTCTGGTAAGTGTATTGGCCTGATTGTTGTCGCATGACAGTGAAGTTCACACTGGTGCCTGCTTGCCTGGAGTGGATCGATCCATACAAAAATTTAACAAATCCTCATCTACATGGAGGAATGAGATGACAGTGGGAAGGAGGGAGGAGAGGTAAGGCAACGGTATATGTATTTCAGATTTCCAGAGATGAAAACACGCTAAGACAGGAATACCCAAAGGAAGTCTCGAGTCAAGTAAAAGTATCCATCCAATGTTTCCCATTATTTATATTGAAATCCTATCAAATATTCAATACAAATTCACAAGTACAACGACTTGAGCTGCACTTCTGCTTTGCTACTCCTTTTTCTGAATCACAGGACTGGTCGAGGCAGGCAGCATTCCGTCAAAATCAGGTGTAGAAACTACCAGTGATGATGAACAAAAATGATCCAGTATGAAAGATTCAAGTGTTTCTAAGAAACAAAGAAATTTCAATCATTTTGCTGTGTAGTACTGGATCCTGAGGCCTTGTCCAGGTCCCTCCTGTTCATGTAAAAGAACGACTTTTTGTCCGTGAATGCGGATTTTATGAGGATTGGCGAAAATCCTGCATAGTCCTTGTCAACCTTAGCCAAACCGATGTCAAGAATGTACTTCACAAGCTCATGTTTCTTGACAAATGGTTGCGCAGCAAATTCCTCCACCGGCATCCACTACATTTGAGACGTAAGTAGTTCAAATGTTGAATAAAAATTGTTAGTAAACGACCCTTTTCTGATAAGGAATTAAAACAAGTTGGTGCTAAAATGAAGGTTCCAAATACCTGAGCCGCCTCAATTTCTGATTCTTGCTTAGTAATATCAAAGGAAAGTGGCCGTAACATGCAAACAAAAAACAGATCTGATTTATCAAAGAAAGCTTTGTGGCTCTGCCTGAAAATTGGTAATTAACCCACATGAGAGAGTGATTTAGTTCAAACTAAACATGTAACACAATCAAAATAATTACAACAAGAGTAAATACAACAAATTAGAATAATGAAGGAATAATATAAAATTTCATAGTGAATGGAAATGCAAAATAATGGACTGGGAGTTGAAACCATAGCAAGTGAAACACCATAAAAGGTGAGGACCAAGCCAGGCAAGATGGGTGTTGATGGATATTGCTCCTCTCATTAAAGGATTGCACGTCTCAGGACTCATACACTGAAGTGGCTACTAATTCATATTCCATTTCCATTCTTTTCCTTAAGTAATCTCTCTAATAGTATGTTATGGAGTTCATTAGCAGGTTCCAATAACGTTACTGCTATTTGGAAAGTAGCTGGTATAATGGGCAAACGAGAACAAAGCTAGGTTCCACATAAAAACACAATAATAGGTAAGTTGGCATTACATTAACTTTTACTAGTTCGTTCAGATCTTTGGACGTGGATAAAAAAATAAAAATAGGAAAGTAAGTCCAGCAGTTACCTGAAGGCAAGAACTTCGACGAATTCTGTATCAATCTGAGACATGGTCCAGGAAGAGAAAAAATGAGTATGAGTAACTAAAGTGGCATTTTGAAAGCACAAGTTTATTGAACAAAAGCAATGCTTCTCAATATGCTAATAATTACCCCCGTCTCTTCTTTTACTTCTCTTACAGCTCCTATGTTTATATCCTCTCCCTGCATGAATCAAGATCTTGTAGTTATAAGGTGATGAGGTGGTGAGGAAAAGAATTGATGGATAACATCTCTACATGTCCAGAGCAGAAATGTTTACTGGTTCAACAACTCCAGTTGGAAATTTCCATACACCTAGGCCTCGAAGTACACCACTCTTTTCTTGGACAGCCAATACCTGCATAATTAGAATTTAAGTGATAAAAAGCAAGCAGCATACTTAGAAAGATGCACTGTTACAAGGTACCTTATTGTAATGTCCATAGTAAGCTTTTAACATTGATTCTAAGGATGATGGAGACAGAACCATGACTATCCAAATCCCTCAAATAGTGCTTTTGTATTCAAATTCAGTACCTCTCTTTTGTCATTCATTACAAATGCTCCAACACCCACACGGTGAGTAGCATTTACAGGTAATGTATGTGTTGTAGCTGGAAGCCAGTATGCAAGCATTAAGTAAGTTTCCTCTGCATGGTGGTACCAGAACCCTTCCTACATGAAGATGAAGTAAAAGTGATCCGGAGATCAATCAAACAGCTTCCTGTACAGGATCTCATTTCATTCATACAGTAAGATAATCTCTTACTGTCTCGTCCAAAAAAATGCCCAACCAAATTTATATGGTAATGAATATATTACCTATTATAAAGAAACTAGAATAATTGTTATTTCCAACTTAAAATGCATAATTCTACTAAAGTATCTCAATTTGGAAAACAATAGCACCGTGACAAGTTAAATTGAGAATGGGAGGATGAAACTAGTTTTACTACTAAAGATATGTAAAATATGTGAGTTTAGTTACCTCCACTGCATGTTGAATAAGGTTGGCAAGGCTGATGGGCAATTTTATCCAGACACCTCTTATTCCCTACAACAAGGGTAACCAAAGAAAAACAATTATAGAGATATCAATGGGAACATTTTACAGGAAAGTATATTTAATTAACAAACTGTATGAAGGCTATGCATTATAACATTATCTCCTTGGTATGAACATTAGTAGGCTTTTGCTGATCTATGGCATGCATTATGGTTTCTCATTCCCCAACACTCATATACACTGTAGCTAAATCTCTCAGGTCGTCATTTCGCAGAGCACTGAAACCTTCTATGGGCCATTGCAGCCATATTTGTACATAGAACATTGCATGGGATGCATTTAAATGATCCATACCTAATATCAATCTATATTCAGGGACAATTATTTTTGCACACAAATGACTTCTGTTTAAACCTTACATGCATCGAATATTAACTTAAATACATACAGTGTATAGGTGCCACTATGGATCTTGCAATACTGGACACTGTTCAAGCCTTAACTGTTGGTACATTTAAGTTGCATATATAGATATGGGGAACACTATGAATATCAAAGGATAACTACAGTTCTAACAAGTCATCCACGACATATGCTTTCACCCAAAGAAAATCATATGCACTATAGGGTATACCGATGGTTCAGGAAATTACCTGTTCCCTCCATTTTAACAATGATGCTTTCAAGGAAGCTGAGAACAATTGGGGATCCATCGGGGTTGTCATCTCAACAATCACACCACCATGTTTGTCATTCACAAAGGGTAGAAGCTCAACATCCCCTCTGCTCCTAGCCACTACCGACTCCGCCAAAACTGTTGAATTCGTGGAATTTGACATGGCTCTGCTGCGTAGTTCGCCTCTCAGTCTTCTCCCTGCACCAGCCACATTTCAGCAAGAAAACTCTAAGGACTGCCCTTACCTGAATTACATTTTTATTATATAGAATTCAGCATAAGCACACTTGCACTACATATGTGTGAACGATCTTGAAATTTTCAACTCCGTGGCTAATAGTCAAGGTGTAAATGGGAATGGAGTGCTGAAGGACGGCAGGTAGGCTACCCAGTGCCCACCACCAAATTGTCTCCGTCTGTCGGCGAAACAGGATTGGGGGCCCCACATACCTCGGGGATGCGTGGATCTTCGGCCATGTCAGCTCCTACGGGGCCCACATTCTGCATAAGTGACGGCCGGCTACGGCCATTTTTCCGTTAAGTGCCTGGGGCCCGAGCACTGCCCGGGCCCGGGTGCACCTTCCCAGGGAGCGTCGCGACGACCGCTCGCATCCAACTCGGGCCCCAGTGTCTCGCCCCCGGTCCGGGACCCATCGCTTCCCGGGCCCGGGACTTACAGCCACCTTGGGCCCCGGACCCGGGGGCATTCCCGCGAAAAGGGCACTCCCCTCGTCCCGGGGCACGGTCCCAGGTCTCGCTCCCCGGGCCCGGGACTCACAGCTCCCGTCCCCGAGGAACTCGGCACCTTGTGCGCGCGGAGGGCTCTATGAGGTCTCTGCCCCGGGCACGAGCCTGACTCGAGCAGATCAACTGTCCAACAACCCGCATTAATGACGAGGCAACGGGGCGTGTCACCCCTGTCGCCCGCTTGGCTACGCGTGGGCCCGCTCCCTATGCAGTCAGAGAATATTTGACTAAGAGGGCTTCAGTTTTCCACACTCCGGCAGCGATGGCGTGCGCTGTCACATCTTCACAACCTAGCCGCCTGCAGCAGCCGTGCCGAACCAACTCCGGCGCAGCTCAGCAGGCGGCCGTGTGCGACAAGACATATCGTACCTAGAAAAGCTTTCTCTTAGCATGTATACTAGGCACTGTAGACTCCCCTTGGACTATGAAAGGAGGATCCATGCCAGCAGGGAAAAAGGGCCTTCTAGGGCTTCTGGGAGAGCTTCTAGAGAAGCTTAGAGGATTGAGTTCAGCTTCTAGAGAGACTGAGTTCCCAAGTTAGGGCTAGTTCCGGAGCACCCCTCAAGAACATCTTGTAAGAACAAACCGTATTCATCTCCCACATAGCAGATACACACAGGAGTAGGGTATTACGCCTCCGCGCGGCCCGAACCTGTCTACTTCTTCTGTCTCCGTTGCGTGCCATCGACCAGACGCCGCAGCCGTCCTGTGAACCACTCCCCTAGCCGAATCTCAAAGAGGGGTCCCCAGACTCCCCGCGGTTGGAGTTCCCTCCTCTGACACCGTCCCCTTTCTTTCTTTATCACCATGACCACCTTTTTCATCCTTGCATCCATGTTTGTTTCTTTCTCCCGATCTACATCCTGTAATCCCAGCATCTGGGGATCGGCCGCTCCACGTCTACCCACTCCCCACCTCATCATTTTTCCTTCCTAATTTTTGCAAAGTTTTACGGATATTTCAAGCGGTTTCAATTGGCATCGCAAGGCGGGGAAGTTTGGTAGGACGAGCACAATCAGAATCAAAATGGAAAAAAAAAAGGACAAGGAGATATATTCTAAATCGATGCAGAACGCCGATGCGAGCGAGATCATCCTGAAATCGCGCTGCGTTGAAGCACACGACGAGTCGAGCAGGCCTCACCTCGCTTCTGAACCCGTCGGAAGTTAAACGCGCAGCGGCAAGCGCAAGCAGGCAACGCAACTGACGGGGGTGGGGAATCGTCAGCGCTAGCTAGCTGGATGGAATGGAATGGCGCACGCACCTCCGGGTCGGTGGGGTTGAGCCGGCGCGGAGCAGCAGCAGCGGAAACGCCGGGGCGTCCGGGCGGCGAGGCGGCGCGGGGAGAGGAGGCGGATCAGGAGCGGCGCACGCGTGGGGAGCGAGCGCGCGGCTGCGGCGGCGGAGGCCATCTGGCTCAGCGCATCCACCCCCGCGTTTTATTTTACCCCCGCCCGCCGCAACCAGCTGCGCCGCCACGCTACGTGAGGCGGTCTGTCAGTAGCCAGCGAGTGAGTGCGTGCGTGCGTAGTCGCGTACGGCTCGGCTCGGCGCGTGGTTGTGTGGCGGGGGGCGGTTTGCGCCGTGCTCGCGTTGCGTGGCCACATCCGTTGCGCTGCGCACGCGGGCCAGCGTCGCCGTCTGCTTGGCCCCGGATCAGAGCGGGTCACCGCGTGGGAAGAGTGGTCGGGGTGGCGTGCTGGGAGAGGAGGGGGGAGAGCCGCAAAGGCAACGCGTGGATCGCGGGAATCGGGTGGGATTTCTGGCATCACGTGAATGTGTATATTTAGACGGTGTTCTTATGTATTTATTTTTTAGTTTATATAAGCTGTATGTAAAACAAAACGTCATTAGCGTATGATTAATTAAGTATTTACTATTAAAAACTTAAAAAATAGATCTATTTGCTTTTTTAAGATACTTTTATATAGAAATTTTTTTTAAAAACATATAGTTTATCGTTTTGAGAAGCGTGCGCGCGAAAAAGAGAATATAAGCCAAAGCAAAGAACCAGTACCGAACGGTACCTTAAATGGTTTGTAACACATTAGGAGGGATTAATCACATTCAATATATGGTATTGGTTCTATTAAAACACCTATCATTATTTATATTTATTTTTTGTGCTGATAACGTGTTAGAAATGGATTCTGTGAATGATCTCTCTAATTCCTTAGATTGATTACACTGTAGCAAGTATATATATATATACTATGGGAAGAGATCTCAGATGCATCCGTTGCTAGCAGTTATGTTGGTTCAGGAGGGACATGCCTCTTCTGAACTAGCGGTTTCAAAGGCAATTTGATCATATTTTTAAATGGTTTGTAACACTCCCCCTTGCTCAATTGCCATTTGATAATCATCCTTGAGTCATCACTTAAAAAAACTCCTCGAAAAACCCTGTGGGAAAAACTTAAGGAGAAACCATTATATAGATATGCCATTAAAACTACTTTAAAACCCAGTGAGAAAAATAAGGAGAAAATGATATGACATATATGTGAAATCTCTCTGAGAAATCTTGTAGAAGGAAAAACTCATGGAGAATTCTAGATGATTATAACCATTGGGTCATAATCTAGTATAACTTTTCTAAAATCATATAGGAAAAATATGAGAAGTTTATATATCATGGATATCTCCTCAAAAACCCCTGTGGGGAAAATAGAAATATGATATATTTATTTTATTTACGCTGTTATATTGTCTCATTAAAAACCTCTATTAAAGAGGGAAAAAGAGTACGATATTTGCTTTGGACAGGTTTAGTTTAGGAGATTTACTCCCCCTGACTCTTGCAAATCACGGAGTCGTCGCATACCAATTCCTTTAATATATTTCTAAAAATAGAAGTTGGTAAGGACTTAGTGAACAAGTCTGCGAGGTTATCGCAGGATTTAGTTTGCAAGATACTAATTTTTCCATTTTCTTGTAATTGATGTGGGAAAAATAGTTTTGGGGCAATATGCTTGGTGATATTGCTCTTTATGTAACTTGTCTGCATTTGAACAACACAATTAGCATTATCTTCATAGATAATGGTAGGTGTTTCAATAGAACCAATACCACATGATTGTTGGATGTGGTTAATCATTCTGCGAAGTCATACACATTCACGTGATGCTTCGTATAAGGCCATTATCTCAGAATGATTAGTGGATGTAGCCACTAGAGTCTATTTAGAAGACTTCCATGAGATGGCTGTTCCACCATGTAAGAATACAAAGTCGGTTTATAATCTGGCATTGTGGGAATATGATAGATAGCCAGCATCAGTATATCCTATGAGATCCATATTTTTGTTTTTATTGAAAAACAAACCGAGATCAGGGGTGCCTTGGAGATATCGAAGGATATTCTTCACTCCCACCCAATGGCGTTTAGTTGGAGCTGCGTTATGTCTAGCTAGAAGATTTACCGCAAATGCAATATCTGGCCGGGTGCAATTTGCAAGGTACATTAGCGCTCCAATGGCACTGAGATACGGAAACTCGGGTCCCAGTATCTCTTCACCTTCATCTCGAGGTCTAAAAGGATCTTTCTCCCTGTCAAGAGATCGAACAACCACTGGAGTTTTCAATGGATATGACTTGTCCATATTGAATTTCTCCAATATTTTCTGGACATAGGCAGCTTGATGTATAAGTATGCCTTTTGGAAGGTACTCAAGTTGAATACCTAAGCAAAACTTGGTTTTACCTAAATCCTTCATCTCAAACTCCATCATTAGATGATTGCGTGCCTCATCTATATCTTGTGTGTTGCCAATGATGTTTAGATCATCAACATACACTGAGATTATACAGAATCTTGTTGAGGATTTCTTGATGAATACACATGGGTAATCATCATTGTTGGAGTACCCTTTTTTCAAAAGGAACTCACTTAGTCGGTTGTACCACATTCTTCCCGACTGCTTTAAGCCATATAATGAATTGTTAAGCTTTACACAATACAAATTGTGATTTGTATTTGGGTTCAGAATTTGGATTCCATCGGGAACCTTCATATATATATCCGAATCAAGTGACCCATAAAGATATGCGGTCACTACATCCATCAACTGCAAAGATAGATGATTTTGTACTGCCAGAAATATTAGATATCGGAAAGTGATTCCACTCATTACTGGAGAATATGTTTCATTGAAATCAATGCCGGGTCTCTGCGTAAACCCTTGTGCTACAAGCCTTGTTTTATATCTCACCACCTCATGTTTTCATTCCGTTTGCGGACGAAAACCCATTTAAATCCGACAGGGAATATTTTGGGAGGTGTTGGTATCACTTTTGTGAATACCTCTCTTTTCATAAGCGATGCAATTTCCACTTGGATTGCTTCCTTCCATTGATTCCAGTCCGAGCGCTTTCTGCACTCTGCCATGGTTTTGGGATCTGGATTGTTTTGAAGGTTGCTTGCAATCATTGCAGAAAAATAGTTGTCGATAATTGTAGTCTTTCTATCATAAGATTCTCTAGAATCAATGTAATTTGTGGAAATTTCATGGACCCCTGTTGACTCATTGTTATTTCCCAAAACATTTGAGTCAGAGTTTTCCAATGTCCTAGCATTAGTAATAGAGTGCACTGTTGATCTGGGTTCGTGGATCCTAAGGCTTTCATCAACTTGACGTTGATTTGCATTTACTGTGTTAGAAGATTTATTCTTCTGTTTCCTTTGTCGCTTGCAAGAAGCTATATCCGTCTTGGGTGCCATAATTCTCCCCCTCTTATTTTGAACTAGGAGTTGAGTAGTTTTTTATGGTACCTCTACTCTTTCTGGCACGTTTCTGGCAGGATTATAGGATTTTGTGATGTCTCTATAATCAGTAAATGCATCTGGCAGGTTATTTGCAATGTTTTGCAAATGAATAATCTTAGGTTATTTGCAATGTTTTGCAAATGAATAATCTTCTGAACTTGAAGTTCAGCTTCTTGAGTACGTGGATCCATTGTTGAAATGCCTTGAGCATTCCAATCAATTTCCGGGCATTCTTTTTGGTACTTGAAATCTCCCCCTAGTGCTGGAAAATATTCTTCATTGAAGATACAGTCAGTGTACCGGGCTGTAAACAGGTCCCCTGTAAGGGACTCAAGGTATTTTATTATTGACGGAGATTTATATCCCACATAGATACCGAGTTTCCTGTGTGGGCCCATAGCAGTACGCTACTGTGGTGAGATCAGTACGTATGTAGCGCAACCGAACTTTCGCAGATGGGAAATACTGGTAGATTTCCACGTACTAGTTGTAGGGGGGAGTTGCTATGGTAAGCAGTTGAACGCAATTGTATTAAGTCAGCAGCGTGTAAAACTGCATGACCCTAACAAGATGTTGGTAAATTACAATTTTGCAACAATGGTCTTGCTATGAGCTTTATTCTCTTAATAAGAGATTTAGCTAAACCATTTTGTGTGTGGACATATGGAACAGAGTGCTGAACTTGAATTCCGATGGCCATACAATAATCATTGAAGGCACGAGATGAGAATTCAGCAGCGTTGTCCATTCAAATTGATTGAATTTGATGTTCAGGATGATGTGCTTACAATTTAATAATTTGAGCAATCAATTTGGCAAATGCATGGTTTCGTATGGATAAAAGACACACGTGTGACCATCATGTAGATGCGTCAATTGAAACCATGAAGTACCTGAACGGTCCACTTAGTGGTTGTATAAGACCACATATATCACCTTGAATGCATTCAAGAAATTTTAGTGGCTTAGCTCTGGTCTTAAGGTAAGAGGGCCATAAAATCAATTTTCCAGTAGCACATGAGGTGCACACAAAATCCGAAGATTGTGAGAATTTGTTGCTCTGAAAAGCATGACCAATTAAATTGCTAATAATTTTCTACATCATCCCTATACCAGGATGGCCAAGGCAATCATGCCAAGTTTGGAATGTATCAACATTCTGGAAAATTACCTTATATGTAATGTGTTGTATGGGCTTGATGTACGTGTAGTACAATTCAGAGGATAAAGATGGAATTTTTTCAAGCACTTGTTTACCATATCCGTTGTTTTTGGTCAAGAGGAGATATTTCTCTTTGTTGTCATCTTGGGTTTAAATCCATTTTGACGGATATCTCTATAACTTAATAGGGTACGAATAGAATCGGGATACAGTAATGTATCCTCAATTGTCAATTGAGCACCCATCGGGAGCATGATAGAGGCACGACCAGAGCCAACTATCGTTGCATCGCGTCTAGCGATTGTCAAAACACTTCCTTGTCTCTTTGTAAGAGTCAAGAAATATTTTGTGTCCTAAAGTATAGAGTTTGTGGTTCCACTGTCCATAAGGCATAATTCCTCCTCTATTGGATTGAATCCCATAAATCTATATATAGAAAGAAGAATTTGATAAAATTATTGTCAGATATATAGACTATGTACAAATATTTATTCAATACTGAATAGGTTTGGTACATTATTGTAGCATACTAGCATACAATATAGATGACAACTTAGTATTATTACAACACATACTAGGACATAATTAACATAGAATCTATGTTATTGGGAGACTACATAATGTCTCCAAATATATCTTGTGAAGCAAACTCTACAAGCATGTTGTCATTGGTCGTGGGTTCACCCTGCTGAGGAGGGGCCTCAGTGCTCTTGAGTTCCTCTAGAAACTTCTGAGAACAGCTTGCTCCACCAGTGTTGTCGGTTTGGAGGTTGAAGTGTGATTCAATCCTCTCGTCTTGAGCAGGCTTGCCTTTGGTCACAGACTGAAGGTATAAGTTGATAAGATGTCTGGGTGTACGGCATTTCTTAGTTGTATGGCTGTGACAGCCACACTTCTGACAAATATCAGATTTATTTTTGTTCTTGAAATTGCCTTTTCCCTTTTGGAATCCACGAGATCTTTGCTTCCTGTTGCGTTTGCGTTTACCTCTGAAGTTCTTTGGATGGTTTCTATTACCATTGAACTTCGGTTTATTCTGATCATGTATATTCGCATGTACTTCAGGCAAGGGTGCCGCCCCAATAGGGCATTGCTGATTATTCCTTAACAGGAGTTCAACATGCTTTTCTGCCTGAGTTATTACGTGCATCAGATCAGAATAAGTTTGGTAATTTGCAGCACGCCAGTAGTGCTGTAAGACCCGGTCTACGGGGAGCATGGTAGAGAGTGTCTTCTCTATCTTCTCCGCATCAGTGGGTTTTTTTTTTCACAAAACCACAACTTTGAGCAAATGTTATGAAGGGCATGATTGTATGCTCCGACTGTCTTAAAATCTTGCAGCCAAAGATATGCCCATTCATAGTTAGCCTCTGGAAGTATCACAGCTTTCTGCTGTTCATACCTATTTTTGAGGGCTAACCATAGGTTACATGGATTCTCCTCGTAGAGATACTTTGCCTTTAAATCTAGATATATATGACTTTTTATAATATATAAGACAGTATACATCACATTAGTAGTAATATTAGGCGGATCTTCTCCTTCAGGAGGATCAAGTATCACTATCAACATACTCCGAGTGGCTAGGCTGACCTTGACATCCATTGCCCATGTAAGGTAATTGTGGTCATCAAGAGCGAGAATCTCAAACTCTTTGGCGGCCATCTTATTCATATATAAGAAATACCATGAATTGATTAATTTACAAGGAGTAAATTAATTTTGTATGGTAATGGTTGTAATAATATACAAATATCTGAATACAAGATGTGTCTTGCATCCATAATAGTGTAGACCTCAAGTATTGAATATAACCCTATGGACGAGGTGTCTCGTTGCTAATGGCATAGTCTACAAAACTTGTAGTAGATGCCTTTAGTCTCCATAGTTTTGAGTTATATTCATGTTTATCGAAAATCATGTCTTGGTGGTAAACACCAATTTTGAACGAGTTGCCTCATTAATTTGGGCATAATCTATAAAAGGTTGTAGTAGATGCCAAAAAGGCATAGTCTATAAGTGTTGTAGTAGATACCGTTGACATAATCTACAAAGTATTGTAGTAGATGTCGGTGGTATAATTTACAAATATTTTTATAGTAGTTGCCATTGTCATGATTTTTAATAAATAAAGGAATTTCTAGTGATATTATGCATATGAATTCCAATGGAATTAAGTAAAATAACTTAATTAATGGAAATTCAAAATTTAAATTTTCAAAAATTAATAATTTGCAAAATTTAAACATTGTCGATAATTAAATTGCAAGTAAATAAATTAACTACAATAAAATAATAGTCCCAAATATGTAAAATATTATTGGAAATGCACATGGACATCCACTTTGAACATTTATATAAAATCTAGTACTCATAGGGTCTGGATTGTAATTATAACAAACTGTTACGATTAGTAACAAGTACAGAGACTTAAACATAAAACAGAAGGATATTTTGCAGTTTTATTTAACTATAGGGCCTTAACTGCAAAATATACAATACACAGGGGGTGTTAATGGGCCTTGGCGGCCGTCCTATTCGCCCGGTATAGATGGGATTGGGGTGGGGGAGGAGCAAACCCTAACTGCTCCTCCCTTCCCACTCTTCAGCCACCGCTGCCACCGTGGGGAATGCGGCCTCTCCAGCCGGCGCGGCCAGCCAACGCCGGCGCCGGCGAGGGGCTGCCTCCCCCCCGTGCTTCCCCGTCTCCCTCTAAGCCGTTGAGGATGACTCCCTATCTAAGGAGTCACGCTCTTCTTCTTCCTCCTCGATGAATCCATTGGAGGTCTTGGGTGCCGGCGATGGGCGGTGGAGGCCGGGGCGGCGGTACACCGTGGTGCCGGCGTGAACTCGCCGACGGTAGATGGGACGAGCGCCACGGCGAGCGGCCAAGGTCTGGCGCGCGTCGGCGACTTGGGCCGCCGTCCTTCCTCCCAGCGAGCTTCCTTCGGCACAGGCGGCTCGCGGCACCGGCGTTTCGTCGACAGGCGGCGCGATGGAGGAGGCCACACGCTGGGGCTTTTTGACTCCGCGCAAGATGCCGCCGGCGACGGGCGGCGCGATGGAGTTGGCCGGGCACGCGGTCACTGCCACTCTACGCGAAGTGCCACCGGCGATTGGCGGTGCGACAGAGTCGGCCGGGCGCGGGGCTGTAGGGGTGATGCGCGGCGTCGTGGTGCTCCCCTGCGGCCTTGCCGGCGTCGGATTGCGGACGCTGTGCTCCGCCCACAGTCGACGGCACTTCGGCGTCGACCGGTGCCCGGTGGCGATGAACTTGCCCTTTGGTGGTGGAGGTGGTGCCACAACGGGAGCCTCGGCACGAGCGTGAACAGCATCCATGGCGGCCACGGCGGCTGCAACTATGGCGGCCTCCAAATGCGACTGCGCCAGTGTCTGTGCCATGCCGGAACGGCAACGCTCCACAGCGGCACGAACTTGGTGGTGAGCCTGCGTCCGTTGGCTTCCGGGCCTTTCTCCGGGACGACGACGGAGAAGATAGCGAAGTATATCACCGAGGGATTGGATAGAGAACATTGCGCCGCGCATTGCTGTACGGTGGTGTTTACAAAGGTGAAATTCTTCAATGTCATCCATACCTTGTCTTGCCTTTTCTTCCTTCTTCTTCTCTGTCTCAGCTTCGGCCTTCTGTTGCTCAGAGGAGATCAATGTGACTGATAACGTATTAGAAATAGATTCTGTGAATGATCTCTCTAATTCCTTGGATTGATTACACTGTGGCAAGTACATATATATACTGTGGGAAGGGATGCCAGATGCATCCATTGCCAGCAGTTGTGTTGGTTCAGAAGGGACATGTTCCATTCTGAACCAGCGGTTTCAAAGGCAATTTGATCATATTTTTAAATGGTTTGTAACAGTTTTCACCGTGCGGAGACTCGGGACGCGACGGTGGAATGGATCGGTGTGACGGCGCAGGCGAGGCGGCTGTTCCGCGGGCCACATCAGATCAGAGGTGCCGTGTGTCGTTTACGCGCGCTTGCTCGGTTAACCGGGCTGGCTACAACTACACCGCGGCGTGGGCGAGACGGGGCCTCGGCAGTCTCAGCCGGCCGATCGATGTCGTGTAAATGGATCCTCTCTGCACTTTGAGAAGGTTAAAGTCAACAGGGAACAGCGATATTACTTCAGGCGATTGAGATCAGCTGCAGTTGTTACTTGAACTGCACAATGCAATCTGAATCATCCATATTTTGATCCGATGGTCCAGATCCTCTGCCGAAAAGCATATAAAATAATACTCTTTTGCTACAGTTCAATGATGCTACAGTGTCACGTGGATCCGGACCGTTCGTCACTTATCACATGGTGCTAGTTTAACTGCGTAAGTTACAGTTGATACTGCAACTGCAGCAGATCCCGGTCCTCAAGGGTTTGATTTGGAATCATTTGATTTAGGACGGATGGATAGGTCGACGTGATATAGTACCATTGCTGCAGTAATTGTCGATAAATGTGTCTCACATCGCTTTTGGTACAATACGTGCACCGTTCCAACTGCAAATCATTGTAGCATCAGGCTTGTTTTACTGTTTTGTATTTGTATTTTTCTTCCAAAGGATCAATTTTCGTCGCCGTCGACAGGTGGCTTCCAATATGAGCGAGTCTTTTTATATAATGTTGTATATAGCCGTTCACATTAATATAATTATAGCATTCAAAAGAAAAATTAGGAGTGAAGGAAAATGACATAAATGTTTCTTATTAAATGAGAGATGGTTAGAGAAGAAATTTTGAATGGTCGGTGGTTTGATAGAAAGTAGTATTCCGTTCGTTTAAAAATATAAGGTGTCTTTGTTTTTCATATAGTTAATATTTAAAAATTTTAAATAACAATTAAACTAGAAATATATGCGTTTAATATTATTTATGTAGTATCACTAGATTCGTGTTTGATAATATTTTCATATGATGTTAATTTTGTGGTGGTTGATGATATATTATGAAAAAATTAATGGTTAAAGTATAATGTTAGAGATCGTGTAGAAACCTAATACGTCTTTTATTTTCAAACGGAGGGAGTACTGTAGAATTGTATTTTCCTTGGAGAAATTTAAATGCTAGAATAGTAATTTTTTTTACGGAGGGAGATAATACGTGTCTTCCTTTTTATGCATGGCTGACCTTTGTATACTTTTAAGGAGATGTGGTCATCTTTCTAATCTACCATATAATGCACTAATTCATTTGACCCATGACTCATTTCATTATGGAACAAATCCGATGACACACAATCGTCTGCGTACCTTCATCCGACGCCCCACATCATCGCTCTGCCTCCGTGCCTCACCGTCCTCCTGGTCTCCCTACGCATCCCAATCCCACCCCCGATCCTCGATCCTCCTCTCCCACCGCTTGTGCGCTGCTGTAACGTCCAAAAATTCGTAACCGAAATTTTGGACATTTCTATGTATTAAACCCTGTCCAAAAAAGTAGGGTACACAATATCAAGTGGCCATACAGAGTGCGTCTTACAAACAGAATAAACTTGTCTTACATAAATGAAGCGGAAAAGATAAATGAAGCCTATATACAGCTAGCCAAGCGGAGGCTTCCAGTCCACAGGCGTCTTGACGGCGGATCCAACCTAGTCCTCTTGATGATTCTCGTCGGACAGGTACTCTACCACTGAGAGGGGAAAAAGGGAGTAAGACTGAGTACCACCTACAATACTCAATAAGCCACACCCGCAAATATGTACAATGCACGGGAGATAAAGATAGGTTGAGGGTTTATTGCGTAAAAGCCGTAGTAAATAATAATAGTTCGCAAACAGTAAATATGTTAATTAATTAGGCAGTATTAATCCTCCACTGATCAACGTTACACCACATTGATTAGGCCCAACCATCCATCCTACCTTTATAGCAAATTTTAAGTTAATTTATTATAGTGAGACTAACCACAGTGAGTCTCGACCAAAATGCCCATGATCACGGGCGCGGCTATTTAAATAGATTTTACTCTGGCCAGAGGTATACAACCGTACCCACAAGACATAGCCCCACACACGTTCCCGTGTGCCGGTATGTCACCACGACACCCCACGAGAGACTGTGACAGGACCGTTCACGCGATCTTTCCCTAACCATCCACACCACGCTGAGGTTGCACCTGCCGACAGGGCACACCATATCGGCCAGGCTACCCCCCTTGTGCCACAATGGATCCGAAAGCCGATCAACCCGACCCCAGGCCGATCCAACTCCATTACGCCCATTCTCACCAATGGTGCCTAGGAGAGGGAGAAGATACGCTACAAGCCCAGCCGTTGCCCACGCTGGCTTGTGGTATGTACGATTAATTGCCCAAGGGGTTCCCGCGAATTGGTCCTTAACTGCCATGGGTGTGATCGGCAAAACCATGCACTCATAGCCCACCATTTAGGTTAAATTTTAGTAGTTTAACATCAACATATCTAAAGTTCCATTTCCCGATATAGAGTCGAACAATACATGTAAATAATAGCATTTAATTCCCCATGTGAGCTAACAGTCGCTAAGCATGGCTAAGCATCCTAACAATATTCTATAGTCATATTATTACCTAGCTACAAAGGTATACAAGAGGAATCAGGTCATAGCAATTAAAATTGCATCCATATAGGTCAACCTTCCCACATAAAATAATAAAATAATGCATGTTTATTAATTTAAAATAGACATTTTGCAATAGATGGGTACAATATGATCGAGGAAAACGATGTAACTTGCCTTGCTCTGGCTCTGCGAACTCTACAATGACTTCGTAATAAACAGGAGGGTTGACTGCGTTGGATTCTATATTAAACAAAGCATTAACAATTAAAAAAGTATATGTGGGCACTGAAACAGGGGCTAAAAGTATTTTTAATAGATTCTTGGCATTTTTCTGGATTTAATAAAATTTGAATGGAATTAATCGGAGCTCGTATGAATTAGTTATGAATTTTTGAAGTTTTATAGTGATTTTGCTATACAAATTAATTGTTTATCGATTTATTGCACAATTAAAAAGGACGGATGGACGGAGAGTGGCGAACGGCGGCGAGCAAAGAGGATTGGTGGCGGCGAGGTTCGGGATCGGTGTTCCGGCGGTGCAACACCGCTACAGAGGCACGTACGAGGTCGAGGTGGTCCTGGCGAAGATGTAGCAAGCGATTAGGGCCAAAATGGCCGAGCGGATTGACGGGGACGCGAGGCCGAAGGCCGGGGGAGGGCTTACCGAAGGAGAACGACGATGACGAAGGGGTTCCGGCGGCGTTGGGGCACACGGGGGTGGTGGCCTAAGCGCTCCAGAGTACGGCGAAGGCGGTGGCGGCGAGAGACGAGGGCGGCGGTGGCTACAGCGGTGGCGGCGCTTGGCAAGAGATGGCGGAGCACGGCGGCGATTAGGGAACTCGGCACAGAGGGGGCTGGAAAGCGCTAGGAGCTTCGGCAATTGGGGGAAAAGAAGCGGAGGAGCATGGCGGGGGTTTAAAAGGGCACGGGAGCAGGAGATTGTGGCCGAGGTGGCCGAATTTTGCGAAAATGGGGATGCGACGGCTGCGGGAAGGTGGGCGAGATTCTCTCGCGGGGGTGGGCTAGCGGGGCGGAGAACGTGGGGGAAACGGGCGGGGACTCGGTCCGTGCCATTTGAACGAGATTCTCTCGCGAGGAGGCGGGCGGAGGCGGAGATCGGACGGCGGGAAGGATTTCTCCTCTCCGCCCGATTTGGCCAGAGGTAGCCCCACACGTTAGCAGTAAAGAGGGGAGCAGGGAGCGAGCGGTCACTGGCGGGCGGGGCCCAGCCATCAGCGGCGCGGGGGAGGGGGAAAGAGGAAGCGCGGGCATGCAGCTAACAGGTGAGGCCTAGCAGGGAGGTGTGCGCGTGCGCGGGCTGCGCCAGGCTGAGGAGCAGTGCTAGGCTGGCGGCCCGGCAAGAGGGAAAAAATGAAAAAAGAAAGAGAAAGAAAAGGAAAGGAAAATGGATTTCCCAAAGAGATTTAATTCCGATAATGTGTTTTGATTTATTAAAATTACTTCGAGTGCTCTAAAATTCCAATAAAAATTCTGTTAGTATATTTTGGCAAGACGAATATAGGAACAATATTCCCAGCCATAATAAATTATTATTTTGCATTTCTCTTATTTAAGTAATTCACTTGGCCTTTTTAAATATTTTCTTGAGGCTATTTATTTGATATATATTGTGTGGCTCTATTTAAGAGGAAACTCAGGGTGTGACAGCCGTCCCTCGCCCCTGCACCGCCTCCCAACAAACGCTACCTTCGTCCTTTCTCAAGTGCCATCCCCGTCACCCGTCTTGCCGTCCATGTGTAGCAACACAAAAAGCATGGTCATGGTGGATGAGAACACGGTGGTGCACCTGGACTCGAACCCCTCCCCGTTGCCTCGCCGTCTCTCAAAGTAATACCTCGGCGGTGTCGACGAGGTCGCTGTAGACCCAAGCCGCGGACTCGGACGACCAACTTATTTGACTCATAACTCATTTCATCATGGGACAAATCCGATGACACACAATCGTCTGCTTACCTTCGTCCGAAGCCCCAGATCATCGCTCTACCTCCATGCCTCACCATCCTCCTGGTCTCCCTCTGCCTCCCAATCCCACCCCCGATCCCCGATCCCCTCTCTCCCACTGCTTGTGCGCCGCTTCTCGCCCCTGTACCCCCCAACAAACCCTACCTTCGTCCTCTTTAGGCGCCACCCCCGTCACCCATCTCGCTGTCCCTGCGTAGCAACACAAAAAACGTGGCCATGGTGGACGAGAGCACGGCGGCGCACCTGGACTCGAATCCCTCCCTCGTCGTCCTCCGAAGGAACGCCTCAGCGGTGTCGGCGAGGTCGCTGTAGACCCAAGCTGCGGACTCGTACGCCGAGGTGGTGGGCGGGAGGAAGTACGGGGCAGCGAAGGCGAGGGCAGCCGTGTACTCGCCGTCGCACCATGTCGGCGTCATCTCGGGCGCCGTCATGTCGTCGTCTCGTGGATCCAGCGGCACCTCCGCTTCACTGTGTGTGGACAGGTATTTGGTAAGATGCAAGGATAATGGCATAGGCATTTTTTGATGTTTGCATTTGTTGAAACAGAATGGATTAGTGAAAGGATCGTTTGTATTGTAACTTGTGTCCCATACTATTCCTTTACTATTTGGGTCAATTGTCTAAGTGAATTGTTCATGTTGTAAGGTAAATCAGGAGAGTATAGCATATCTCATAACATACCGTGCTTTGTGTAACGAAACTATCTATCAAGCATGGCAATTGAAAACTAAATTAAATGATTGTACTCCTGCTTAGTTCCTGAAAATGGTGCTTAAATGCTTAATGATAGCCAAGAAAGATATCCAAATATATATTAGTGACAGTGGTGTGTGTGCTGGCCTCCTATTACTGCCAACAAAACATGTGATATTTACTGGAAATTATTTGCCTTCTTTTAAACTACTGTAAATCTTGGATGCAGGGAGTTGTTTATTGGCAGGCTCCTGAGGCATCTTTGAATAAGGTTAAAGAAATTGTATGGGAACCATCAATCAGTAAATATGGCTCTGGTGATGGTCTTGCTGAACTCCGAAAAGCACTTCTCGAGAAGGTAATTTTTCAATTGGGATTTGTTCGACCATGGTGTGCTTACTGCTTGCAGCCATGCGCGGATGATGGACGAGGCCAGAAAGTACTGAATTGCACTATCGTGGTCCTAGATATCAATTTGTCCAGAGCCTAAGGAACTTGTTGAGGTGAAAGGTCAATTTTTTTTATAGGAAATTTGACTGCCATCAACGACTTGAACACAGTTGTACCAAGTTTTCAAATTGCTGATTTTGTATGTCATGTGGTGAAAGAGATGTAAACATCCAACTTACAGTATTACAGTGTCCGTTTTTTAACTTAAAACATTTTCAGCAGCTAGGCACTGTCTTTTTTAGGTGAATGTACAATAGTGACAGTCCATATTTATATGTTATTTTTGTATGATAGTGATTGCTTCAACCTCACAAATTGAATTAGATGGTTTCTAAAGATACAAGAGTTGTGATGATATTGTGCGCACATGGCCACGTAATTAACAATATAATAACTATTTGTATCGTTTCTATCACACCCTGAGTTTCTCCTTATTAGAGCCACACAAAAATATATCAAAGAAAATGCCAAAAGAAATGATTTTAATTAAGGCTAGAGGAAGTAATCAATGGTGAAAACATTAAATAATAATTCACCATGGCTAGGAATATTTTTCTTGTATTCCCCTTGCTAAAATACACTAACAAGATTTTTATTGAAATTTTTAGAGCACTGGAAGTATTTTTAATAAATCGAAACACATTATCAGAATTAAAATTCAACTGGAAATCCCCAAGAAAACCCCTTTCTCTTTTCTCTTTTTCTTTTTATCTTTTTCTCTTTTCCCTTCTAGGCCGACGGCCCACTTCCCTCTCTTCCCCGCGCACGGCCTGCCGCGGCCTAGCCTGTACTCCTCCCCGCTCCCTCTCTCTGACCGCTGGGCCCAGGTGGTAGCCGCCTACGCGGCGTCCCCTATCTCCCTCCCGCCGACATGTGGGTCCGGGGCCTTACATGTCGGATCCATTCGTTGCCGCCTAATCCCGCCTCCACCCTTGGTTCAAAATGCATGGACCACGTCCCCGCTCCACTCCCCCACGATCTCCGCCCCCCTCGTGTACACCCCCTTGCGAATTTCGCCCATCCCACCATCGCCGCCGCCCCACCTTTGCATGGAATTCACTCGCCATGGCCACGATTTCCCATAGCCAAGTGCATAAAAACCCTCCCCGTGCTCCGTTCTCTCTTTCCCCTCAATTGCCCCCGCTTGCTGAGCTCTCCAACCCCTTGTGCACCAAAATCCCAAAATGCTAGGGCGGTTCGCCGCCTTTAGCCGCTCGTCGCCGCTGCGATAGACGCCGCCGAGCCCGCCTCTTGCCTCTGTTAGCTTCGCCGCGCGCCAGAGTGCCTAGGCCACCATCCCCGCGAGCCTCACTGCCTCTAGAACCCCTATCTCGTCGTCACGAGTCTTCAGTAGGTGCCGCCGTAGGCCTTTGGCCACGGAATTCCGCCGACACACTCGGTCTTTTTCTCTCCTAACACATTCTACACCTTCGCCAGGGTCTCTCAAACCTCGTCCGTGCCTCCATCACCACTTTGTGCCGGCGGAACCCCATCGGCACCGTCGTCCTAAAGCACCACCGCCGTCAATCTCTCCTTCTCGCCACCGTTCGCCGTCCTCCGGTCGCCGCGAGCCCTCGGTGAGGCCCCAGACCACTTCCCCTTCCCCTCCGCCGCATTCCGCCGCCCTCCACCGCGTGGGCCGCCTACGCTGGTGGGGGATAGCCCTGTTCGGTCTCAGTCGTCCGATCTGCCAAGGCAGATCGGAGCCGTCCATACAGCGCCCGTTGCGGGCGCCCGCGTCTTGCCACATCGGCGCTAGCTAGGCGCCATGTAGGCAACTTCGTCTGCCGTGGCGGCCACGTCGTCCGCCACATGGTGTGCTAGCTCTGGGCCGCGCGTGGACCCGGTCCATCGTGTGCCCGCTGCCTTGAGTCTCTGACCCATGGGTCTCACCTGTCGGTGTCGGCCCGTGGTTCGCTGACGCCATTAATCCGGTTTAAATGCGCAATAAATTAATAAGGCTTTATTTTTTATAGTAAAAACATAGAGAATCTTTGAAAATTCATTACTAATTCATACAAGCTCCGATTAATTCCATTCAAATTTCATTAAATCCAGAAAAATGCTAAGAATCCATTAAAAATAGTTTTAGCTCATGTTTTAGTGTTCTCATATACTGTTTTTATTTGTTTATGCGTTGAATGTCGTAGAAGCCAACGTTTCTGATCCTCCCGTGTACTATGAGGCCGTTGCCGAAGTTGCAGACCCAGAGAAAAGCAAGTTACATTGTATTCTTGATCATTTTTGTACCTAATTTAAGCCAAATGCTTTGTTTTACTTAAATAAACATGCACGTTTTATCATTTCATATGGCGAGGGAATATGACCTATATATCCATAGTTGAATCCCGTACTTTGACGACCCCTATTCTTTTGTAACCTAGGTAACAATATGACTAGGATATGTTCCTAGTATGCTTAGCCATGCTTAGAATCAATTAGCTCACCTTGGAAAAAATTATTGCTCTTTATCATATTTATTTATGGTTCAACTTTGTATCAAAATAATGGAACTTTGGTCATGGATAATTACTTAACTAAAATATGACCTTAATGGTGGGCTGTGGGTGCATGGTTTTACTGGTCGCACCCATAGCAATTAAGGACCGGTTCACGAAAACCCCTTGAGCAGTTTTCCGTACATACCACAAGCCAGCGTGGGCAACGGCTGGGCTTGTAGCGTAGCTTCTCCCTCTCCTAGGCACTGTTGGTGAGGATGGGCATGATGGAGTTGGGTCGACTCGGGATCGGATTGATCAGCTTCCGGATCCATTGTGGCGTAAGGGGGGTAGCCTGGCCAATATGGTGTGCCCTGTCGGCAGGTGCAACCTCAGCATGGTGTGAATGGTTGGGGAGAAGTTGCGTAAACGGTCTTGTCACAGCCTCTTGTGGGGTGTCGTGGTGACACTCCGGCACATGGGAACGTGTGTTGGGCTGTGTCTTGTGGGTATAGTTGCACACCTTTAGCCAGAGTTAAAAACTATTCGAATAGCCATGCCCGCGGTTATGGGCGTTTGGTCAAGACTCGCCGTGATTAGTCCCACTATAATAACAACAACAACAACAACAACAAAGCCTTAAAATATTGTGTAGGGATAGGATGGATGGTTTGGGTCTGGTCAACGTGGTGTAGCATTGGTCAGTGATAATTTAATACTGTCTAATTAAACAACATTTTTACCTGTTTCTGAACCACTACTGTTTGCAACTACTTTGTGCAAATGAACCCGAAGCCCTTCCTTGTCTCCCATGCATTATACATATTTGCGGGTGTGACTTGTTGAGTACTGTGGGTGGTACTCAATCTTGCTCCCTTTCTCCCTCTCAGAGATGGAGTTCTACTCCGACGAGGATCGCTAGGAGGAGTAGGTTGGGTCCACCGTCAAGCTGCATGTGGAGTGGAAGCCTTTGCGCAGCCTAGTTGTTTATAGTTTTATTCTTCCTTTTTCCGCTGCATGTCTGTAAGATAATTTTATTCTGTTTATAATACATACTATGGAGGCCATGGGCCCCGGGTACCTCATGACAAGCATATGGGTCACTCGGACAAAGGATGGGGCTAGCCTTGCAATTAGGGATATGATAGAATTAGGCAGACTTAATCTTGTACGATAAGAAAAATACAGTTCTAGTCGGGTATGTTATATCTCTAGGCGGAGATCCCTTGGTCATAGTTCGACTGTGACTCCTACTTTGTAACTCTGTCCTCCAGTATATAAGGGGAGACGGGGCGCCCCATGAGGGCAGTTCAAGAGAATCACCAGAGAATCCTCAAAGGAAATACACCACAACTGGACCTAGGGTATTACCTCACCTCGAGGGCCTGAACCAGTATAAACTCTTTGTGTTCCTTTCCAGTCCACCGAGTTTTGATCCGACGAGTAGCCCTATATTCTTATTACCGATGTAAAACATCGACAGTTAGTGCGCTAGGTAGGGGCTTCGGCGAGATCAACCTCAATAAGCTTGATGGATTTGACAACCGAAGTCAACGGCCTCAAATTCTCCCCTGGAGACACGATCACATTCGGGAGCCTCGACTTCATCGCCGACAAGTTCGGTAACCTCACCCTGACCGACTCGGACTCGATCCAATCGGTCGGGGAACCAGCCGACTTTGCGCCGGTCGGCCCCTCGACGCTGCAGCAACCCTCATCGATTTGCTGAGGCAATCTTCTACCTGCCCGGGTCTCGGGACAATCTTTCCTTCGGCGTTCGACCTGGACTCGGCCTTGAGCCGGCCAAGATCGGGCTAAGAAGGGAGGATCGTCGATCTCCTGAACAGACTTGGCAACGCCGCGGATACCCTCAACCTACATCCAACGTGGCAAAACCGATCCCCTAAGGTTCAACTCAGATACGGCCCAGAGCCGCTCGAGATTGGATCTAGGGAGGTCGGAGTCATCATCATCCCCATCAACTACTCAGATTCTGACTCCAGGTGTCGATGCTTTGCACCGGCAATGAAACTATGGGGCTACTCGGCGAGGGTGAATTCGGTGGATTGCAGAGGAACACAGAAGGTTTATACTGGTTCAGGCCCTCGATATGAGATAATACCCTACGTCCAGTTGAGGTGTTATTCCTCTGAGGTGTTTGATGATCGGTGATCTTGTTGTCCTTGCCCTGAGGGGCGCCCTGCCTCCCTTTATATACTAGGGGACAGGGGTACATGATAAGGATCCCAGCCGGATACGGCCAAGGGATTTCCTCCTTAGAGATAGAGTCCTATCCGACTAAGACTGTGTTTCCTTATTATGCAAGGCACAGCCTGCTGGATGCTATCTTATCTCTAATTACATGGTTCGGTCCATCCTCTATCCGAGTGGCCTATATACTAGTAATGAGGTACTCGGGGCCTATGGCCTCCACAGTAGCCCCTGAGACCTTCATAGTTGAGTCACAGCTGATGCCGAGTGCTCGTCCTCCTCGGTGAAGGTTGCCCGAGTGCAGTGCTCCCGAGTACTCTTTGTCCGAGTAAGTCTTCTTCCCGAGTCCTGCTTTATGTCAGCTAGCAGCGAGGCTATGAAGGGCTTCATGTAGATATATGAATAGTGTGCGCCGAATAGGCGCACCTATTAGGTGTAGCCCCCGACTTTGTGCTTAATTGTGAAGACAATTAAACATAAAGTCAAAGATCTTTAACCTGGAAGTCTTTCCCGAGTAGATTATTACTGGTATTTGCGATTCTTCGGTATCATGTCAACCGGAATAAACTTTATAGTCTTGCCGAGTAGGAGACTACTCGTATATAGGACTCTTCGACTTCATGTCAGTCGGAATATGTGTTTATAGTCTTGCCGAGTAGAATGCTACTCGTATATGGGACTCTTCAGCGTCATGTCAGCTGGGAAAAAGGGGTTTATAGTCTTTTCTGAGTGGCGTCCCACTCGGAAGTTAGACTCCTCCGTATCATGTCAGCGGGAAAAGATATTTATAGTCTCTCCCGAGTAGTGCACTACTCGAAAGTTAGACTCTTCCGCATCATGTCAGCGGGTAAAATGTTGCTCATGGCAACTGATGGCCACGCATGTAGGCCGAATACCACTTTATGAAAATAAATCCACAGCGTGGTCAGGTGTACCCGAGAAAGATACCTGTATCTCTAGTTTCAATGAAGACCAGCTTGTGATCCTTGTAATGATATATCCTCGAGACCTAGTGATTAAAACAGATACCCAAACATATATGTTTTGGCAATAAGGCTCTCATGAAGCATACCTGTTTACCTCATCGGCTCCTGTCAGTAGCACCAGCGCTATAATTTCAACTCAGCCTGCGGGCGGCCCACATGGAGCATGCTACTGTAGGAACTTATATCTTGTTGGCCCAGTGCTGACTATGTAGGCCCAAGCCCATCTAGTCGGCGTTGGCTCTATAAAAGCAGGGAGAGAGAAAAAGATTCTCTCATCTTCCCCAAATTAGCCAACCGCTTCGTCTTCCGCCTTTGCGCCCAACTTTTCGCCTCCCGCTCGGCTAGGGTTAGCTACTGCCATTCCCACCCGAACTCGGGCGATTCCGATCCCCTCTGTTTAATCCAAGCCCCCGATTTGCTTTTCCCCAAATCTCATCGCCTCCAGTCATGCCGAAGGCTTCGGATCTTGCGGGGGCGCCGGGAAGTTCTTGGCCGGTGTCGGATTGTGGCTCAGTGAAGCTGGAGCGGCTGGAAGGCGAACTGAAGTTGCCCAGTCAGGAGGTGATTCGCTGGCGGCCGGCTAGGGATGAATCGAGCCCGAATCCCTGACCTGGTGAAACGGTAGTTTTTGCCTCTTTTTTCGATCGAGGCTTGTGCCTTCCGTTTTCTGATTTCTTCCGCCGCATCCTTGACTTTTATGAGCTAGAGTTGGTGCATTTGAATCCCAACTCGATTCTTCAGATCTCTATCTTTGTCACTCTGTGCGAGTGCTATTTGGGTGTGGAACCCCATTTCAACTTCTTTAGGTATTTGTTCCACATTAAACCTCAACCCTCCAAAAATAGCATCAATGTAATTGGGGGGGGGGGGGCTGGTCTTCAATTGAGGAGTGATAGGAAAAAGTCGTATCTTGATCTTCCCTTGAAATCCTCCTTGAAGGGCTGGCACAAGGAGTGGTTTTATTGCGCAGATCTTGCTCCCTCCTTGCGGCCATTCACCGGCTCGCCGCCGGTAGTTTCGCCGAATTGGTCGGCAGACCCGACCTATGAAGAGATGGGTCAAGTGCACCAGCTACTGACGAAGCTGAATAATTTCAAGAAGGCCGGCCTAACCGGTCCCTGGGTAGCCAGGCGGTTCCTGACTCGGCGCTTCCAGCCCCTGAAGCTGAGGAGCGCGTTTGGCTGGGATTACCAGGGAAAGCTTGACCCTGACCGGGTCAGCCGGGAATCGGCCGACGAGTGAAAGGTGACGGAGACCCTGTTCGGATACTTCTCCAGCGGGGTGATTGAGACCGAGGACAAGAAGAGACGCATTGTGTCTTACAGGCCCAGCTGGCCCTGGTCCGAGGTAACATCCGTCTTCCCTTTGTAGCACGTGCCTGTGGACTCGGATGTCTAAGTCCCCGGCAGTATGTTATGTATCTTGTTGAATTTCTTGTAGTGGTGCGTGGAGTTTGATGAGGACTCCCGTCCGTTGTCGGCCGTCGCGTCGAAGAAGAGACCGAGAAGTCCCTCTGCTGCCCAACCCGACTCCAAGAGAGCAGGGAAGAAGCCGATATTATATCGGGGCGAGGGGGCCATGACGACGCGCGCCGTGGCCGGAAGCCTGAAGATAAGGGACGCTGTCGCCGCGACGCCCAAGCGGTCAAGTCCCAGGTTGAGACCTGCGGGTTTGAGCCTGTCGTTGTCGAGTCCGGCCGTAGCTCCACCGAGGGGCCGGCTAGAGCTGACGCCGCCAGGGGCGGAGGCGCCCAAGCCGACCATGCCGGAATCGGAGCCGACTCGGGCTGAAGCGCCACCGCCGACTGTGACGCCGACCGGGCCGACTGCCGGAGCTAGCGCTCCGCCGGGTACTGGGTCGCCCGGCAAGAAGCTGAAGTTTTCCAAGAGGTGCGCTGCCCTGGGTCCTCTGAGGTTCTTGTGTGTTGGAGTAGTGTCATGATGTACTGTTTCGTCGTGCAGGAAGTGGGCCGATATCGATCTCAAGGAGGTCGACCCGACCGTTCCACATGATGAGCCTGCCCCAGCCGAGCCAGCGGCCGCGGACACACCTGTTGAGCCGGTGGCTAGCCTGGTCGTGGAGACCGAGGTGGCCTCGACTGCAGGGTCGCTGCCGCCACCCGACCGAGAGGCGGCTGCTGAGGCTGAGGCCCCAGCCCCTGAAGCGTCGCTCGTCGCGGAAGCCGCAGACGGAGCCCCTGAGCCGGTCCCCGAGGTCGCGGGGGACGGTGGCGCTGAGGCCAGGACCCCATCGCCGTTGTGGTCGTCGTCGCCGCCGCCGGAGATCCCGCATATGCCCCGGATCGAAGCTCCTCCACGCGTGATGCCCCGGACATTCACATGGACGGCTCCTGATGGGACAGCGAAGAGCTTCAGGCTTGATGAAGTCATCGCGAGGAGGGAGCGCGAAAGCTTGCTTCGCGCCGCCATCAGCTGGTCCCAGGGAGTCGCGGTATGATTCTTGTGGTAGAGCCTTGGCAATCTTCTTGTTTTGATATCCGACTCCGTCCTTGATCCGTCTTTTATCCTGAGCAGAAGCTTGTCGACCGCAATGAGGTGATGACGGAAATCTTGGTCGAGGTGGCTCCCCACCTCTCAGAACTGGAGCAGCTCCGGGCGTTGAAGGCCGAGATGGAGGTGCGTCATGCGGGGAGGGAGGCCTGGCTAAAGAGTGGCGCCGATCAGCTCAGGGAGGAGACATGGGCCCTAGCCGGAAAGATCAGAGGTAAGATCCCCGAATATATCTTCCCGACCGAACCGTTGATGCATTCATCCAGCTGCGTTGTTTCCGACTGCCCGGTTATGTCATGACTGCACGGTTGAGCTCTTGGCTAATCTGTGGTGCAGCCCTTGAAGCGGAGTTGAAGACCCGAACAGGGAGGGAATCGCAGCTGAAGGAGGCCGAAGAAGCCAGGGCCGAGCTTGAGAAGGCCTAGGCCGACCTGACAAAGGCCACCGCCGAGCTTGACCAGGAGAAGGTCGAGCTGAAGGAGGCCGTCGCCAAGCTCGGTAAGGAAAAAGCTGAACTGGAGAAGACCGTGGCCGGGTGGGAGGCCGACTACGAAAGTAAGTCCTCAACCTAACAGCGACCTTAGTCAATCCATTAGTCGTTTCGTGTGTATCCGAATCTGACAAGTTTACTTGCCGGCGGACCCGGGCAGACATGAGAGCCAATGTCCGGGCCCAGTATCGGTTCTACACAGAGGAGATAAGAGTGATCAGGGAGTCACGGGAGGCCGTCGTCGGGTCCGTGAAAGGGCTCCTTGACCTCATAGATCCCCGCCCTGTGGGGACCAGTTGCAGCAGAATCCCCCAGATAGAGACGCGTCTCGAGGATGCACCGAGTGCCTTGAAGAAGTACTCGGATGAGCATGTTGTCGCCGGCGTGGCCCAGACCCTGGCGATGACCAAGTCCATCTACCCAAGGGCGGATATTGAAGCCATCGGGGAGGGGTTTGCCGAAGAGACGACGCCCAAGGAGGCGCTGGAGCTGATCGCCCGGGCGAAGCCGACTGCTGAAATAATTACCCGAGACCTGGGTCTGTAAGGGCAACATGTTATGTAGTCGGTGTATATAAACTTTTGTTAAACAAGCATGTGTAAATATGTGTGTAATGCCGCCAAGCTTATTACTCAGTCGTCATTAGCTTTACTCGACCGTGTAGTATGCACCGAGTTAGTCTGTCAGAACTTAATAAAAACGTTCAAAGTAAGAAGCTATACTCGGGCAAATGTGATAGTCGTAGTAAGGCTTCATAATTGAAGTAAGATAAGCTCGTATGTTATTGACAGGACACATATATGCATGCAGCCCCCGACTCACTACTCGGTTGATTCAAGCGGCGTAGTGAGTCAGAAGAACTGTACACATGAAAAATATAGAACTCAGGTATAGAAAGGACGTAGCTGTTCTATGTTCCATGAGTTGCTGATGAGAACGCCGTCTTCGGTCTTCAGTCGGTAGGCGCCTGGCCGCGAGACCTCGGCTATAATGAACGGCCCTTCCCAGATTGGGGATAATTTATGCCTGTCTTTAGTGGTTTGTATTTTCCTCAGAACGAGATCCTCGACCAAAAAGGCGCGGCCACGGACATTGCGATTGTGATAGCGACGTAGGCCTTGAAGATACCTTGCCGACTGGATTGTTGCGGTGTCTCTTGCTTCTTCCAGCTGATCGAGTTTGACCAGTCGGGTATTGTTGGAGTCATCTTCCGAGTAAGCCCGGGCTCGCGGAGAGCCGAACTGTAACTCTGTAGGTAGCATAGCCTCGGCACCGTAGACCAGAAAGAAAGGGGATTGCCCTGTTGCCCGACTAACCGTGGTTCTGAGAGACTAGAGAACGGATGGGAGTTCTTGTACCCACCGGCCCGCATATGGTTGTAGTCGGTCGAATATCCTGGCCTTGATGCCTTGTAAGACCATACCGTTGGCTCGTTCGACCTGCCCGTTGCTCCGCGGGTGTGCCACAGATGCGTAGCAGATCTTGATGCCGAAATCGTCGCAGAAGTCTTGGAATACGCCGGCCACGAATTGAGTACCGTTGTCGGTGATGATGCGGTTAGGGACTCCAAACCGGTATAATATACTCATGATGAAGTCCTTTGCTCGTGCCGCTGTAATCGTTGCAACGGGTTTAGCCTCAATCCACTTGGTGAATTTATCCACCGCGACGAATAGATGTGTGAACTCTCCTGGCGCTTTCTTGAAAGGCCCGACCATATCGAGCCCCCATACTGCGAATGGCCAGGAAATGGGAATAGTTTGAAGTTCCTGGGCTGGGAGGTTTGTTTGTCTTGCGTAGAATTGGCAACCCCCGCACTTGCGAACGATGTCTTTGGCGTCTGTTACTGCTGTGGGCCAGAAAAATCCCTGCCGGTAAGCCTTTCCGACTAATGTCCTGGATGCGGCGTGGTTGCCACATATGCCCGAGTGGATCGAATGCAGGATCTGCTTGCCCTCCTCGGTGGTGACACAGCGCATGAGGACACCGGATGCGCTCCTTCGGTACAGGTCTTCTCCGACTAGTAGGAAGCTTTTGCTTCGACGCTTGATCTGCTCGGCTTGACTGCGATCTTCTGGGAGTTCATCGTCCAGGAGAAATTTGACAACAGGAGTCCTCTAGTCTTGACATATGTGCAGCACCTCATCTGTGGTTGGGGTAGGCTCGCCTCCCGACTGCTCCGGTGCCGGTTTCTTCTTGACTGATGGCTCCATAAGTTGCTCGACAAAGATTCCAGTCGGAACTGCTTCTCGCTTGGATCCCATGTTTGCCAGCTCATCTGCCGCGTCGTTGTATTGACGCAGGACATGTGTGATTTCCAGCTCGTCGAACTTGTTTTCCAGCTTGCGGACCCCCTGACAGTATGCCGCCATGGTATCGTCGAGACAAGTCCAGTCCTTCATGACTTGGTTTACCACGAGTTGAGAGTCCCCGCGCACAACCAGTCGACATATGCCGAGTGATATGGCGATGCGGAGCCCGTGAACAAGTGCCTCATACTCGGCGACGTTGTAGGAAGCCGGGAAGTGGATTTGTAAGACGTACTTCAGTTTTTCGCCAGCGGGGGAGGTCAATATGACTCCGGCCCCGCCGCCTCCGATCCGTAGAGAACCGTCGAAGTACATTGTCCAGTACTCTAGCTTTGCTGTTGGTGTAGGCAGTTGGACTTCTGTCCACTCGGCCACGAAGTCGGCTAGAGCTTGAGACTTAATTGCTGTCCGTGGCTGAAAGGTGATGTCAAACGCCATTAGCTCGAGTGCCCATTTAGCGATTCGGCCGGTGGCCTCGCGATTATGAAGGACATCCCTGAGTGGAAATGCTGTTACCACCATGACTTGGTGTGCTTGCAAATAGTGTACCAGCTTCCGGACTGTGATGAGTAGGCCATATAGCAGCTTCTGGACCTGCGGATATCTCGATTTGGAGTCGGCGAGGACCTCGCTGACAAAGTAGACTGGCCGTTGTATTTTTTGAATATGACCCTGTTCGGATCTCTCAACCACCAGCACCGTGCTGACTACCTGTGTTGTCGCCGCCAGATATAGCATTAGCGGTTCTTGGGGCAGAGGTGACGCCAACACGGGGGGTGATATGAGGAATTGTTTGAAGTCTTCGAAGGCTTGTTGGGCTTCCGGAGTCCATTGGAAGTTGTCTGCCTTTTTGAGGAGCTTGAAGAAGGGCATGCCCCATTCGCCCAGTCGGGAAATAAACCGGCTGAGTGCCGCCATACAGCCTGTCAGCTTCTGGACGTCTTTGAGGTTAGTCGGGGGTGCCATGTTTCTAATGGCGTTGACTTTCTCCGGGTTAGCCTCGATGCCGCGATGCGAGACGATGAAGCCGAATAACTTTCCGGATGGCACACCGAAGGCGCATTTTTCCGGGTTCAACTTCATCTTGAATCTTCGAAGGTTTTGGAAGGTTTCTTCCAAGTCAGCGATGAGGTCTTCTTTGGACTTGGTCTTGATCACCACGTCGTCGACATAGGCTTCCACGTTGCGCCCGATCTGAGTGTGCAGACACCGCTGGATAGCCTGTTGATAGGTTGCGCCCGCGTTCTTCAGACCGAACGGCATTGTGATATAGCAATACGCTCCAAACGGCGTGATGAAAGATGTCTTCAAGCAGTCTTCCTCCCTCAGGCTGATTTGATGGTATCCCGAGTAGCAGTCGAGAAAGCTGAGTAGGTCGCACCCTGCTGTGGAATCAACCACCTGATCTATCCGGGGAAGACCAAATGGGTCCTTGGGGCACGCTTTGTTGAGGTCAGTGTAGTCGACGCACATGCGCCATTTACCGTTTTTCTTTCAGACCAGAACTGGGTTTGCCAGCCAATTCGGGTGATAGACCTCTTTGATGAACCCGGCTGCGAGGAGTTTTGTAATTTCCTCCCAAATAGCATCTTTACGGTCTTGAGCGAAGCGCCGGAGCCGTTGCTTGACTGGCTTGGCATCTGTCTTCACGTTTAGGGCATGCTCGATCACCTCCCTTGGTACGCCCAGCATGTCGGACGGTTTCCACGTGAAGATATCCTTGTTGGCTTGGAGGAAGGTGACGAGTGCGTCTTCCTATTTGGGGTCAAGTCCGGTCCCGACTAGAGCAGTCTTGGAGGGGTCGGAAGGGTCCAGGGGGATCTTCTTCGTGTCAGAGTCCGCTGAAATTCCCGACTTCGCTGCTTTTTTCGCTGGTACTTGATCTTGCTCGACTTCTGTTGTGGCGGCTTGCCAAATGCTATCGCGCCCGACTGCCGCTTCTTGTACTTGAGCCAGTTCGCAGCTCTCTTTGTCGCAGGTGAAGGCTTGCTTGATGTCGCTGCGGAGGGAGAGGACTCCTGCTGGCCCAGGCATCTTCAGCACCATGTATGTATAGTGCGGTATCGCCATGAATTTGGCGAGTGCCGGTCGTCCGAGTATCGCGTGGTACGCGGTCTCGAAGTCGGCGACCTCGAAGCAGACATTTTCTGTGCGGAAATTATCCCGTGTGCCGAAGGTTACCGGCAAGGTTATCTGCCTGAGTGGAGTTGATGATAGGCCGGGAATTATCCCGTGGAAGGGCGCAGTGCTCGACCGTAGTTCTGAACGAGGAATTTTTATCTCGTCCAAAGTCTTGGCGAACAGGATATTAAGCACGCTGCCTCCGTCGATGAGGGTTTTCTTCAGCCTGATATTTCTGACGACCGGGGTCCAGGACGAGTGGATAGCGTCCTGGGTGGGAAACCCGATCTGGGTGATCTGCGCGGTTGAAGGTGATGGCCATCTCTGACCAGCGCAGGTATTGGGGGGTATCTGCCGCGGAGACCGTGTTAATGTCGCGCGCTGAGAGCTTCTGTTTGCGCTTGGACTCGTATGCGAGTGGCCCCCCGAAGATGTGGTTGAGCTCGGCTTGAGGATCTTGGAAATCATCAACCGGACCCGAGTTTGGCTTGTCTTTGTCCTTGTCGGCGCCAGACGATGAAGCCTGCTCGGAGGCAAACTTCTTGAGCATGTAGCAGTCTTTGGCCGCGTGCTTGCCCTTGGGGTGGAAGGGGCATGGCCCGCTCATGACCTTTTGGTAGTCGTTGTTCCGTTGGGGTCGCGACCCACTGCGCTCCATGTTGGCCACCTCGTTGTCCGACTTCCGCTTGCGGCTGCCAGACTTATTTTGAGACGGCTCGTTGTCGGCTTTCGCCTTCTGGTCCTTCTGTCGGGGCTCCTTCTTCTCGTCGAGGGCCTCAACGACCGCCTCGACCGAGTCGCCGTATTTGTTGGCCATGTCGAGGAGCACCCGGACCGTGGATGGTGGCTTCCGAGTGAATTTTGCAATAAGCGGAGCGTCTTTTACCCCCTTGCGAAAGGCGGCGATGACGACCTCGTCTTTGACAGTTGGAATTTGGTTGCGCTTCTCGGAAAACCTTTTGATGAATTTGCGCAAAGACTCTTTTTTCTTCTAGTGCAGTTGATAAAGATCATGCTCCGAAGCAGGTCTGTCATAGGTCCCCTGGAAATTAGCGATAAACCGCTCCCTGAGTTGTCCCTAGGAACCGATCGACCGCCTCGGGAGGCCTGTCAGCCATGTCCTCGCCGAGTCGGCTAGTGCGACTGGGAGGTAGTTAGCCATGACTCTGCTGTCGCCCCCAGCAGCTCGAACTGCTAGGGTGTAAACGGTGAGCCAGGACTCAGGGTTTGTCTTGCCGTCGTATTTTTTGATCCCGGTGAGCTTAAAGCCAGTCGGCCAAAAGACGTCCTGTAGCTCCCGAGTGAAGGCTGGGATGCCTTCGTCTTCGTGAGGGCTCCGACTCTGATCTTGGCGGTGCAGCCGCTCGTGGTGGAGACCGAAGCGCTCGTTTTTGTCCTCCAGTCGGCGGCGTTCATCTTCTTCGCGTTCTTCACGTCGAGCGTTTATGGTGTGGCGAAGGTCGCGGTGCAGTCGCACTCAGAGGTCTTGGTTGGGTCGGCGATCGTACCGGCGACGCTGCCAGTTGTCATTTTTGGTGTTGCCGAGCGTGGTTTGCCAGGACTCTTCGCGTTGCCGATTGGAGCCGGCCGCCCAGCGTCGCGTTGACGCAGATGAGTCTGCCGCCGGAGAACCCGACCGGTTGGTTGGTATAAATGTGTCGCCCGACTGCTGTTGCTGTTGACAGGCAGCGGCTGTGATCATCGCCTTGATCTTAGCGATAGTTGGGGTGGCCTGGTGATCGGCCCCGAGCTGGAGTGTGTCCAGCAGAGTTGCGGCGGCCACAACATTCTGCTGTGGCGTGACGAAGACGTCGTGGTCGCCAATCTTGGTTTGGAAGATTTGTTGCTGAGTGACTCGCCCAGCCTGGCGTAGCTCGTCATTGCGGGCCTCGCGGTTGGCCTCCTCTTGTCGTAGTCGGCGCGCCTCCTCCTGTTGCTCCTCTTGAAGTCGGCGTACCTCGGAAGGTGGTGTTGAAGCCATGAAGATCTCGTGGGAGAGGAGGAAGCTTGCCGAATTAGAGTCCGAGCTGGTGCTCGAACCGCTATCCGACTTAGTGTCGGACTCCGAGTAGTTTATCGGAGTGAGAACGACTCCGACCTCTCTGGATCCGATCTGAAACGGCACTTGGCCGTGTCCAAACTGAATTGCTAGAGATCGGGTCTATTGCGCGGGATTTTGATGCGCAGTGTCGCCTGAGCTGTGAGGGAGATTGACGACCTCTCCCCTTCTCGGCCCAACCTGGGCTGGCTCGAGGCCTAGCGCAAGTCGGACGCCGAAGGAGAGGGTTGTCCCGATGCTTGGCGATGTGAAGGACTGCCGCAGTAAGTCGGGGAAGGAGATCGCGACGTCCTGTGAGCCGACTGGCGCAATGTCGGCTAGTTCCTTGGCCGGCAAGATTGGATCTGCCTCAGCCAATGTGAGATTGCTGAATTGATCGGCAATGAAGTCTAAGCTCCCGAAGGTAATTGCATCTCCAGGGGAGAACTTGTTGCTGTTGACTTTGTTGATTGAATCCATCGAATCTTCTGATGAGGAATTCGCCGGGCCCCTACCTGGCGTGCCAACTGTCGATGTTTTGCACCGGCAATGAAACTATGGGGCTACTCGGCGAGGGTGAATTCAGTGGATTGCAGAGGAACACATAAGGTCTATACTGGTTCAGGCCCTCGATATGAGGTAATACCCTACGTCCAGTTGAGGTGTTATTCCTCTGAGGTGTTTGATGATCGGTGATCTTGTTGTCCTTGCCCTGAGGGGCGCCTTGCCTCCCTTTATATACTAGGGGACAGGGGTACATGATAAGGATCCCAGCCGGATACGGCCAAGGGATTTCCTCCTTAGAGATAGAGTCCTATCCGACTAAGACTGTGTTTCCTTATTATGTAAGGCACAGCCTGCTGGATGCTATCTTATCTCTAATTACATGGTTCGGCCCATCCTCTATCCGAGTGGCCTATATACTAGTAATGAGGTACCCGGGGCCCATGGCTTCCACACCAGGTCAGACAGAATTTTGAACAGCAGTTCGGACAGTAGTTTGGCAAGCCTTTTACTGCCCCGTGAAATCTTCATGGTGTCCAAGTGTTCCACTCCTTCTCAAGAGGTGCGCCGATTATGCAAACAGCAAGAAGAGGAGGCCCGCCGACTGCAACAATAATAGGAGGCCGAGCGCGACGCCCGCAACGACGAGCTACGCAAGACTGGGCGGACAACTCAGCAACAAATCCTCCAAACTCAAGTCGGCAACCACGACGTCTTCATCACGCCTCAACAGAATGTCGTGGCCGCTGTAACTCTACTGGATACACTCCAGTTTGGGTCTGATCACCAAGCCACCCCGACTATTGCAAGGATCAAAGCCATGATGACTGTTGCTGCATGTCAGCAGCATCAACAGTTGGGCGACACCCTCATACTGACTCATCGGTCAGGTTCTCCAACAGCGGTCTCGTCCGCATCAGCGCGACGCCGGGCGGCTGGCTCCAGTTAGCCGCACGCGGAGTCAAGCCTGATGTCTCTTGGCAACCCTAACAACAACAATCGGCGGCGTCCCCAGAATGACTGCCATGACAACCAAGATCTCAGAAGCCGTTTGCGACGCGATCTCCGCCAGGACATCAATGCTCGACGCCGCGAACGCGAAGACGACGAGCGCCGCCGACTAAAGGACAAGAACGAGCGCTTCGGCCTCCACCACAAGCGGTTTAAACACCGTAGTCGGAGCCGGAGACCTCTTGCAGATGAAGGCGTACTAGCCTTCATCGAGGAGCTACAACAGGTCGACTGGCCATCGGGCTTCAAGCCTACAGGAATCGAAAAATACAACGGCAAGACCAATCCCGAGTCCTGACTCACGGTCTACACTCTGGTAATTCGAGCAGCCGGAGGCGATCACAAGGCCATGGCTAACTACCTCCCGGTTTCCCTAGCCGACTCGACGAGGACATGGCTAATAGGGCTCCCAAAGCAGTCAATCGGCTCCTGGGGGGAACTTCAGGAACGCTTCATCGCCAATTTTCAGGGGACTTACGAGAGGCCGTCTTCCGAGCACAATCTCTATCAGCTACATCAGAGGAAGAATGAGTCTCTTTGCAAGTTCATCAAAAGGTTTTCCGAGAAGCGCAACTCAATCCCAATGATCAAGGATGAAGTTGTCATCGTCACCTTCCGCAAGGGAGCCAAAGACGCCCCCGTTCATCGCCAAGTTCACTCGAAAACCTCCCGCCTCTGTTAGGGTTCTCTTCGACATGGCAAACAAGTACGCCGACTTAGCCGAAGCGGTCGCACAGGCCCTCGACGAAAAGAAAGAGCCCTAGCAAAAGGACCAGAAAGCCAACGACGAGCCAGCACAGAACAAATCCAGCAACCGCAAGCGGAAGTCGAAAAACATGGTGGCCAACGTGGAGCGTACTCGGTCACGACCCCCAAGGAACTACTTCATGCTCAAGAAGTTTGCTTCCGAGCAGGTTTCAACATCTGGTGGTGAAAAGGACAAAGACAAGCCAGATTCGGGCGCAACCGGCGATTATCAAGATCCCCAGGTTGAGCTCAACCATATCTTCGGAGGGCCGTCTGCATACGAGTCCAAGAGGAAGCAGAAGCTAACAGCACGTGACGTCAACTTGGTCTCCGCAGCAGACGCCCCCCAATATTTGCGTTGGTCAGAGACGCCCATCATGTTTGACCGCGCAGATCACCCCGATCGGGTTACACACCCAGGACACTATCCACTCGTCCTGGACCCGGTCATCAAGAGCATCAAGTTGAAGAAGGTTTTCATAGATGGAGACAGAGCCCTCAACATTCTGTTCGCCAAGACCCTGGATGAGATGAAGATTCCTTGTTCAGAGTTGCGGCCGAGTACGGTGCCCTTCCATGGGGTAATCCCTGGCCTATCTTCAACACCCCTCGGACAGATAACTTTGTCGGTCACCTTCGGCACGCGGGATAACTTCCGCACATAGAACATTTGCTTCGAGGTCGTCGATTTCGAGACTGCATACCACGCGATACTCGGACGGCCGGCGCTAGCCAAATTCATGGCAGTGCCACACTATACCTACATGATGCTCAAGATGCCTGGGCCAGCCAGAGTTCTTTCCCTTCGCAGCGATGTCAAGCAAGCCTTCACCTACGACAAAGAGAGCTGCGAGTTGGCTCAATCTCAAGAAGCGGCAGTTGGACGCAACGGCATTCGGCAAGCCATTACAACCGAAATCGAGGACGATCAAGTTTTGGCGAAAAAAGCAGCAAAGTTAGGAATTTCAGCGGACTCTGACATGAAGAAGATCCCCCTAAACCCTTCCGACCCCTCCAAGACTGCTCTAGTCAGGACCGGACTCGACCCCAAATAGGAATACGCACTCATCACCTTTCTCCAGGCGAACAGGGATATTTTCGCTTGGAAACCTTCCAACATGACTGGGGTACCAAGGGAGATGATTGAGCACGCCCTCAACGTCAAGACAGACGCCAAGCCAGTCAAGCAACGGCTACGGTGCTTCGCACAGGACCACAAAGATGCTATTTGGGAGGAGATAACCAAGCTCCTCGCAGCCGGGTTCATCAAAGAGGTCTACCACCCGGATTGGCTAGCAAACCCAGTCCTGGTCTAGAAGAAGAACAGTAAATGGCGCATGTGTGTCGACTACACCGACATGAACAAGGCGTGCCCCAAAGATCCATTTGGTCTACTGAGAATAGATCAGGTGGTGGATTCAACCGCGGAGTGCGAACTTCTCAGCTTTCTCGACTGCTATTCGGGATATCATCAAATTAGCTTGAAGGAGGAGGACTGCCTAAAAACTTCTTTCATCATATGGTTTGGAGCATACTGCTATATCACCATGTCGTTTGGTTTGAAAAATGCTGGAGCAACGTATCAACGAGCAATTCAGTGGTGTTTACACACTCAGATCGGGCGCAATATGGAGGCATATGTCAATGACGTGGTGATCAAGACAAAGTCCAAAGAAGACCTCATCGCCGACTTAGAGGAAACCTTCCAAAATCTTTGAAGATTCAAGATGAAGTTGAATCCGGAAAAGTGCATCTTCCGTGTGCCATCCGAAAAGTTACTCGGCTTCATCGTATCGCATCGCGGCATTGAGGCCAATCCAGAGAAAATCAATGCAATCATGAACATGGCACCCCCGACTAACCAGAAGGACGTCCAGAAGCTGACAGGCTACATGGCAGCACTTAGCCGATTCATCTCCTGACTGGGCGAACGGGGTATGCGCTTCTTCAATTTACTGAAGAAAGTGGACAATTTTCAATGGACTTCTGAAGCCCAACAAGCTTTTGAAGACTTCAAAAAATTTCTCACATCACCACCAGTGTTGGCATCACCTATGCCCCAAGAGCCATTAATGTTATTTCTGACGACAACCACTCAAGTAGTTAGCATGGTGTTGGTGGTCGAGCGATCAGAGCCGGGTCATATACAGAAAATTCAACCGCCAGTCTACTTCGTCAGCGAAGTCCTAGCCGACTCAAAGATATATCTCAGGTCCAGAAGCTGCTATATGGCCTACTCATCACTGTCCGGAAGATGGTGCACTATTTTCAGTCGCATCAAATCACGGTGGTCACATCGTATCCACTCAGGGACGTTTGTAACGCCTCGCTTTCAGCGAGACGTTAAACAATATTTCGCTAAAATCTACCTGTGAAAATTTCAATCTTGCGTGCTGCTTGTATGTTGTGCCTGGATCTCAATCTATCTCCCCGCCTTGATCTCGACCTTTCGTCCTCTCCAAAGCCCTCCGTTCCAAAGTAATCTTCGATCTCGAATCGCCGCTATCGAACT
Source organism: Oryza meyeriana var. granulata (assembly GCA_003991445.1). Taxonomy (NCBI): domain Eukaryota; kingdom Viridiplantae; phylum Streptophyta; class Magnoliopsida; order Poales; family Poaceae; genus Oryza; species Oryza meyeriana. The sequence continues at coordinate 247,678 of RYFJ01002690.1, forward strand.
CCTCTCCAAAACCCTAACGGCGAGTTTCCGATCTTCTCCTCTGTAAATCTCCAGTTCAATATCCGTTCCAAAAATCCGAGTCCGAACCCTAAACATCTCCTTTGAATCTTTCTGTAAACCTCCTTGTTCCCTCTCCTCCTTGAATCCCTGAGAAATTTCGAGATTTGATAATACAACTTGAGCATCGATCATCCATCCGAACCCTCTCTGCCAATATAACTATATAAATATATACACCATGTATATATAAATATATACACTATATAAATATATACACCATGTGTGTGTGTGTGTGTGTATATATATATATATATATATCTCCTTGAGTATACACCTACCCATAAAAACATGTATGTAAATATATACATGTATCGACCCTCCCACTCAGCTCCACCAACATATGTGCATATATATATATACACCTCTCTACGTGTATATGAATATATATACAGGAACCCCATAAACATACCCATAAATATATGTATATACATGTATACATATATACCCACTCAAATAAGTCTCGCCTCCATCCAAAGACCTAGGAAAATTTCCGCAAAACTTCCTTGAGCAATCCCCCAAAGATTCAAATTAACCATTGTAATTTGAATATAATTCTCCTTCCTTGAATTCCTCTCCTTGGACCCCTCTTGGAAATTCCCCAAATTTTGCTGAATTCAATTATGGACTTTGAAGTTGTTGACACCAAAAATCACCGGCCGCGTCAAGAACGAGCCGATGATCTGGTTCGATGCACTAGACACGCGAAGGCCTGGGAGATTTGCTTAGCTCCAGTGCAGGTCCTAAATTTGAGGTTCGTAGGTGTGCCAGTCAATTTGACCCCGTAATTGACAAGGAGATAGAAAATATTAGATCAATGAACTAATCGGCCGATACAGACTCCTTCCAGCCGATTGCCAATAGCACTTGTACATTGGCTAGAAAACTGATGATGATAAACAGATAATAAACCAGCCGATTGCCAATAGCACTTGTGTATCGGCTACAAAGCCGATGATGATATAAGCAAATAATAAGCCAGCCAACTGTCAATAGAACATGTGCATCGGCTGGAAAGCCGATGATAGTGTAGATAATCAAAATAATAGACAATGTAGTCGGCTTTATCTATTGAAAGATAACTTATCGGCTAGGCACTCCGATAAAACATCGCATAAACACCCATCGGCTTAACAAGGATAAATTTATCATTATCAATCTAGTAGGTCAAACTTAACTGATGCAGCACAGATTAATAATGATAAAAGAACCTCGATGAGCCGATGGATCTAATGCAATCGTGATGGACTATATGATAACTAATCGGCTATATATCCCGATAAGACGCTTGCATAAAATCTATCAACCTAGCAGGAATAACTTATCACTAGTAGTTTAGTAGGTCGGACCCAACCGATGCAGCACAAACTGACGATAAATTACACCCAGTAAGCTGATAAATCTACGCACGCGTGATGTGATATATCCACTCGGCCTAAGAGATCAAACTTAACTGATGCAGCCATAGACAGAATAGATACACTGTGGTAAGTCGACTACCGTAGATCAGCTAAAATATCGGACCTAACCGAGGAAGTCCTAGCCGATAAGGCAGTCGGGGTAACGAGACTTACCCTCTCGCAGGAGTTCGGACTTAACCGATGCAGCCCGGCTCGAGAAGCAAGAACCCGTCGAAAAAGGGTGGTGATGCGCCGAAGTTGTATTGATCTGTGAGATGATTTACATGGTACCCGGGCATACGTATTTATACCCCGAGTTGATACAGTCCTGATCGGATATGAAACAGGAGTTTCCTAACTATAAAAGGAAAATTAACAAGCCCTGATCGGACACGAGATCAGGTTTCCTAAAAATTATTATCCCTGCCTAATTTATAGATAAAATATTAACTGCCATGCTGTGGTCTTCACGATTCCTTCCTGAATTCGGCTTCTTCTGGATTAGCTTCCATCGGTTGATATAATCTCTTTCCTTAACCGAACATGATAATGAACCGTACCAAATTTAGGTGTTAACAGAAGTCAAATCCCATTTGAAAATCACCTCAAATTCCTTCAAAACAAATTCCAGAGAAAAATAACAATCGGCACTGTTCTTGCCGGGCCGCCCATTTCCTTTTCGGCCTAGCTTTGTGCCTGGCGAGCGCACCCACCGCAGCCGCTCGGATGGCCACCACGCGTCCTTGCTCCCGCTCGGCGCCGTCGATCGGCCTCGCTCGCCCACACATGACCACCTCACACCGGATGGCTGCCACATGCACCCGCGTGTTGTCAGCGCCGTTGATCTTCTCTGCCCCATGCACGAACGGCCACACTCTGCCAATTCGCGCCACGTGCCCCACTCCCGCGCCCGCCGTCCGATCCCGAGCCGCTGTTCTTCTTCATCCTCTGTCGCCGCCGTTTCTCTCTCCGCCCGCGCCTACCAGCCGTTCAGCCTTAATCCCACGAGGGCGCTTGACACCGTGGCACGCCTCACGACACACCCACCGCCACGCGCATCGCGACAACCGTGGGACGGCCATCGCCGCTTTTCGCCGCCCATGTCGCTCCGTTGTCCGCTCTGTTTTTGACCGAAGACCGAGCCAGTGAGGATACCTCCCGAGTCTCTCTCTCCCTCTCAATCATTTTGCCGCACTGTTCTCCCGCTCGTGAAATCCAAACACCGCCGTCGGATAGACCAACATCCACCGCCTCGCAAATCTCCACCGCCGATCGAATTTCACCGCCCGCTCGAAATCCTGCCGCAGCGCCTTTTTCTCCCGCTCCTCTCCACACCATTATTCGAACTCCATTATTGGAGGCCGAGGCTCTATGCCGAGCCCCTCCGCCCTATAAATACCCCCCCTTCGGGAGCCCTTTTCCCCTGTTCGCCTCCATCTTTTGAACGCCTTCGGCCACTACGTCGGACCACCGCCGGTCGCCCTATTTCTCGGAGCTCGGTGGTCGTCGTCGTTTGACCCCCTCCGGCATCGCTCTCCGTGGCCGCGGAGAATACCGCCTTCCGCGGACACCGAGCCCGGCCAACCCGCCCTCTTTCGAACCGCCGCCAATCAACCAAGCTGGCATCCGTCCTCACTGCCCGTCCGTCTCTGCCCGACGCTGGCCGACCTTGCGCCGGCTTCCACAACCCCTTGCCACCGGTGAGCCCTCTGCAAGGTTCCCATTTCCCACCTCAAGGACCTCATATCGCATGTGTGACATCGCCGTCCATCGAACGAAGAGTTTGTCTCCCTTTTTTTCGTTGCCCCGCCATGGACACGAGCTCCTCCCCTCTGTTTTACCCTTCGCCGCCGCAATCCGCCGTCGCCGCGGCCGATCTTCCTCTTTCCCCTCCCCGCAGGCGAGCTCCCGAGAGCTGCTGCTGTCGTCGCCGTCTCCTCGCCTTTTCTCTCTCTCCATCGCCACGGTGTCTCGCCGCCGGCCGCCGTCGAACCTCATATTTCCGATCCAAACCATACACGCACTTCATCTTGTCCTCCTCTCCCCGTCGGCGTTGGCCGATTTCCCAATTGTGCCGTCGCCCTTCGAATCGCTTCCACGCCGGCGTCAGCCGTTCGATCAATCCCTGTTCCTCGTCTTCCCCTTGCCGTGCCGACGCTGAGCCGGGAGCCGTCCCGGTGGGCTGGTGCGCACTCGGCTCTGTGGAATCTCTATGCCTGCACGTGGGCCCTCTGGTCCTCGGTCCACGATGGACCGCGCTCATGCACCTCTATGTGACTCCGATAGCTGGGCCCCACATCTTACCTGGCCCACTCCCTTCAATTGTTCCTCTGTCCAGTGGGCCATGCCTACCAGAGACCCCCACCTGCCTGTGGCATAGGGAATATTCCCTTGAATATTCCCCTCCGAAAATTAATTAATTCTATTTCTCAGTTATCCAGAAATTCAATAAACCTTCGGAAATTCATATCTTCTCCACCGTTCATCCGATTGACTCCGTTCCAACTCCAGTAATTTTCTAAAATTGAGATCTATTTTATGGCACTATTATTAGCACTAAATAGGATCTTTTTACTGGTCTTGTGTAGATTTTTGTGTGTTTGTGCATAGTAACAGTCATCGGAATTTTCGTTTCGGAGCGGATTTCGCGACGATTTCTCGAAGACCAGTGAAGACCTAGAGCAAGGCAAGTCACCTTTGATCATCTCGAACCCATAATTTTGGAACTAAGTATTTTATTTGACAAATTGCATACGATAGGTTACATTGTTATAATTTCTCGGCCGCGGTCGCAAGACGACCAACGGGCCACCAACCCATTTGCTGCATGACTCCCTTGATTGATTGCGATTCCCTACACTTCCTTGTCACCGTCCTTGATAGATCCCGGTATCCGTGTTGATAGGCATGGTATCGGTGATCGCCTATCGAATTTAAAAATGACTACGATGGATAAAACTTGGGTTTACGAAACTTTGGAAAACCCGACACCTGGGGCGGTGCCTTGAAAATAAAATGGCTTGTGAAAACCGCGGTGCGGGGATCGTGCCAGCAAGACGAGTCTCCCGCACTGCGGCTAAGGACCGATTCCTCTGGAATTTCATCCGAACATATGACAGTACAACCATATGGGTGATATGGGATAACTCCTGGCTGAGTAACGAGTCTCCCAAGGACGCCTTGCGTGCCATTGGATTGTGGATCGTGCGGGAGGGTGTCCAGGGTGCCTCTTGGGTTCCTGGCACAGCATGGTCTGAGGACCTATCCTGTTGTTGGTCTGAGGACCCCTCCAGTTGGCTTAGGGTAACCTAGGAGGGTTTGGGAAATGCCTTGTCGCGAAAACCTCTACATTGCCACATCGTACCCAATGCGTGTGATCTGGTGACTAGAGTGAGTCGCGTCGTGTGGGTAAAGTGTACCCCCTCTGCAAAGGTCTAAACTGTTTGAACAGCCGTGCCCACGGTCATGGGCGGATGTGAGGTGATTCCTTAGTGTAGTTTTGTTTGACAACTGCTTGTGAAATGATGTTTGCGGATTGGGGATCTGATTTCGGAAAATGTTGAGAAGTGACATGGACGGTAGGGCTGTGGGCCCAATGAGGTTGGATCAGCTGATGGCGCTGGATCCCGGAGGCCAACTCTTGAGAATTGCGCTGATTCAAATATTGATACATCTCACTCCGATCGGGCGAGACTCACCTCGCCCTGATTGTTGAGAAGCACACACTAGTGGATTTGAAAAGATTTAAACAAAGCAGATTGTAAAATAACCAGCCTCTCTTTGAAGCTTGCAACAACCACCTAAGTTCCTCTGGCTTGCTGAGTACATAAGTACTCACCCTTGCTCTCTCTCTCTATATATATATATAGTTCGCCGCCGGGAGCTGGATGCTGGTGTTGCAATAAAGTGAAGATTAGGGTTTCGTCCTGGTTCCCAGCCGTTGCCTATGTGTTGGGACTTAGTCCGCTGTTCCGCTGTTGCCGCTGCCTCTATGTTGTTCGTTGTTGTCTCCGGCGTGCTCCGAAGCTACAACGTAAGTTAAGGTATATGTCTACTTATTATTTATTTATTTAAGGTACTGCAATGATGCATTTCAAGTTGCCGTGGATACCAGCGCTGCATCCTGGGACTGGTATCTGTATCGCGGTTCCGCGAGGAGGTAGTTCACGTTGTTTTCCTGCGGCACGCCCTAGCTGGTGCCGTTGTACGGCGGTGTTGGATCGGGGTGTGACAACGTTCTGCACAATCGTGAGGCCACTGGCTGAATCGCTAAATGGGCGCTCGAGTTGATGGCGTTCGACATCACCTTTCAGCCACGAACAGCAATCAAATCTGAAGCTCTAGCCGACTTTATACCCGAGTGGATAGAAGTTCAGACGACTACAACAATAGACAAGCTAGAGTACTGGATAATGTACTTCGACAGTTCTCTACGAATCAGCGGCGCTGGGGCCGGCGTTGTGCTGACATCATCCACCAGCGAAAAACTCAAGTACGTTCTCCAGATTCACTTTCCGACTTCCCACAATGTCGCCGAGTACGAGGCACTCAGCCACAGGCTTCGCATTGCTATATCACTCAGCATCCGTCGACTGGTTGTACGTGGGGATTCTCAACTCGTGGTGAACCAAGTCATGAAAGACTGGACACGTCTCGATGATACTATAGCGGCATACTATCAGGAGGTCAGAAAGCTGGAAAACAAGTTCGACAGGCTGGAGATAACTCATGTATTACGATAATACAATGATGCTGCTGACGAATTAGCAAACATGGGATCCAAACGAGAAGTGGTCCCGACTGGGATCTTTGTTGAGCAACTACTGCAGCCATCAGTCAAGAAGAAACCAGTACCAGACAAGTCGGGGGATGAACCTACCCCGGCAACAGACGAAGTACTGATCATATCCCAAGATTGGCGTACTCCAGTTTTCAAATTCCTCTTGGATGATGAACTCCCAGAAGATCGCAGCAAAGCCAAACAAACCAAACATCGAAGCAAATGTTTTCTAGTAGTCGAAGAAGACCTATATGGAAGAAGTGCATCCGGAGTCCTCATGCACTGCGTCACACCCGAAGAGGGCAAGCAGTTCTGCATTCGATCCACTCGGGCATATGTGGCAACCATGCCGCATCCAGGACATTAGTCAGAAAGGCTTACAGGCAAGGATTTTTCTGGCCAACAGCAGTAACAGATGCTAAAGACATAGTTCGCACATGCGAGGGTTGTCAATTCTATGCAAGACAAACAAACCTTCCAGCCCAAGAACTTCAAACCATCTCAATCTCTTGGCCCTTTGCAGTCTGGGGGCTCGACATGGTCGGGCCTTTCAAGAAAGTGCCAGGAGGGTTCACACACTTGTTCGTGGCAGTGGACAAATTCACAAAGTGGATTGAGATAAAACCCGTTGCTACCATAACCGCGGCACGAGCAAAGGACTTCATCATGAGTATACTATACTGATTCGGGGTTCCTAACCGCATTATAACAGACAACGGTACTCAGTTCACAGGCGGCGTATTTCAAGATTTCTGTGACGACTTCGGCATCAAGATCTGTTATGCTTCTATGGCATACCCACGGAGCAATGGGTAGGTCGAGCGTGCCAATGGCATGGTCTTACAAGGTATCAAGGCTAGGATATTCGACTGACTACAACTATATGCAGGGCGATGGGTACAAGAACTCCTATCTGTTCTCTGGTCTCTAAGAACCATGGTTAGTCGGGCAACATGCAATCCTCTTTCTTTTTGGTCTATGGTACCGAGGCTGTGTTACTAACCGAGTTAGAGTTCGGCTCTCCGCGAGTTCGGGCCTACTCAGAAGATAAATCCAACGAAAACCGACTGGTTCAACTCGATCAGTTGGAGGAAGCTAGGGACACTGCAATCATCCAGTCGGCAAGGTATCTTAAAGGCCTGCGTCGCTATCACAGTCGAAATGTCCATGGCCGCGCCTTTTTGGTCGGGGATCTTGTCTTGAGAAAAATACAAACCACCAAAGACAGGCATAAACTATCCCCCTTATGGGAAGAGCTGTTCATTATCGTTGAGGTTACTAGGCCGGGCGCTTACCGACTGAAGACTGAAGACGGTGCCCTAGTCAGCAACTCATGGAATATAGAACAACTACGTCCTTTCTATACCTGAGTTTTGTACCTTCTCACATACATATGTAAAGTTTTTCTCTGACTCACTACGTCGTTTGTTTCAACCGAGTAGTGAGTCAGGGGCTGCATGTATTATATGTGCTTTGTTAACAAAATACGAGCTTGTTTTATCTAAGTTATGAAGTTTTACAGCGATTATGTTATGTTTGCCCGAGTATAGCTTTTTTGAGGTGAACGATTTTTATTAAGTTCCTACCGATCTACTCGGCGCAGACTATATAGTCCGGTAAAGTTAATGATAACTAAGGAAAACCAAGAACTCGACGGCATTGTACATATATTTACACATGACTTTACAAAAGCTTTATATACACCGACTGCATGATGGTTTGTTCTTATATTTCCAGGTCTTTTGTGATCGCCTCTGCAGTCGGCCTCGCCTGGGTAATCAACTCCAGTGCTTCCTCAGGTGTTGTCTCTTCGGCAAAACCCTCACTGATTGCCTCGAGGTCTACCCTAGGGTAGATTGACTTGGTTATGGCAAGGGTTTGGGCCACGCCGACAGCAACGCGTTCATCCGAGCACTTTTTCAAGATATTCGGGGCTTCGTTAAGGCGCACCTGCACCTGGGAGACTGTATTGGAGCTGGTCCCGACGTGGTGAGGATCCATAATGTCAAGGAGGCCTTTCACGGATTCGGCAAGAATTTTCCATGACTCCTTGACGACCTTAATTTCCTCTGGAAAGGCTTGGAATTGGGTTTGGGCATTGGCTTTCGAAGCTGCTCAGATTCATTGACAAGTATACTTGTTAGCCGAAACTGCAGTCGGAGTAACAAAAGAATTGGTTAAGGTTATTGTCAGAGGGAAGGCTTACTTTCGTAGTCGACCTCTACTTTGGCTTTAGCCTTCTCCAGTTCAGTTTTGGCCTTTTCGACTTTCTTCAGTTTAGATTCCTATTGTTTTTTCTCCTCTGTATGGGTCTTCAACTCGGCTTTGAGGGCTGTATATCAGAATAGTCAAGAACTCGATATTATAGTCAGACTCAACCGGGCAGTCGGGAAACAACAAAACTGGAGAAATATACTTGGGATTTATTCAGGAAGACAAATACAGGAGACTTACTTCTGATCTTCTCGGCTAAAGCCCAATTCTCATCCCTGAGTTGGTCAACTGCTCCCCTTAGCCAAGTCTCCCTCTCCTGACTAGACCGTTCTAGGTCGGCCTTAGTGGCCTGGAGCTGGCCCAATCATTGGAGATGGGGGGCGAGCTGGGTCAAGACCTTGTTCATTTTCTCTGAGCGGTCGACTATCTTCTGCTCAGAACAAAAACAAAGCAAAACAGAATCAAGAGGCAGAGAACCAGTACAAGGAAGACTGTCAAGAACTCAATGTGGCGAGAGTTATACCTGGACTCCCTGGGACACGGCGATTGCGGCGCGAAGAAGAACTTCGCACTCCCTCTCCGCTGCCCTCTCATCATGCTCGTAGCTTTCCTCGATTCCCTCGGGGGATACCCAGTGGAACGTCCTCGGGAACCTGCGGGGAAGGGCTTCAAGTCTGGGGAAATCCACTTCATCTGAAGACGACGACGATATGGATGGCAACAAGGTCCTGGCTCCTGACTCGGCGGCTGTTGGGGCTTCAGGGGCTCGCTCAAGGGCTGAAGCAACGGCTTCAGCACTCGCCCTTTGGTCAGCCGGCACTAGCAGTCCTGCTGTCGGGACAGCTTCAATTTCTACCATTGAGGCGGTCATCGGCTTAGCAGATGAGCTTGTTGGTATTGGCTCAGTTGGAGCTGGCTCGGCAACAAGAGCAGTCGGCATGGTCTTCCTGAGATCTATGTTTACTCGTCTCCTACACAATGAGTCAAATATCAAGACACTACTATGTTGATCAAGATTTTCAGAAGATCCAAGATTGCTTACCTCTTGGAGGTCTTGAACCTCCACAAGGGGGCTTCAGATGTTGGCGGTAGAGAGCTGCTGGCTACCGGGCTAGTCGGCGCGGCAGTCGGAGGTGGCGCCGCTCTTTGGCTTGATGCTGTTGATCTTGTACTCGGCGGCGCTAGCCTTGGGCTCGATGTTGCTGAGCCTGGTGGTGTTGGTCTCGGGCTTAGAGACAACGGCCTTGGACTCGGCGGCCTGGGAGCTACGCTGGTGGTATCTTTTATCTTCAACCTCCCGATTGCGGCACTCGGCTTGCTAGCTCTCTTCTTGCCCGAGTCTTCGACAGGTTTCTTCCCAGCTCTCTTGGAGCTGGGCTGGACAGCAGAAGGACTCAATGGCCTCTTCTTCGATTTGGCGGCCGACAGAGTTTGGGAGTCATCATCGAACTCCTCACATTCCTGCAAGTGATTCAATAATATACATCATATATTGCAGAGCAATCCAGGATACACATCTACAAGCATTCATCATAGATGGACAACAAGTTAACATCAGCATTTCAATGTTACCTCTGGACGGGGCCTTTTTTGGCTGTAAGCCGCGGTGGCGCGCTTTGCATCCTCTGTCTCAACCACCCTGTTGGCCTAATGCGGCGGTGCAGGAAACATCTGACCAACCAGGGACCAGTCAATCCAGAGCTCTTCAGCTTGTCAATTCTCTTTATCAACTGACACACTTGGCCTATCTCCGCAAAGTTTGGCACAGAAGACTAGCTAGGCATAACCTCCGGAGATAGACTGGTAAACAGGGGCAGACAAGGTTCAAGATCAGAGCAATAGAACCATTATCTATGCCAACCCTTAAGGGAGGTTTTCAGAGGAACATGAAGATAGATCTTTTTCATTTCGTTCCTAAGCTGGAGACCGGCTCCCCCTATCACTTGGACTTTGTTTTTGGAGGGCTGAGGTTTGATGTGGAATAAGTATCGAAACAGATTGAGATGGGGCTTCACACCCAGAAAGCATTCACACAAAGTTGCAAAGATAGCGATTTGCAAGATGGAGTTGGGGTTCAAATTCACTAATTCCAGCTAATAGAAGGAAATAAGTTGGCGAAGAAAATCCGAGGAAGGAAGAGCAAGACCCCGGTCAAAGAAAGAGATGAAGACTACAGTCTCACCAGATTGGGGCGCCGGAATCGATTCCCCTTTAGTTGGACGCTAATGGATGACTTCGCGGCATTGCAATCTCAACAACTTCTCTAGATATTTCAACTTTGTCGAGCCACAATCTGACGTCAGCCAGGACTCAGCAAACACCTTCGGGATTTCCGAAGCTCTCGGCATGGCTAGAGGCGAGGAGATTTGGGGGAAATACTATTTGGAGCTTGGAATTGATGCAGCAGAGCGGAATCGCCCGAGTTTCGAGTGGGAAGTGCTAGCAATGGCGAACCCTAGCGAGGCAAAGTGCGAAATTTCGGCGCGGAAGTTGGAAGGCAAAACGTTTGGCAGATTGGAGAAAATGAGAGAATCTTTTCTCTCTCTCCCCGCCTTTATAGAGCTTGTGCTGATAAGTGAGCTTAGGCCTGCAAATTTGGTACTGGGCTACAAGATATGAGTTTATACAGTAGCACGCTCTATTTGGGCCGCTCGCTGGCTGTGTTAAAATCACAGTGCTGGTGCTACTCACAGAAACCGATTAAATGATCAAGATACGCTTCATGCTAAGCTTACAACCGAGTGTATACATTCTGGTATCTTAATTATTTATCAGGTATTAAGGATATATCCTTATAAGAATCACAAGCTGATCTCCATTAAAATTAGGGATGCAGGTATCTCTCAAGTACACCTGACCATGTATTGGGTTAAAATCCATAAATTGGTACTCGGCTTACATGCTTAGCCATTATTTGCTATGAGCAAAACTCATTCCAGTTGACATGATGCTGAAGAGTCTAACTTCCGAGTGATATAATACTTGGGAAAGACTTAAAAGTATTTCGATTGACATGATACCGAAGAGTCTCATATACCAGTAGTGCACTACTCGGGAAAGACTACAAGGTTAAAGATCCTTGACTTTATATTTAATTGTTTCACAATTAAGCACAAAGTCGGGGGCTACACCTAATAGGTGCGCCTATTCGGCGCACACTATTCATATTTCTACATGAAGCCCTTTATAGCCTCGTTGCCAGTTAACATAAAGCAGGACTCGGGAGAAAAAGCACTCGGACAAAGAGTACCCGGGCACAATGCACTTGAAAATTTTTCACCGTGGAGGACGAGCACTCGGCATTAATTGTGACTCAACTATGAAGGTCTTAGGGGCTGATGTGGAGGCCATGGGCCCCGGGTACCTCATGATAAGCATATGGGTCACTCGGACAGAGAATGGGCCTAGCCTTGTAATTAGGGATATGATAGAACTTAGCAGACTTAACCTTGTACGATAAGGAAAATACAGTCCTAGTCGGGTACGTTATATCTCTAGGAGGAGATCCCTTGGTCGTAGTCCGACTGGGACTCCTACTTTGTAACCCCATCTCCTAGTATATAAGGGGAGGCAGGGCATCCCATGAGGGTAGGTTCAAGAGAATCACCAGAGAATCCTCAAAGGAAATAAACACAAATGGACGTAGGGTATTACCTTACCTCGAGGGTCTGAACCAGTATAAACTCTTCGTGTTCCTTTGCAGTCCACCGAGTGTCGATCCGATGAGTAGCCCTATATTCGTATTGTCGGTGTAAAACATTGACACATACTCTATATGACAACTTGGTATTTGTGTACCCTGGCTTTCCTAGATAGAGATTTAATGCAGAAAAATATTCAGAATTCTGGTTATGAATTTCTAGACGTTACAGTTTTTTTCATGAATCTTAACAAGTCTATATATATCTCATTCTATACCTATTGCCAAAACATATAACATTTCTTCATTGTTTGATATAAATTATGAAATGTCGACGTAGCATTAGCATGGACATATGTTAGTCTACCCTATAATGTAATAACTCATTTTACTCATGACTGCATTTAACAGTTACCTGCTGGTCTTTCTCATAAAATGGCAAGAACATTTGATATATAAAAACATCATAATGTGGTATATCGGTTGTTCATTTCACCAAGGTTCCTTTTGGATTCCCTGCAAAAAAATAGTTTTTTTTATTCTCACATTCTTACTTTATATATCAGAACTCTGAAGAATGAGCAAGTTTCTCTTTTTTCCCGTGTCTCCCAAGCGGATGTCCCATGCTTTGGCGGCAAGGCCAGAGGCCCTATAGCAAGTGAGATGGATATGGAATTTTTTTATTTTTTATTTTTTTAATAAAATATTTACAAAAATACATTTTCGTTTCAAAAATTTACAAAAATATACTCCTAACGCCCTCTGGGAGGGCATTTTTTTTATAAAATCGCCCTCCTAGAGGGCGATTTAATGACGTGGCTGACGGCCGTAGGCCGGGCGACCGACTGCCATCAGCACTTTTGCAGGCAGCCCCCTGGCCACCGAAAAACCGCCCTCTAGGAGAGCGGCAAGGGGCCGCCTGCAAAACGCCGGCCGCAACGTCGGCCATTTTACAGGCGGCCCCCTGGCCGCCAAAAAACCGCCCTCTAGGAGGGCGGCAAGAGGGCTGCCTGCAAAACGCCACCCGCAGGGCTGGCCATTTTACAAGTGGCCCCTTGCCGCCCTCCTAGAGGGCAATTTTTCAGGCCGCCTGCAAATTTGCCCATTTCATCAAAAAATCGCCCTTCTAGAGGGCGATTTTTTACTGCCTCACTATAAAACCCCCTCCCAGCCTCCAAAAAATTCATAAAATTCACAAAAATAACAGAAAAAAGAAGAGAGAGCTAAGAGCGAAGGCGAACGAAAGTGGCGAAGCCCTGCCAGTATACGGATTCTTCTACAGGTAATATTTTATGGCTCTTTGCAATTTCCATTTCTATTCATCAAATGATGTAGTATGTGTAGTATTGTACTCCTTATTTCACAAGTAAGTAAATGTTAGGTTTGGTCCACAAGGTGTAGATCTATTGAAGTTGAGCATAATGGTTAAGGACATTAATAGGGCGCATGAGAGAAGTTAGATTTTTTTTACTAGATGAGTAGCACTAGTTCAAGAAACACTAGGGAGATGGAAATGAGGACGATGACATTTCATTTTTTGTAGTCATGTGTAGTATACCCTAGGTATGTAGTTGTATAAGGTATTTTTGGCCTAGCGAGTTATAACTTGCGTTTATTTGGTTATAATGTAGGTTGCTATGGATGCATTCGGTATGTCCAGTCATCTACGACCTCCGATTGACGTGCCTCTGCCGATGTGTTGGTGTGGAGATAATTGCAAAGTCGCAATAAGTGAGAAGGATTACACATACCGGCAAAGGTATTGGATGTGTGCTAATTATGCATACTCCCTGGAGAAGCCAAAGCCACAAGGGAAGAAGGGGAAGGCGAAGAAGCCAGTGGAGGTAATACGAATTATCTTGTAGTACGAAATATTTAAACTTTTGAACTAACAAATTTGTATATGTCAAGGCACCTAAGCCTCCTCCGCCTCTGTGCGACTTTGTGCAGTGGATAGATACGGAGATCCGTCCACAGGATGCAAAGTTTCTTCGTAGTTTAAAAGATTGGAACTGGGAGCGGTGCCAACGTCGTTGGGCAGTGCAAGAAGAGTGGGAGGCTGAGTAGAAGAGGAAGGAGGAGGAGTGGCAAGAGAAGGAAGCCCGTGAGGCAGAGAGGGAGAGGAAGCGGGAGAGGGCACTGCGTGCAAATGAAGCTGGGCCAGAGGCAGCGAGAAAGGGGAAGACCCACGCTGTACACAGTAGTTGCATATCTAGTCGGATATCCGTTTGAAATACCCTAAGGCATGTAATAACGATAACTAGAAACGTTTCATGTGCCATTTGTACTCGTTGGATGGATAATTTCATTACGTTCATAAGCAATTAACGTGTGCTCGGTTGTCACCGCTCGGAATCTACTTTCGCCGTGAGGTTGAAACTCGAAAATTCATGTTTTTGATCAGTTTCGTCGCGAACGTAGATCGTGAGGAGTACATCGTTTGATCGACGAGCGTAAATGAAGTAAAGGGGTTGAAGCATCTAGGCCCCATTGTTGATTTTGGTAATTGATGACAAGCGCTAATTGTAGACTAACCATTGTGTTCGAGTATATGCAAAAAAAAGTGGGAGCCACATGCCAAGGAGGATGACCAGCAATTAAATTTGATGGCGCAAAGTTATGGAGCGAGGATGAACAAATTAGCGGTTTGCTCAAATGATCGAGGTGAAGGGCGATGTAGAGTAAGCTAATTTTTTTTCTTTTAGCATTGCCGCACTATCAAGAAAGGTGGTAACCTTGGCGAAGAAGTGATCAAATTGCCGCACTAGGTCATGCATGCTTGGTCCATCTATTTTCCTTGATCTTTGTTGCTCAGCGGTCTGACCGGGCTGTCCCAGCCGGTCAGACCGGCCTCATCCAGAACCTCCTAGGGAGTTGTGATGCGGGTGCCGGTCGGACCGCTCACCCCTGGCCGGTCGGACAGGCCCGATCCAGTACCGATAGGGAGTTCTAGTGGGGGTGGCAGTCGGACCGCCTCCTCCTGCCGGTCAGACCGGCCGGATCAAGTACTGATAGGGAGTTCTAGTGGGGGTGGCGGTCAGACCGCCTCCCCCACCCGGTCGGACCGGCCGGATCCAGTACCGACGGGGAGTTCTAGTGGGGGTGGCGGTCGGACCGCCTCCCCCCACTCGGTCGAACCAGCCGCGTCCAGAACCGACAGCGCAAATGAGATAGGGTGCCGGTTGGACCGGCTCTTCACCTGCGGTGGGACCAGCTGGTACTTTTTAGCAATTGAATTTGAACCTGGTTGGACCGATCCTTTCCCTGCGGTTGGACCGGAAATGACGTGAGTTAAGGGATTTGGCCCACAACGGCTAGTTTTTGCGCTTGTCATCAATTACCAAAATCAACAATGGGGCATAGATGCTTCAATCTCCCCCTTTTTGGTAATTAATGACAAACACCACATATAAAGCGAAATTATAAATGAAGTTCAATACACGAAGGCAAATCATACAATAGACTCCCCCTAAACATGTGCATGACAATCACAAGAGGCACAACGGCGACGAGAGGAGTTTGCAATATGATTTGCATTCCATCAATTTAAAATTATAGAGCGTGATAAACAATAACAGCTTGAACTTAATCAAAGAAATAGGATAGCTCAAATGAGATAAATTTCGAGTAGCAATAAACTCCAAAGGAGACAAATGAGAGTTTAACTATCCTATTACAACAAAGCTGATAAATAACAAAAAGGGTCTTCAATCTTGAAGAGGAGGGGAGGAAGGCGCATTGTGACGACGATGGTAGACAACCGGATGGGAGGTCTCTACAATCCTCATATGTCGCTCCAAACCATCCATGCGACCTTCAACACGATCAAAAGAATTTTGCATAGTTTCAACATTACCGCCTAAGCCTCTCACTTGTTGAGTCATCTCCTCAAATCCAGTATTCAAACGAGTGAAGTTGTCATTTAGGGCATTGAGAGCTCCCATGACCGGATTGAAATACTCCATTGGCTGCATCCCAAAATATGCATATTGAGGAGAGAAGAACTGACCAAAGTCCTGTGGAGGCGGTGGAGGAGGAGGATGATCATCATAAGAAGGCCCTTGAGGTTGAGCGGAACGAGAAGATTGACCGCTCTCAAAGGACCACCCAGAGGGAGCATTCGGTGGAAGCCGAGGCCTATACTCCTTATGGCAAGATGTTCTATTGCCCATTCTTCCACACTTTGCAAGGATAAGCTTCATTATGAATGGAGCATAATATATACCTTGTCCAAGGGTGTTCTTTGACATGTGCATCTCTCTAAGAATAAGGTCGGCGACATCAAACCGAGTTCCACTTATGATAGCTTTGATTACATGCCATGTGATACCACGAATGGCATCCTTGTTGCCACACCTTGGGACAATAGAAGCTTTGACAATCCGGTTGATTACACTTGGCACAGTTCTTAATCCAGTGACGGTGCCAAATGTGCAATGAACACTTGTGTCGTAGAATTGAGCTTGGTCTTGAACAGATATTGGAGAGTAATGTAGATCAAAGTAAAGTTTTGTACCCTCAAGATATCTCAACTTCAACACTTCTTGCAACTCTCGCTTAGTTGCCACACACCCAAGCTCTCCACTAATCCACTTTATCTGAGTGAAATCTTCATTTATCCAAATAGTGGAGTAGAACTGACGGATAAGAGTGGGGTCATAATCCTGATGGATAGCAACAGACTTGTCAATTCCCACTTCTAGGAAAAGATTGTGCAACACTTGAAACTCCAAGGTCTTGTTTATCTCTTTCCACACAATGTACTTATGATCAGCAAAGGGCTTGGTGGAAGTGTAGACCTTCTCAAATACTTCATTCTGAAAGTTTGTGTGGAACCTTGGATCGTTGGAGTCGTTAGGTCTCTTGAATTGATCATAATCCTTAAGAAGCATGTACTCCGTAGGGTTGTTCAATCGCACTCGGAAGTTGATAGTTGGATCCACTTGAGGAGGCATTGAATAATAGACCGAAGGAGGTGGAGCAGTTGGGTCACCTCGAGGATAAATAGGCTGTTCCTCATCCTCATCCTCATCTATTTCATGGTCTTCCTCTTCCTCTTCCACCACATAATCCTCATCCATCTCTTCTTCCTCTGATGAAGTGACGGGATCATGACCCTTCTTGGAGCGTCTTTCCGCAATTTTCTTGCAAGGAGGAGCCATTGACTGACAAAGAGACAAAGAAAAGGATCACCGAGGATTAGTGTAAAATAAAAAGATTTGATAATTGAAAGTTGTTGTTCAATCCAGGGGCGGTCAGACCGCATGGATGTGGCCGGTCGGACCGAAGGCATCAGGCCGGTCCGACCGGCACTGGCAAATCGAGGTTGCACACTTGCATTCATCAAAAATTTTTCACATACACAAAAGATGAACCAATATGGCATAAGACTAGAGAGAATAGAAGATGAACAAGATAGCCATTGTGCACATATATAGGAGAGGAACAAGAGAACAAACTAATCCTAACCCTAGAAGCATCAAGACGTGAACGGGATTGAGTTAGATGCAAGGGAAAGGGATTACAACTAGATTGCTAGAAGAAATAGACTTGATTTACACCAAGAACTCCCCTCTAGAGATGCAAATGGATGAAGCACACTTCCTTCACCTAGGGTTCCAAGGCACGGTTCAAAAACACAATCAAATCTAAAACCAAACCGTGGAATAGAGAGAGGGAACGGAGGAGAATCACTTACGGTCCAAATGGAGAAAAAATCCCGATCCAACCGAGAGAAGGAAGTGGAGAGGAGAGTTAGGGTTTGAGGGAGAGAGAGAGAGAAATGGGTTTGGGGCGAGTTGGGAAAAGAGAAGAGTGATAGAGGAGGAAGAAGGTCGGGTAGGATAAGTAATGGGCGTCCGTGGGCCCCCACCCCGTGGCCCGGTCGGACCGGCTACCCTTAGCCGGTCGGACCGCAGGCACCAGGCTGGTCGGACCGTGCATATAGCGCCGGTCGGACCGACTGTGCCCGATCTGCCTGCCTCCAGCCCTTGGACAGGCAAATCCCCCACACAAAAAGGCACAGCACAAGCTTTCAAGATCTCGGGGAAAAACAAGATGACACAAGGTGCCATTTGAATGTGTGAGTTCAAACATTGACAATTTCCATATATTTGAGGTTTACTATGGAATTTGCAACAATTCTCACTTAAGTGGTACAAATGACCTATTATGTTTTATGGTAGTTTTTTGTTGAATTTCGAAAGCAAATAACTTTTCAACGATTTGTTTTTTGAGAGAAGTTTGAATACCAAAAACATTTCAAATAGTCAAGTCTAACATTTTTGTTTTGGAAGCATTTTCAAAATCTCATTCGAACTCATTTTGGAGATTTACGGCAATTTGATCAAAAACAAAATTCTAGTTTCTTCCAAAAAGTGGTAAGAAGGCATGTTTCTTTAGAACTCAATTTTCTTTCAAGGTTAAGCTTGGAAAACATATAAGATACCATGTGAAACATTTTCCAAATGGTAGATTTCAACAAACAGAGTTTTTCATAAATTTTTGACTTTGGTCAAACTAGGCCTTTTGAATACTCTTCTAGCACTTTCATCAATTTGTTCACACTCTAAAGGTTGTATTACACATATGAGATGTGCAACACTACAGGCCCTGACCGTAACCTCTAGCCCGCTTCGTCCTCCTAGCCTGCGCTCGCACCTGGGCTTGGGAGTACGTCAGCCAGTCTGGTGGTATGGCACGGCCAGCGCGGGTCGCCTGCATGAGTGTGGCAGCTGGTGGGTCCTGTGTCTGCGGTGGCGGAGCTCCTTCGAGCTGCGAGGTATTTAGTATCTCGTGGATCTCCTCGTCCTCCAAGTCGTCCCCCTCAAAAGGATCCTGTACCCAACCGCCGCCGCGTGCGCCCTGCGCGGAGGAGCTAGCGCCAGCAAACATCCCCCGCGCTGTAGAGTGGAACTCGGTGCACAAAAATGTTGATAATTGTAAAGTTTAATTTTGCAAGGCAAAAGTAAACTTTGATCTAACCTGAAGGATCTCCTGTGGTGGCCCTAGGGGCAATGGTCATGTCCTGCTATGCGTGCAGTCAGATGTGGTACACTCCCTATGTGGACGTGCCAGCTCCGGAGGGATCTAGGTACGGTGTAGGAAAGCTGCATGGAAGCATATTGATGTAAAACGGTGCATGTCGTACAAGGAAACCATGTTATGAACCAATGGTTAGTGGAATTTACCTCTGGAGGGGCCAGCTCGCTGACTAGAACCATGTTGGTGTACTCCAGCTCCTGCGGGGCGTGGCTGCTGTTGACGTATAGCTACGGGGGGTACCGCATCGACTGCACGACAAGTGAGCGCACGGATCACTGCGTGTATCAACTGACGGATCCTCCCGAAAGTCGCCCTCTGCTCATCCACAGTCAGCACGATCCCTTCATTCAACCGTCCAAACGCCGCGTCCACATCTGCCCAAACCTGTAGCGCTGCGTCGGCCTATTTCAAATGGGACGTAAAAATATGTTAGAACCATGGACACCTACAAAGGGAATAGCAAAGTGCAAAGAGAATGTGCCTTACCACGCGGAAGTAGTCCTGGTCATGGTGTCTAGGATACGTGTCAGTCATAGCGGCGACGTGTGGCTATGGATCCTCTAGGGTGAACGTCACGCGTGTGCGGCTGCGGGGCTGGTACCACCTGAGGTATGCTAGGTAGTTGTCCTCAGTGTGTGGAAAAATCTCGTCGACGACCTCCTTCATCACCAACAACCAGTCGTCGACATACTGCTGCAGTCACGGATACCACTGAGTCCCGGCTGCCTGTCCCCTACGATTATACCTATTTGCAGAGATAGCATTAGACTTAATATAAGAGTTGTACTACTCAACAAAGGTCACAGCTGTACTAACCTGTGCATGTCACGAGGCACAACCATCTGCACAGGCATAGGGAAGAGCTGACGTAGGTCGAACTGTCGCATCACGCACTGCGGACAGTGGGGCTCGACGAAGATGTCGAACACCAATGGCACTCTCATCATCCAATACGACTGGTGGCGCGTGCAAAGAGCCGAGAGTCCGAGCAGTGCACAGGCCGCGATGGCCTGCAGACTATACAGCTCCTAGACCATGTCGCTGGGCTGTAGGCAATCCAACTCCAAAACGAAGTCGCAGTAGGCCCTCCTAACCTGCATGTGAGCGTAACGACGCTGCAAAATAGGACAGGGGGAACACGTCAGTGTTTGCACTTAAGTGGTAAACCTAGAATTTCACGTAACATACCTCACGGTAAACCATAGTGGGACGGTCCTCGGTTGACCGCCCGTACAAGCCTCCAAGGCCACCCTCGTAGGGAAAGTGCTGAATCAGAGGGCAGCCTATCGCGAAGCGCTCGGCCGCCCATAGCTGCAGAAGGAGAGGGCAACCGGCGAGAATCGCACCTGCATCAGTCTTCGTGCACGCGTCACAAAGACCACGGTACGTCGCTGCTAACACAGCAGATCCCTAGCTCCACTGCGGTACACACCCGTCCTCGCTGTCGGCGATCGCACGAGGGTAGTGGATCAGTCCCTTGTCCACCGCGTGCCCCGTCATGCTAGTGAACATCACCCACCCGAACAGCCACAGCAGGTACGCCTCCAAGCTCCACTACACCGAGTATTGGTTAGTATCTTGGTCTAGCTGATCAGGCTGTAAAGCAAGATTGTAGTCAGCACCACTGTTGTTTTACAGATCAGATGATTGTGAATCGAAGGAATCGACGACTTATGGTGAACTATAGCAGCCACGTTTGCGAGGGGCCGCTCGTTGAGTAAGGCGGTAGCGAACCCGGCCTACCAAGTCCAGGTCGATGATGCACGGCCGCGAACCGAGCAGTGATGTCCTGTGACCAACCGTGTGTCCCGTCTACCGGACCGACTGCATCCCCTGCGAGGAGAAGTCCCAGTAGGTAGGACACGTCCTGGAGTGTGGAAGTCATCTCGCCACATGGTAGGTGGAACGTGTGCGTCTCCGGTCTCCAGCGATCCACCAGTGCCGCCAGAAGTGACCGGTCAGTGTCCCATCGCCTGGTGGGGTCCCTCTCGTCCGGTGCGGGCTCAACTAGCCTGCAAAGTGGAAGAAGTCCAGCCTCACGCAACCTGTAGAATATAGCACTGTAGTCCATATTGGGGAACATAGATATGTAGAAATGATGTGAACGAATGTTAGTACAACTCTTACCTCTCACGGAACCGGTGGTCTATCCGCAGGAGGTGACGTGAAGGCCGTGGACGGAAGGTGCCTAGCTGGGCACCCTCAACAGCTGACAGGTAAGACCGGTGGGACTGGTCAAGGCCCCGGTTGAGCAGCTCCGGTGTATGGCACGCCATACCGGCATGTAAATAGAGAGTTAGGGTAAATTATAGTCAAAGCAACAAGAAAGAGTAAGTTCGTAAAGTTAATTGAACAACCACATTACAAATTATTGTTAAGGTTTATATCATTTTTACATGACAACAAAAAACAACGGTACGGTACATATCGTTCTACAACAAAGATCAAGCATAGACTTACACTACTTCGCAGCACCACCAAATGTTCGAGAACGCCTAGGACGGGGTCGTCTTGAAGTTGTGCCTTCACCTGTAGGACGACTGCCATCAGCGCCTGAACCCGACGGTCTAGCTTCTGCCGCACTTGGACCAGTTGCATCCTTTGGATATTTCTTATATGTATGGCCTGTTTGGTCGCACTTTGAACAACGTTTATGTCTTCCACTGGATTCTGACTCATCCATGTTATTACGGATGCATCTTGTCTTGCGGCGACCTGCTTTATCCCTCAATTTTGTTGGGTCAGGAATGTAGATAGCTTGAGGATGCTCCGTAGTAAATGTCTCCGCAATACCGAAGCCGTATCTCTCCACTCCATGTATTGTAGATTGCTTCTTTTCTGAAATAAGGTGAGACAAAATAACGTGCTTCTATCCCGCACTCACCGCTCGCGGCAATAACATGAGAACATAGCTTGTGGAGCAAAGTAGGCTTTCTGCACGAGCACTTGCAGGTCCCGTCTTCCTTCAGCACGCACTCCTGCACAACTCTTTTGCGGTAGATTCCGCGCATGCCCTTGTTGACACACAATACTTTAAATCTGTGTTCTTGTGTACCTTGAGATATAGCTCGATGTATTCGGGCCTTATTACTTTTATCTTGCAGGTACTTAGTCAGTAGTGTGCCAAAGAAAAGATTATTATCCGCCATTGAGGGGCCGGCTTCTCTGAACCGATCTCTGAAGTATTTGCATGTGTTATGTAAGATAAATTCAACTATGCCAACAAGTGGGAGCCCTCGAACACCACGCATCACCCAGTTATAAACCTCTGCCAAATTTGTGGTCATTATGCCAAATCGAGAACCATCCTTGTCATACAACAATGAACATTTCTCCTTTAGCTCATTCTCAATTCACTCCAAAAATTTTCTAACCGAGGATGCCGACCTTCTTCTCATACGAGGTCCGTCACTTGATAGAAAACCAAGAGCTTGTGGAGCCTCATCCCCTACAAGGGTAGCCCTCCTGAACTGCTCATCTGTTTGTTTAGTGGTAAGCTCATCCAACCTCCTCCAAAACTCATTGAACTTCTTCTCTTAATTCTGGGCGCACAGCCTCTTGAAAAGATCCATAAGGTGCTTATTCTTAAATTGCTTGTAGAAATTAGCACCCATATGACGCATGCACCATCTACTTTGGACATCAGACCACCTTGCTGGTATCCCTTCTCAGCACATCCATCCCTCAATTCCTCAATTGCCCGTAGCAAGCCAGCATGACGGTCATGTACGAGGCATACGTCTGGCCTCATCCAAACAACTATAGACTTAACCCTTTCTAGGAACCAATACCAGCTATCAGTGTTCTCACTTTCAACAAAAGCAAAAGCTATCGGTAGAACTTGGTTGTTCCCATCAACTCCAATTGCTGTTAATATCTGCCCTCTGTACTTTCTGGTCAGAAATGTCCCATCGATGCAGAGGATGGAAAGACAATGCACAAATGCCTAAATACAAGCACCTAATGAAAAGAATACTCGTTGCAACACACTTTTATTACCATGGTCAATTGATGGAAAGACTTTTAGGTCGTAGCAGGTCTCTGCATTCCTCTGAAGAATACAGGCTAACAGACGAGGCAAATTATCATAAGATGCTTCAAATGTACCAAACCTCATCTCTACAACCTTCTGTTTTCCCCTCCAAGCCTTAGCATAGCTAATTGTATATTTGAATTTCTCTTCAATATGTCTAATAATTGACCTTGGTTCGTACCCCAGGTTGTTCACAATGTGAGAGTACATCTCTGTTGCAACAAATACAGATGTCATGTTTCTATGATATTTTTCAACACCGGGTAGGTAACATGAATGCTCAGTCACGATTAAAACTTGTCAATAATCTTTCCATTTACCCTTGAATGCGTGCACCCGCCATGGACACCCATCCTTCACGCACTTTACTTCATACACTGATTTGCTTGACTTCACGACTGAGAACTCCCTCTGAAGTAACACCGTCCATTGTTTTACTGCATCCTTCAAATCCTCTACATATGCATACTTAGCCCCCTGGATGACCTCATTCTCCTTGTACTCCCATGACACATGATGCCGCTCGGAGATAACAAGGTCTAAGAAGTCATCGTTGCTCCATTCTGCAGGCATCACGTTGTCCTCATCAGATGAATCAGCATACTCTGCATGCTCGTTTTCAGCATCTTCTCTATCCATTTCTTCGACGATGGTGTCGATTAGTTCTCCCTCGTCTGCCACACCTGCTGGCTCTCTATCTTCTTCATTCCCTCCTTCATTTTCTTCCATTGTTTCGGCATCACCTCCTCCCGCCGTACTTGGACTCTCATCATCTTGCACGGAGATTGCAGCAGCGGTGTTATTATTCTCATACACTGACACAAGTATGCACAGTGGCCAACCACGTTAGAATACATTCTCCACGTACCATCTCCAAGTGGCAGTGCAATCCACCGGTATCAGTTCCCAAAAAAAACCTTCAACTGCACGACTGACTACAACATACAAGGTTATTGCATTGATCTGGGAGTCCAGTCGAAAGCCTCGCATCAGCTAGTTGTACACTGATCTGAAACTTCTCTTAGCTGGTCTATCAATGCTCTTAGCCGTTAAACTAAACTCCGACGGATCTACACCTTGTGGACCATACCTAACATTCCTTTGCCCGTGAAATAACTGAAATATCACTTTACTTGACATATTTATTGATGAAAAAATATAGTTAAACTAGGCACCAACATTCTCCTCACATTTAAAACCGTGTAATCGAGATTTTATAACTACCATCTCTACACAAATTAAGTCATCTAACAGATTGACTCAAAACCTACAGATCTACGAGTAACAACTTATTTTTATATTGTACTATACATGTAACCAGTACAATACTACATCAATTTGTGTCTAGAAATAGAAATTACAAAGAGATAATAGATTTTACCTGCAAACGAATCAGCAAACTGGTAGAGCTTCGCTGCTTTTGTTCAGCCTTGCTCTCAGCTCTCTCTCTCTCTCTCTTTTTTCTAGAATTTCTGTGAATTTTATGACATTTTTTGAGTCTGCGAGGGGGTTTTATACCGTACTGGCTAAAAATCGCCCTCCCAGAGGACGGCAAGGGGGCCGTCTACAAAAGTGCTGCCCGGCCTACGGCCATTAGCCACGTCATTAAATTGCCCTTGGGAGTACGATTTTTAAAAAACGCCCTTCCGAAAGGCGTTGGGAGTATATTTTTGTAAATTTTTGAAAAAAATATACTTTTATAAATATTTTATTAAAAAATATAAAAATAAAAAAAATTCGATGGATATGCATATAGGGAAGAAAGAAACAACGCATAATGTAATATGGCCTTTGACCTCATTTGCAGGAATGTTGTTTGCTACAATCAGGTAGCTGCTATTCTTTTCTACATCAGTAAATCGTATCAATTTCATTTAATGTTTGTACACTATGTGCTCACCTATTTTGGTGGAGGTACTAGGAACGTGTTTAGCAGGGACATGCTCACAAGTCACGTATGTGCTCACCATGTTGTTGGTACCAGGAACAGAGGTATCGCTGCAACGTTTCAAAATATGACTCCTGCAATCTCATACAGGTCCTAATCCATTATAGTCAATATTCACTTTCTCAATCGACGTACTTGGTTTTTTTTTTTCATTATTTATGATTCTCTAGTGAGGCTTTGATTATTGCTATCTTCCTGTTGCTACACACTGCCCAACAGTGCCTGCGATGTATCATTTCATAGATGGCCATTACATTAATACCATATCCATCTCTTTTTTTAACATATAATAGATACAATTTTGAGTGTGTGCTTTCTATCTCATACGGTTTCAATGTTTCATAATGTCCTTTGAGTTTTATTTGTGTTTTAAACTCTTGGAAGAATTATAAATAATACTAGCTAAATATGTTTTTGCCATAGCAGGATTAAAATCAAATTACTATATGAGAATTGGATCTTGGATTTGGATATCCTTCCAACCAAGCCGATCGTATGTGATTCATAGGTACCAGAAAATAATTGGTGTTGAAACAACATCGATTATGTCAAAAAATCTAAGAAAACCGTCTGCCGCCTGCGGCAATGACGCCTCCGACCAGGGCAGGATGGTCCACACGGCACCACTGGTGAGTAGGTGGGCCACGCTCGGTGAGGGACACGTGTACGCCGGACAGCAGAAGGGAGTGGGAGGCGCGGCGGCCGTCGGCAACGCCGGTGTCGTCCAGACACTTTCACAGCTGATTTGGTCGACGTGCGATGGTGGGCGGTTTGACCGGCTCAAGAAGAAGATGGCTCGTCAGGACCAGCCTACTTGATGCATGGGGCTCTCATCTGTATGGCATAGGTAATGTGAATCAAAAGCCTACTTGATCAAAATGCCTGGCCTCTGTTACAGGTCAACTATCAGTGGAAAATTCTACACTACACCAGTGTCAAAGGTAAGCACTGTGTTTATATGGGGTTTGTTAGGATATTTCTAATTTATGTTTCTAAGATTTTGGGACTTTTTAACGGTTTTGCAAAGGTCCAAATTTGCAAATAAGTTTACAAGAAATTGAGGGCTTTTTAATGGTTTTACTAACCCCACACTATTTTTGGCACTATGACCTCTAGCACCACTCATTCATATCTGTTTGCTTGATAAGTAATATTCTTTTCCCCTTTCTGTTTGCAAGATCAATGTGGTCATCTTCTTATATTGAAACAAGAAAGAGAATGAAATGTAGTATGATGGGAGAGGGATATTAACCTGCACTCAGTGCTTTTTTTTCGACTAAAGTTTTTTGGTTCAGAGGTGATAGACTTATTAACTAGTACATGTCTTTTGGTTAGGAAATAGTCTGAGGGCTCTACAATATTCATAGAAGTGACTACTGCAGCTGATTTGGTTGAGCGTCGACAATGCACTGAATTTCAATGTAGATCACCTCTGGTATTTTTTCCCTTGAATGCTACATGCTTCTTGTCATGATAGTAATTGTTGCTTTCAGTTCTTTCTTTAGCAAGCATCATAAGCTCACTCTCCATATCTATAACGGTGATATTGCATATGCACTTAACTTGCCTTTCATTTCACTCATTCACTGCCCTCTGTAGTTCATTAAGTTACTTTTTCTTTTACTTATCTGTCTCTTTTGCTGGCTGAAAATTGATAACCTCTTGAAGGCTAATAAAGAGATAATTGCATCTTTGTTGACCTTGGCACAGAAGAATACTATGACATATGACAAGGTCTTGTCATCCCTTCATCTTTATTTATTAAATTTCAACTCCCTCACTCTCCTACCCTGGTTTTGTTTGGTCTTTGGAAGTGACGGAGAGCCAGCGGAACGGGTGTCTACTAGAAGACAAGGGATACAGCTGACGCTTTTATGTCTCACGGTAGATTAATTTCTGTTTCGAAAATACATGTTTATGTTCCCATCTGAATGTACTAATCAACTTTGGTATTGTGCTGAATATTTATAGTATCTATCTACATTAACATCTTAATAGGTAAATCACCAATGAGGGAAGGTTTCATATTTGCTATGTGAATTGCATTGGTTATCTGTGCTGTTGAAGTGGGCAACTATTGCTGGCACACACTTAGGTCCTTTGCTGTTCCATCCTTCTCATTGACGTTTAGCTGTAGATGTTTATTATAGAGGTTGAGTAGAGTATGCTCAGGTACCTCTTTAGAGTTCAGACACAAAAATCCCTTTTGCCTTCTTTTATAACAGAATGTATATCTTCCAAATAATTTACTTTGCTAGCACCAAAAAAATAACTTTGCAAGGTACCATTGCCGTGATCATCAGTTCTTATATTTTGTTTACTAAAGCCTGCAATTGCCTTCATATCATTCTTATGGAATATTTGCTTCATGAGCCACTGACTTATCCACCGGTTCTCTCTCTTTTTTTAGCAAATATCTTAATGGGGTTCAGAAGCCTCTGGCTGTACTATGACTAATTTGAAAGAATCTTATCACAGGACTGTTTGTGGGTTAATGATTTTATTTTAGTTATTTTTCCAGTTGAGGTTGAAAAACATGATTGAGGAACATCTGCGGAATTAATTGTATTATGCAGTCTGAATAATGTGAATATTTTCTCCTGCAACGTATAAGTAACTTTTTTTCCTAAGGGCACTTCTCTACCGATTAATTGGAGAACCTTTTGCATTTCTTTTAGGGCACAATCAAGCCACATGATGTTAGCACCGGAGAGATGACGACCTTTTTGGCGTGGCAAGAAAGGGCGCCAACACCAGCGCTGGGTTGATTGTCGAAACTGGCCAGTGCCTCCATAGGGCAGAGAGAATAGGGATTAGCCAATTTGGAGACCGGAGAGAAATGAGAGTGAGAGATAGGGATAGTTTTGCAATTTTGCGATTTTCTAAAAGGAACAACAGCGTTGCTGCTCCTAACGGTGACTGGGTCATGTGAATTAAATAAAATAAAAAGAAAATTCTGTTTGGTGGCAGGTATATGAAAACAGCTATTTTTTTATGGTAAACGGTATATATATCAAACATCAGATACTGATGGATAGTCTGAACTTTTATGTCTATGTATCATAGTATTAACTTTTATGTCACGTGAATGGCATAAAATAGAAAGAAAATTCCGTTTGGGGGCAGGTGTATGAAAATAGCTAATTTTTTTTATGGTTAACGGGATATATATATCAAACATTAGATAGTGATGGATGGCCTGAACTTTTATGTCTATGCACCAGAGTATTAAGTTGTGCATTAGGAATTAGATGGTTTTGAAAGATACAAAAATTATGATGTTATTTTACGTACTTGTTACGTAATTAATAATATAATAACTCATCTTATCATTTTATTTTTGTGCGAGTATTAAATCTATCTCATTCTATGATTGATTGTCAAAACATATTTTTTTATTGTTTAATTTATATTATAAAATATTATCGTAGTGTTAGTACGGATAAATTACTAAATTACTAGTTAACGTATAATGGCTAATCCTTCAGCAACTGATTGGCATATGCTGATTTTTTATAACTGTTTGATCACTGCAAGAGTTTTGATGGGTTTCTTGAAGATTCGTCGGCAACCAGGAAGAGCTTTTCTCATGTGATATTATTTTTATGAACTTACGATGACGACGACGATGATGATATTTAGACCTCTGATTATACTCTTATTTTAGATGGAGTAATTAGGATTTGCTCGCCTGTCCTATATGTCGATGACTTTAGATTACCCCCATATATCAATGTTAAAAGAGGATACATTCTTACTATACGCTATATTAATCTTTATATTCAAATTTTATTTTTAAATATAGCAACCTAAAAATATAAAAGGTGACTTTTACCTCCTAAACTCTTCATGTTACCCTTGTTATCCCATCACATCACCCCTATGCCCCAAATCCAACCCACTTTAATGAGTGACATTTTAAACATTTTACCTCAATTTTTAATCTCCTCAAAAATTCTAAAGGTAGCTATACAGAGGGAATACATCCGTCCCGAAATGTTCTAGGATTATATGATCAAATAGACTGGCTACTTGGGAATTACGGAAGCATTTGTTTCTTTCGTTTAGGTGCAGATGATGTAGTGAGAGGAATCTCAAATTCTCTCTTATCTATATAGCTATAACCTACTAATAATAATTACTTCTATAGAAAAGCATACACGTGAGGCCATATCATTATGAAGCTCAGCCAATAGACTTTTATAGGATGTTTGATTCGGCTCGAAGGTTCTAGTTTCTCGCTCGTTTTTTGTTAGCACATTTTTCAAAACATACAAAGGTGTGTTTTTTATAAAAACTTTTATATGAAAGTATCTCTAAAAAATAAAATACATCTATTTTTCAAGTTTGTAATAATTAATACTTAATTAATTATATGCTAATAATATTTCTTATTTTCTGTGTCTTGTAAGCCGGCCGTTTAAGCTGAATCAAACGGCACCTTAGTCTGTACGGGCAGTACGGATCATATTTATTCTCATCTACTGACGTCAACTAATTTTTGCTAGAATTATTTCATCGTAACGTTTTCAGAGACGCCATTTATCATTTGTTCCCTACTCTCTCCGTCCCAAAATAAAGCCATTTCTAGATTCCCAAGAAAAATCTACCCTATAGTTCACTAACTCGATTTACTCATGACCATTATCAAATCAGACAATTAAAATTATTCGCTTTGATCCGACGGTGCAGAGCACTCCCGCCCCACTCTTTCCCCTGTACTGCCACTCCCTTCCTGTCGCCCCACACTTCCCCCACCCCACCCACGAGCGCCGCCAGAAAACCCTAAACCCTCCTTCTCTCCCTCTCTCTCCCTTCCTCTCCTGCCGCACAAGCGCCGCCGCTATCGGTTCAAGGGCACTACCTCGCCGCCGTCGCCTCGCCGCCGTGACAAAGATCCACCAGCCACTCTCTCCCCCACACCGCTGCTCCCTTCCCGTCGCCCCGTGCTTCCCCCACCCCACCCACGAGAGCCGCTAGAAAACCCTAAACCCTGCCTTGCCGCCATCGCCTCGCCACCGTGATGGAGATTCACCGGCGCCCGCTCCTTAGCTGACGAAAATCCTGCCGCCTCGCCTTCATCACGACCACCAGTGGATCCCTCGCCACCAGGTCTCCGTCGCACCCCTGACCGTCGTGCCACCCTCAGCCGCTACCGCCGCCGCCTAATTGCCTTCAACGGCCACCACGCCTCCTCACTCTCCTCTCAGCCCGCGCCTCCACTCCGTCTGCGCCGACAAGAGCAGCATCCCCGTCTAGATCCTCAGAGGACGGTGAGTTGATTGCATTTTTTTAATTTGGTTGGATCGAAAATTTCGAATACCTTTGTACTTTGCAGTGCGCCTTTCATATGCATTGTTCTATTATTTGCAAACATAGTTCCATAAGGCATAGAGGCTATGGAGTTGTCTCATATGGCCTAGATAAAAACTTGAATGTGTTCCATATTAATGTTAAAATTTAAATGGTTTAATAGCAGTTAGAAATTTTACAATCAATATTTTCTGAAAGAGTGAAGTTTGTAGGGTATTTAAGCAAAAAATTTCACTAGTTAGGCTAGAACATAGTTTGGAAATGGCCCTTTAGAATGAATCTTTTTTATTTTTTGTGGATTACGTAGTATGTGAAAGATAGAAATTATTTTTTGTCGCTCTCTCACTTTTTCTTTTTCGTTCTTTCTATTCTTCTCCTCTGGACAGAACAAAAGGAGGTGGCAGCAGCTGAAGGAAGGGAGAAAGGAGACGGTGGTGGGAGTGTACCGATAAGTCAGAGTTTTTGACATATATTGAGGTAAGTATAATCTTTTTTGTTGTTGCTTTTCATCTGATAGCACAAGGTAGAAAAGCCTATGTAGAAAACTTCCAAAGATTTTTGTAAAAAAAAATTTGGGCAATTTATTCTTTTTCACACTAATGGAGGGAATTCCACATGAATTCTGGGCAAATTATCTATGTTGCAGTCTATTAATATAAGGACTTCTAATAAGAAATTATTCTGCTAAAGAATAGGCTCGCCTATAAATATAATCTTGGGTACACCCTCTATTTTCTAGGACAAGAAAGATATCACTGCAAGACTTGGGATCTTCCTTAGGTAATTTTAACTACAGAAACACTAGGCTCAAACTAGAGTAAAATTCCCAGTCTCCCATGCAACCAAATTCAGAGGCTCTTTTCGCTCCCTTTTTTAGTCAAATCGAAGCCATTAAGGGGAACAACTATGATGGTTCTACCCATCAAAGAAATGAAAATTTGATAGATTGATGTTAGACTTGCTCTGTGTAAAAAAATGCTCTACTCATGGTAATGCTGCTTATATGTGCTCCTTATGTGAATGAGAAATGAGAGTTGATAGCTGAATCTGTTTATAAAGTTGAATCTTGCCCTTTTTTTCTAAATGTGCTCCTTATGTGTTCTGCAATGTATATGCACTGAACTAAATAGCTAGAAGGTGCAGTCCCTATCATATGCATGTTATAGGTTTTGATGGAAGTAGAGGTCCATCAATCTCAATTTTATATGCTCTGTTTATTTTAGATTTATCATTTTATCACTAGAGAAAATGGTTAACTAAGCTTGTCTCCTATACTGAGTGGTCTAATGGATTAACTGAACTTTTCAGTGAGCTGTGAAAAATATGTTAAGCTATGAGTGCTCTCTTTTATCTGAAATATATTTTGTGCTGCAGACAAACAATTTAGCAAGGAGGCAAATTGCTGCAGTTACCAGATGTGCATTTGTTTTTGGCCTCTTTGATATTCTCTTTTGTCATGTATAAAACAATAGGCTTTTGACTAAATGATTGCTGTAGTTTTTTGAAAGTTATTCATGCATATTCCATATGAATATTTATTCATAGGCAATGTTTGAGAGATTGAACTGGTGCTTAGGTAACATAAATGTCTCAGAGATTATGTTAGTTTATTTATGACCAACGTTTGTTCTTATACCTGCCTAGACTCTTGCAATATTCTAGAAGATAATAAGTAGTGTTCTTGTATGTGCCAAGCCTAGAAATTTAGCCAATTTCTAGACTATTTTGTGTATTAAAATCCCTGTCCAGGAATCAAGCCAGGGTACACAAAATGACAAATCAATAAACAGATCCAAACGTAATTAAAGTGTAAATACTTACAGAAGAGGCACTTAGTCCTCACACGGAAGAAAACTGCAGTAGAATGATGAAACTAGCGTGACTTCAACTCCACACCACAAGCAAGCTTAACTGGGGTATAAGCCAAGGTCTTCTAAATTCAACTTCAACACAAAAGGTCTTCACTTCTGAAAGGGGATATAGCAAGACTGAGTACCACCCACTGTACTCAGCAAGCCATACCAATAATGCGTTCATGCACGGGATTGCAAAGGGAGGCTGGTGGCTCATTTGCTTAAAGATGGTTGTAAACAGTGGTAGTCATAAAACAGGTAAACAGTTGTTATATTAATCGGTATTAATCCATCACAGAACAACGCTACACCACATTGATCAGTCCAAACCATCCAACCTAATCTGAGCAGTATTTTAGGTCAAAATTCTTAAGGTGAGACTAATCACGGTGAGTCTTGACCAATCGCCTATAACCGTGGGCACGACTATTCGAATAGATTTTAGCTCTGGCCAGAGATGTACATCTTTACCCACAAGACACAGCCACACAGATGTCTCCATGTGCCCGTAACCCACGGTAAGGGGCTGTGACATGACCATTCACGCAACTCCTCCTGAACCATCCACACCACGCTGAGATTGCACCTGCCGATAGGGCACACCGTGTCGGTCAGGCTACCCCCCCTTGCGCCACAATGGATCCGGATGACGATCAATCTGACACCCGAGCCGACCCAACTCCATCATACCCACCTCACTAAACAGTGCCTAGGAGAGGGAAGAGCTACGCTACAAGCTCAGCCATTGCCCACGCTGGCTTGTGGTTGTACGGAAATCTGCTCAAGGGGTTCCCGCAAATCGGTCCTTAACTGCCATGGGTGCGACAAGCAAAAATATTCACCCACAGCCCACCATTAGGTCAAATTTTAGTTGAATCATTACGACCAATTACCATGGTCAAACATCTCGAGCTCACGGCTCAACAGATTACCACATATAGAGTATAATGTGATTAACCCATCAGTTATCTAGTGGTACTAAGCATGGCTAAGCATGTCCTATCTCTAGCTAAGACATCGAGTGAGACATAAGCTTGTCAGATTATCACCCAAAGTTATCAAAGAATGGATATCAATTACATAGGGTCTCAAGCAAGCAGATAGGTCGTCCCATATTCCATGTAATTGGCAAAGCATGAAATTTATTTATAAATCATAAAATATTTCACAAAATAGGTTCAACATCCTCAAGGATGAATATGTGACTTGCCTTGCTTCTTCAGATAATCTCCCGAGCAAAATCCACGAAGTCGCGATCCTCCGAAACGTCGGATTCCTAAACGTTGGCACGCAAAACAAGAAAAATACCCTAATAAAAACCAATTAAATAGTATATGAAAAGTAAACAAGAATGTAGAGCTCAATTTTAGATGAATTTTGAGAGTTGAATGGCCTAATTTGGAGTTCGTATGAATTAGATATGAATTTTAGAAGTTTTAACCTATTTTTAAGCATTTTTAGGAATTAAACTGATTTATGATGTAATAAATAATTATTTCATGAAGGAAAAGGAGAATTGCTACGTCAGCCCTCGGGAGAGAGAGAGAAAACGCCACTGACACACGGGCCCCGCATGTCGGTGAGAGAAAAGGGCCGGTCCACCGTGGACTGAGGCCATGGACTTGGTCCATAAGAAAAAGAACGGCCCAGATCAGCCTGATGAGATCCAATGGCCGGGATTGTTTTAGGGTTTTATGGAAATCCGATGGCTCGGATTAGATCTCGAGAGATCGACGGCTGAGAATGGCTCTGGAGATGTTAAGAGGATCAGATGGACCGGATTACATTGGGATGATCTGACGGTTAAGGTTGATTTAGGGATATATGCGTGGGTCCCCTATGTCATCCACAGGAGAGGGGCTTCCAGGGGGACCGACCCGTCAGTGTGACAGGGCAAGGCTTGCTCGGCCATCTGCTGTGGCGCGACATAGGGGTATGCCGGCGCGGTAGGCCAAGGTCTTCGACGGCGACTCGACGGCGCCAGGACGTCGGTGGCGCGGAGGAAAGGATGACGACACCAGCGATGGGGCGGCGACAATGACAACGATGGCAATCCCAAGACGATGCTCGGCAAGGCACATCGAGACCGAGGGGGTCCGTCAGGGGAGAAAGAAGAGCAAGGCAAGGGGGATTGCGGCGGCGGCGCTCACCAGCGGCAGGCAAAGGCTATGTCAGCGACGGCGATGACCGAACAGCGACGCCGATTTTAGGAGGCAAAGGCGACAGCGCTAAGCAGTGGAGAAGGAGCCTCGTGGTTAGGGCTCGGGAGAGCTCGAGAAGCAGGAGAAAGGAGAGAGGGGGCTCCTGGGAGACGGTGGCTGAGAGTCTCCTCGACTTGGCGACACGGTTGGAGAAGACGGCGTGGCCCGAAGTGGCTTCATTCCCCGGTGGCAACGCTGGGGATTTGATGTGGAGAGGAGGCTAGAAAGGCACGGCGAGGCTCGGGAGTTGGGGGAACGGGAGAGGGAGCCTCGGGGAAGCTTTTTATGAGCTTGGTGAGGCGGAGACGTGGCCGAGCAAGGTGGATATTGAGGGAAGGAGGACACCAGTCTTCACGGGGTCGTGGGGAAAAATATTCTGTACAGGAGGGCTGCAAATCCATGGCCGTGCATACCCATGACCGATGGATGCCGCGTGGACGGAAAAACCATCCGACGACGCGCACCGTGCACAGCTCGAAACGAGTGCTTGGCTCGCTCGCGTCGAGTCCCACGACCTGGAGGTTGGAGCGGAGTCATCGAGCGAGAGGGGATGGCTCAGTTTCTTCTTTTCACGGCTCGCTTCTTCCCTTCTTTTTTCCGCTGGGAGCGACTCTGTTATCCCTTCCCCGCCGACGCCGCTGTCCTCGCTGCAATCCCGCCTCTCTCGCCTAATGCTACCGTCGTCGCCTCCCCCGTGTTCCCCTCCGCCTCCCTCTTGGGCACGGGTGCCGTCGGTCACAGCAGAGAGGCTACTAGGAAGGCAAGGGCGAGCACGGGCGCGTATCCTCCGCCTCCCTCCTGGGCTCCTGGCAGCAGGCAACGGCTGGGTCGACGAGGGCGAGCAGGAGGCGGTGTAAGAACCAGGAGCAGGACTTGACGTTTCCTCCGCTCCACGCCTCCTGCGTTCGCTACTTCGTTTCCTCCGCTTGGCTCAGCCCCCAGCTCGCTCCAGGTCAAGGACTCGACGGCTCAGAAGTAGAAGAGGCATAAAACCGATCACGCGAATAGATCGTAGCTAGAGGAGAGGGTTGGGTCATCTTCCTGCGTCGTATCGGTGCCAAATCGCTGGGGCCATGGTAGGAGAACTCACTACAGATGGTGGCGCCGCCGCCGAGATAGGAGGAGACCAAGAGAAGGATCTAGCCGTCGGGCTTGTGGTGTCATCGTCTATGGTGTCGTCTTCACATACCCTAGCTCATGGCCTCACACCTAGGGCTGCACATGTGGACAACGAAGTCGCCGGTGATCGTGGAGCCGACGGGGAGCAGAAAACGCAGGTAGGGTTGACTAGTTTATTTGATTGTCATTTTTCTTTCACCGGATAGTAGTATTGATCTGTGACCATATGATAGACTGCACAAAACTCCGAATCGATGACCATGGAAGTAGACTTTGTCGGCACTATTGATGCTAATGCTCATAGCGATGACAACAAACCTTGGTGCACAATACCTGAAGCAATGGCAAATGAAGCACCATATAAGGTATAAAAAACAAAGTCAAGTAGAAACATAATATCTAATGTTGTGGTAATATAACTTTAAATCTCAACTCATTGTACAGCAGCCAGATGATAAAGTTGTTCAAACTTTGAAGGTTTCTCAAGTTGGAATGGCTTTTGAATCAGAGACAAAGCATATGAGATGTACAACACCTATGCCGGAAACACTGGGTTTAGTATTAGAAATAGCCAGATAAAGCGCCGAGCTGATGGAACTATATATCAGAAATATATAGTTTGCAGTGACCAGGGACACCGATGATCTGAGTCATCACATGACACTACTAGGATGGGTTGCAATGCTCGTGTTCAGTTTAGTGTTTCTCGAGAGGGAATTTGGACAGTTCAAAAGGTTGTACTCGGACACAACCATGGTCTTGTTAGTCCAAATAAGTCGCACAAGTTGAGGTCCCAACGACAAGTTATAGAAGCGGATAAGCAGTTAATTGGCCAGATACGGGAAGCCGGAATGAAGCTAGCCCAAGTGTATGAATTTATGAAGGAGTGGTATGGAGGAGCTGACAAAGTGCCATTCTCAAAGATGGATTGCAATAATGAGATAGGTCGCGAGCGTAGGAAGTACTTAGAATCCAATGACACACAAACACTACTGAAATACTTGAAGAATAAGCAGTTAGAGGATCCTGCATTTTTCTATGCCATCGAAATAGACAAGAAAGATGGTCGGATTGCTAATTTATTTTGGGCAAACGGTCAATCTATCATGGATTATGCATGCTTTGGTGATGCCGTGTCATTTGACACCACATTTGACACCAACAAGTTTGAAATGCCTTTTGCTCCACTCCTTGGAACCAACCATCACAAGCAGACAATAATTTTTGGGGCTGCACTATTATTAAATCAAACCATTGAATCATTTGTTTGGTTGTTTGAAACATTTCTAACAGCAATGTCAGGCAAACATCCAAGCACAATTTTCACTAATCAAGACGCGGCCATGGCTGCAGCAATTGCTTTTGTATTCCCAAATACAAGCCACCGTCTTTGTTTGTGGCACATTTATCTAAATGGTGGTAAACATCTCAGGCATGTAATTCATGAGCATCCAAACAAGTTTCTAGCTGATTTTAAAAGTGATGTGTCTACGAAGACAGATCGGAGTATTACTTCAACAAGATGTGGCATGACTTGTTGAGTGAATATAAGCTTGAGGAGAATGCATGGATGTCAAACCTATTTTGTTTGAGGGGGAAGTGGGCTATTGTCTTCCGTGACTCTTTTACAGCTGATATGACCTCGACTCAAAGGAGCGAAGGTATGAACAATGTATTCAAGAAAAGGTCTCATAGGAAACTCGGTCTTTCGGAACTCCTTGTAGAATGTGAGAAAGTTGCCACTAGTCTCCGTGAAAATGAGTTAGATGCAGATTTTAAGTCACGACACTCGAACCCGGTTACTTACATCCAAAATTTACCTATGTTGAAGACCGCAGCTGAATCATATACAAGGCGGATGTATTCGGAGTTTGAGATGGAATTTAAGCAACAATTTTCGCTGTCATGTAAATTGTTACAAAATGAGGGGTCAACCTTCACATTCATGGTTATGCCTATGGAATCTTCTCATGAAGCAACAGTTGTATTCAACACGACAGATATGACCATTACATGTTCTTGCAGAAAGTACGAATCCATTGGTATGTATACACTTTCTAATTTGCAATATAGTTTCTAATACAAATTTCTGAAAAATGGCATCCATATCTTACAGGTATATTGTGCAAGCATGCCCTCAGAGTCTTCAATGTGAATGACGTTTTCATTTTACCATCTCAATATATACTCAATAGATGGACAAAATATGCGAAAAGAGGATTTTCAATTGAGAAACAAGGAAGTGAGAAGGAAACTTTGAAAGCACATCCTGCATGTATCTCTCGAAGGGCGACATCCATTGCATTGAAGTGTTCGGTATCAGAAGAACTTCTTGATGATTTGGAAAAAGCCATAAACAAGTTAGACTTAGAAGCAGATAATTCTTTAAGCAAGATGCAAGAAAAATCCTGTGAGGTTCCTCTAGTTTCAAATGATTGTGTTAGAGATACATTAAATGGTGCAATATCGTTTAGAGTTCCTCGGGTGATAAAAGGCCCAAAGACTAGACGATCAAAAGATCCAGTTGAAAAGAAGAAAGGGAAGAAGACAAGTGCTAAGAAGAAGGGTACTAATCCTACCCATACTAGCATGCTTTTTCCCCATTATATGCTTCTATAGTTAATATTCTTTTCACCCTCTTATTATTTATACGCCTGACTTATAGGGGAAGATCCAAATAATGCAACAGAAATTAGAGATGAAGATGCTGCAATTGATGTGTACAAGCAATCTTCTACCATGGCTGCAAATGACGTGTATGGACAATCTTCGGCCATGGCTGCAAATGACGTGCATGGGCAATCTTCAACCATGGCTGCTCCTTTAATCCAAGGCGGGTATACAAGTCTTTTACTTGGAGTTCAGCAGGATTTCAGATTGGGCACTTCTGCTAAATAGTTACATTTTGATGAATAGCTGGTGCAGCCTATAAGGAGTAGGCTCTTTTGGATGGATTTTGGTGTATCCATGAAACTGTACTCTTTTATATGTTGAACTATATTTCATTTTGATTTGCAGAATGACTGCACTTATATGCAACAGACGCCATGCCATATTCTATTCAACTATAGCAGAAACCAACACCCTAGCATTTTGCGAAGAGACACAAGTACATGATTAGACATGTAGCAACTACAAAATATAGCAACAAAGCAGAACTCCAACTACACGTCTACACACAAGCTCCAGGTCACTCCTAGTTCTTTTCTTCATTGCTTGCATGGTGCTCCACTCTAATCTCCTCCTCCTTCCAGCCATACGTGTCAAGGATGTCATTTGTGACTTGTTTAGCAACAGCTTCCTGCCTTCCAGCCTCTTCCTATAGAGCAGCAGTGACCCCTACAGTAGTATTTTTCTCAAATATGTTCAACCAGAGTCCAATCCAAACATTGCATTTCACTGCAGTGAAATATTTTGAATGATACCCAAATTATAAGTGCAATTCACTGCATTTTATTTCCAAACAAACCGAGCAACAGGGCAATTTACAAACAAGTGTTCCACAGTTTATCAGCACAACAGAATTGACATCAACTCTCTTTTCCTTTCCACCCTATCTTGATCAGTTCACCCAAATTTTGATTATCATGATATCAAGGTTGCGGCTTCAACATACACTCACCTCCACTGCCGGTGTCACGTTGTGGTCCTGCTCCTGGTTCTTACGCCGCCTCCCGCTCACCCTCGTCGACCCAGCCACTGCCAGCTGCCAGGAGCCCAGGAGGGAGGCGGAGGATACGCGCCCATGCTCGCCCTTGCCTTCCCAGCCGCCTCTTCGCCGTGACCGACGGCACCCGTGCCCAGGAGGGAGGCGGAGGGGAACGTGGGGGAGGTGACGGTGGTAGCAGCAGGCGAGAGAGGCGGCAGCATCGGAGAGAGGCGGGATTGCAACGACGACAGCGGCGGCGGCGGGGAAGGGATAACAGAGTCGCTCCCAGCGGAAAAAAGAAGGGAAGAAGCGAGCCGTGAAAAGAAGAAGATGAGCCGTCCCCTCTTGCTCGATGACTCCGCTCCAACCTCCAGGTCATGAGACTCGACGCGAGCGAGCCGAGCGCTCGTTTCGAGCCGTGCACGGTGCGCATCGTCAGATGGTTTTTCCGTCCACACGGC
Organism: Oryza meyeriana var. granulata; assembly: GCA_003991445.1. Lineage (NCBI taxonomy): Eukaryota > Viridiplantae > Streptophyta > Magnoliopsida > Poales > Poaceae > Oryza > Oryza meyeriana. Next base: position 287,390 of record RYFJ01002690.1, read on the forward strand.
ATCCATTGGTCATGGGTATGCACGTCCGTGGGTTTGCAGCCCTCCTGCACAGAATTTTTTTTCGATCGTGGGGCTCGGCTCCGTGCTAGACCACATGGGGAAGTGGAGGAAAAGGGCGGGGAGTGGGCGGCGACCAGCTCGTGCAATTGGAATGAGGGGAGGAGTGTAGGAGACCACGGAATCGGATGGTGGAGGCGGCCGACTTCCCTCCGGCCTTCTCGGCCGGAGGTTGAAGAAAGGCCCGACAGGAGGGCGCAGCCAAGCTAGGCTGGCGACCGGGCTGTGGAGCGGGAGGAGAGGGGAGGTAGACCGATGGCTTGTGGGCCAGGGAGAAAAAAGGGAAGCACCCGGCTAGCTGGGCCGCCACGGACTGGCCCAAAGGAGTGAAAGGGCCGGGCCTTGCCCAAGGGAAAGCGGGCCGACGGGAGAGAGAGGGAGGGAGGTACGAGCTGGGCCAAGGAGAGAGAGAAAGGAGATGGATAGGCCGAAAACGGCCCAACACAGAGAGAGGGTTTTTCTATTATTTCCCTATTTAAATATTCACTGAAATGATATTTGTTTTTTTAAAATGAGCTCTTGAGCTTTGAAAATTCCCAGGAAAATTCAGAGAGTAGTTTAGGGTATGGAGAAATCAGAAAAATTCCTCCATGCGTAATTTATTAAAGGAAAATTTATTTTTCTCATATTATTTCACTTGTTAATTGCATTGCAATTTAATATAAATTCTAGAAATCGATTATTAAATTTTTTTTTAAAATCCCTGAGCGAAAATCAAGGCGTGACAGTATGCACAAATGTCTGAGAGAAGTATCATGTGTGCTTCTGTGAAGTAATTGAGTGCTGTAGTAACAAAGGAAATTATGTAGCACCAATTATAATATAATTATCTCCCTCAAATTTTAATGCTGAATTATGGCTCAAAATGGCATAAAATCCAATAGATCATCAGTGCAAAGCCTTGCAACTGATTTTTGGCTAGTGAAGTGTGGAATGATGCTTGACTCTTTGCTCTCTCCCCAACTTGTTAAGATATTTTTATGTACTAATCAATTAGTTGATTGTTCAAACTATTGAAGCAATTCTTAGCTCAAATCTGTTCATTTAGTGCTCAATAATTTCGAGAGATGCTTGCACTTGCTGAACTGATGATAACACAATATTGAGTAGTGTAAGCAGAAGCTATTAGATCCTTTTTCTGTCTTGAATTTTTGTCTTAAATGGAGTACGGAATGCTTACCTAAATAGATAATTGGAATACAATTTCACATATATAACAATGTTGATTGCTTGTATAGAATCTTCAAACTCATTTTAAAGAGTTAGGAAACACTCCGTGTATAGATTTCTTTAAGTCTTTGAAGCACTATGGTAGTGGTTGATTGACCTCATTTCACAAGAATGAGGCTGCACTTGCAGTTGCAGGAGATGCAGTATACTTAAAAAAACTAGTAGCATTATCTAATCTCAACTGTTTGGAGACCAAATTTCAGGCCAAGTACCCCGTCGTCGCCCGCCTCACCGACGATGCCTGAACTATATCATTCTCTGCTCCATTATATATTTGTATCAATGTCTTTTGATTGTTTTCTTTATGATATTAAATGTAGAGTAAATTATAGGAACAAAAACTTATATTTGTGGTTTAAATTTAGATTCATGCTATGGATAATTAATTAAAGTATACGCAAGCTGAATTCAAATATCGCCGTAGCATTAGCACGGACATATTACTAGTTTAAAAAGAAAGACAAATAATTAAAATACCCCTCATTAATAGAAAAATAGTATTGATAAGTGCGTAGGTGAGGGATTTTGAAGGGATAAAATTTCTCGATTTGCAAACCAAAGGTAGGTAAGAGGATAGAAGTTGATTTATTTTATGATAAAGTTTAAAGTAAAGAAGTTGATTTTTTTTTTTAAAGGATGGAGGGAGTGCTGGACACAGTCCCTACAAGTTGGTTTAAAAGAAAAATCTAAATTCTGCACTTCCCCGACATTACAGGATTAATGCAGCTGCTCATCACTGATGACTACAGATGGATATACCTTGGATCAGTTGGCGGGTGGAACGTGATTGCATGATTTCAGGTGATTAGACGTGCAACTAAACCTGACCCGTCGACGTGACCATCTGAAAGTTAACGCCTATCTCTCCCACTGATGTGGTAGTAATGGAGTAGTTGATTCTCCCCAATCAAATGTGTGACGTCGCCGACTAATTTAGTGATGATCTACTCAGGTTTAGCTTCAAAAGAAATAATATTCCATTTATCAGTAATACAAGTCTCGAACATAGCAATTTCCGGTTCAATGCACACTAGCTGAGACTAACAGATACAGATAAGATAGTCAGAATGATCGAGTACTCCGTCTATATTAAAATATAATAATTTTTAAAGTTTAAATTTTATATTAAATATTAGTACTTATGTCATTTATCACTAAATTACCTATACTATTTATTTATTTTATTACCACATAATCAGTCTGGTCCACATCTCACTCAAATAAAACTTTTTACTTATTTCCTTAATGACCATGTTAAAAATTAAAACTTATATTTTTAAACGAAAAAAGTTCTAAGAAGATGCTTCAACGTCAACCGCATCGCCATCTCGCAATTGACAACCAGCACGCAAGAGGACGCCACAGGGCAGAGCCTCAGCCTCCTGGCTGTTAGTCTGTTACAGAATTATTGATTGCAGCCTTTGCATTGCATCATGCTCTAGGCAGTCCGTCTGCTTGGCTGAAAATCACTCGTGCCTCCTTTGGAACATTGGAATTTTGGAGGTTTTCAATACCATGCAAAAACTTCTCCGTGTCTCTTTGTTTAAATTTCTCCATGTCACTTTTGAAACAAAGGAATGACTCTTCCAAAATTCTATAAAATTTCTATGGATTGTCTTAATTCATAGAAATTTTGAAGGATTTCTAACATGAGGTCTAATCTCATGGCAAACTTGGTTTATGTCTTTTATCTCTCCAATTCCCTTTACTCTTTTCCTTCGAACTACCCAAACAACATATTTCAACCATACGTGTGTTTTATGAATCTATAGGGATTTGACAAACCATGACACTCTAACCCTACGTTCCAAAAACACGAGGAAGATGAATAGATGATCAGGATGCACATAGTCGTAGAGTACTGTGGAAGCTTATAGCAGGACAAGCCCCAACATGAGAAGAATAACAACTAGAAATATAGATAAGATTAAAACTAAGCATGTAGTCTGTCAATAGCTCGCCGCCGAAAGTGGAATGTTCAGCTGTTGACAGTAGCAGCGCACAAGTCCATAAATGTACATTTTCTCTACCTTCTTTTCTTATCAACTATAAATACCAAAATACCAGCCACCTGAATACTATACATGCCATTCACAAAGTCCCAGTAGAGGCCCAAAATCCACAAAGTATACAATCTGGACAGATACCACACATGCAGAGAACAGGGTGAAAAACTGAACATTGAACAGATCATGCCAAACTCAACAAGTGATCCGATCCTTTCTTCTTCCTCATCGTCTTCTTTTTCTTCCCAGTAATCCGATCTAGCTTTGGAGATCCTGAGATGTTGCCACAGTCCCAGCTTGCTTTCTCTGAAACTGCTATAACTCTGTATAGCTGAGAGCCTGAAAAGAATTTGGTCTCAGAAGGCGTCGGCAGTGCCTCCCTCGCGGTCAGGTGCCCTGTATGAAAGCCCCACATCTTCTCCTGACTGACGCCTCACCATGCTAGCTCTCTGCACCAGGCGCACCAGTTGCTGGACAACCTCAGACATCGGTGGACGGAACTCCGGTTCAGGCTACAAGCATTGACAACATTATGGCACAAACAGAAAACGATGATCGGTCTTAGTGTGCTTCTGAAGAGTATTTCTAGTTCAACTTTAAGAATAATTTTGGGCGAACGAGAAAAAGATGATCATATGCGAGACAAAGAAATGTGCGAAAATGATAACAAATATTACCTGGACACACAATGCAATTATATCAGCGAAACGGGAGAGAGATTTTGCAGGGTACATCCCATCCATTGCTGGATCAACCATCTTGGCAAGCGCATCAATGTCATGAAGCTGTGGAGTAGCCCATGTGACAAGAGACTGTTCGGACTTCTCTCTAGAGCTGCAAACAAATTGGTTCAGATCACAACGCAAGAATGAATGGCGGTCTTGAAGTTACTATAACAATACATTACTTATTTACTTACTACTTACTAGCCGTGAAATAATAAGGTAATGTACCTGTCTAACGGTTTACGCGCTGTCAATAGTTCTAACATCACTACTCCGAAACTGTACACATCACTTTTTACAGTATATATTCCTGACATGGCAAACTCTGGGGCGCTATATCCAAAAGATCCAAACACTTCAGTTGAAACCTGGCATTAAAATACATCGTTTAGCCTAAAGAACTACTACAGGAGCTAAAGATGAAATGTTGGAAATAACTACCATTTGATATAGATGCTACTATATTACTTACCTCTCTCTCAGGATTTGGTGTCAGGGCAGCAAGCCCACAGTCAGACAGATGTGGACTGTACTCTTTATCAAGCAGGACATTTGCGGTCTTTAAGTTTCTATGTACAACAGGGGGCAAGCACACCTCATGAAGGTACCTGAAGAAAGGTTGGCATTGCATTGTAGCATTATACTATTAACATAACCTTTTCATAGAGTGAAAAACACTAGAATGCTCAGATAACATACTCTAAAGCTCGAGCAGTGCCTAGTGCTATCCTCATACGGGTGTTCCATGTAAGGTTCTTGCTTGTTTCATCAGAAAAATGCAATATATCATGCAGTGTCCCATTTCCAATGTGCTCATACACAAGAAGCCGTTGTCCATGTTCAACACAATAACCTGTAAGTGGCACAATGTTTGGGTGCTTAAGTCGTGAAATGCTTGATACGACCTCAAGAAAATTATCTTCTTCATACAAGGAAAGTGATGCACTGTCTATCTTCTTCACCGCAAGTACCTGCGATCAAGCACAGAATTCAGTTCCAGTGTGGTGTCATAGCTACGCAAATAAATCTTTGTTAAACATATATATGACAATGCTGTACTTAAAGTAAATTTCTGCATTGTGGTATTTAAGTAATTAAAATATATTCCGCTGCAGATCTGAACTGTACAGAGATATGACCAAGAACATATTACTGCAAATGACACAACCCATAAATTTTACTCAGCAAATTTCTTATGATGATATTTTTACCTTTCCATTGGGAAGTCAGCTTTGTAAACACGACCAAGTGAACCCTCACCTAGGAGCGAATCTTGGCAGAAGCTGTTTGTAGCAACTTGGAGAGAAGCAACTGTATATGGATTCGCTGTGACTGGGACCTTTATCTTCTTTGCTATAGTGAACCGTTTGTACCATATACCCTCTCAGGAGTGATTTTCCCCACAGGTGGGAGCACAGAACTTGCCACAGGTGCACCTTGATGGGTGTGATCCCAGATTTCCCTGTTAGAAGCTGCAAAAGAAAAACACAAGATGTAAGTAATTATTTGAATTATTTTCCAAGTTGGGGGGAATGAACATCTGGGCCTTGCCCTTCCGATGTTTCAGTTTTCACTTTTCATTATATATGGTAACAGCAAACCACAAAAGTAATGTTACATCTTTTACCTTTTTCTCAAATGGCAGGAGTGCTGCCAATAAATAAGCAGAAACAACACTAAGGTTACAAAGTTTATTCTCAATTCCCCTAGCATACCATGCACTTAGTACCTATGATTCAGGTGCAAAGAGCACATCAACAAAGGAGGAAGAATCCTAAAAGGCTAGTCATCAACAAAAGCAAACACCATGTTTGAGATATCTTGCTGAATAAGATGTTTACCTCAAACAAGTTTTTGTTTCTTTTTCAACATGACATTTTTTCAGATTTGGAGAATTGATATTATTATCTCATTCACATGTTTTTTTCCTAATCCCTGCTCATGTCATCTGGTCTTAGATGTCAGCCAGTGGTCTAAATTTCACGAATACCACCAGCCAACAGTAATAATAATTACGTTCTTATAATGAAAAATCTGAACCACAGAATAACAAACATACTGGTATGATGAAGTGAAAATATTGTGCACAAATATATAGGAACATACCTCTATCTACTGTTTACTGCCAACAACTGTATATCTTTTGATTCACTGAACCCACCATCCTTACTTTTCCTGACATTGTGAAGGCACAGTACCAATGCGAAAAGTTACACACACAGGCAGCAGCCATTGAGCCAGACAAACCCTTATCCCCTAAATTTAAAGTAGGCCAGTTTGCAGACGTTGCTTCTTGTCACCCCCTTGATCAATAGGAATCTCTGGGATATTCGGAGCAGTTGTTGGTCCTTGAGGAAAGTCTGGTTGACCCTGAGGCGATGGAGTGATAATAGACGGTGGAGATGAAGGTACATTGAGAAATGAGTTTCCTCCAAGTCTATGATTCCAATTGCATTAACCCATCAGCATGAAAAAAAATAACGGTTTCGATATAGAAGAGCATTAAAACATGTTGGGTTGTTGGTGCGTACATCAAATTTGAAATCGAACTGAATTCTTGTGGTATCAAACCGCTGAAATTGTTGTTTGCTATGTTTCTGTTTTAAAGGCAGGCAATAGCTCACATAATTAGATAAAATAATCAGGCAAAGGAAGATTAGTAGTTCATGTCAGCCTATACAAATCACTTACAGTGTAGTAAGGCTTAGGTTGCTGAGGACATTGACTGTGCCCGATAGTCGGTTATTTTGCACGTAACTAAATCATAAGGATTATAAGAACTATCAGAATTCATGAAAAGAAATACGAAATTTGGAGGTTTGAACTGAGGACCAGTGAGAACTTACAGGCTAGAAATATTTGATAGAGAGCCAAGAGAAATAGGCAAATTGCCAGTCAGGTCGTGAAAGATACCCTCTTGTAAACGTTTTAAGTTTGCATAAGATCTTGTCTGAGATGAAACCAGGAGATTCAACAATCAAGATACAAGCCTTGTCAAACAAGAATAAAGGTCCTATAGGCCTTACAGTTCAGAGAGTGACTTGAGATTTCCAAACATTTCACCAATTTCCTGAAATAGCAAGTTGTGGCTGAGATTGCTGCATGTAGATGTGGTGGTTTTTTACAGTTAGACTATGTGAATCAAAAAAAGATCTCCACCTAATGAATTGCAACTTTGCAACGGGGCAGTAACATACAGAATAGTTGAGTGCAACCATGTTGGAGTTTATCGATATGGAAGGTTACCAGAGAAGTTATTTTCTCGCCAAATTCCTGCATCATAAACTATCATTGAGATGCACAAACAATAAATTACTTGATACTTGTGCAAACCAGGAAGCATTACAGAATAGGAGAGTTTGGTGGCAACTGTAAGGAATTGAATATGCAAGTTGTGTTCTCAGTCCCTGTAAGTAAAGAAATGAAGGGCACAATTAGGGAACAACAAAGACAAATAAATACTTGTACTAAGTAATTAGCTCATACATTGTCTTTCAATGCTGAGCAGATTGGATAGTTTTGCCGTAGCCAGAGTGCCATTAGCCCTACCAGAAAGCTTTGCTGCAGACAAGGGGAAGATGATGGTTCAGCATTTAGCATCTCCCTTTGAGGCTGCAATTTATATTACAATTAACAGGAAAAATAAAATAAAGGTTTGGTGTTTGAGGACAAGAATACACTCTCTAGCCTTTTTTGTACAATCCATATTTATATTTTGGCTAGAATAGATATATTTCTGCTTGTCACATGTTACCTCCAGACTAAATTTTCAACGCAAAAACATCAAATAATTTTTTTTATGTGGCACAAAAACTGGCTCTTCTTTCACAACTGAAGAACACTGAAAACAACGAGCACAGAATTTGCCGCGGGTCCAGTTTCCTAAAGCTGAACTGCCAAATTAATCGATTGCAGTGTAGAATTTAACACCAGTTTGACAAGCATACAGGAAAAAAATGTGCTTCCTATCTCTTTATATTTCAGGCATCAAATGAAAATTTTCAGACAGTATTTTAAAAATTTTCAATATCTAAATTTATCTCATGATAACAGAACGACACTGCAATGATGTAAAATTTTCGAGTATCACCAGAAATTTGCTGCGAACAAGAGAAGTGACATTCACACGCTTCAGGATTTCATCAGCAGCTTTCAAGACCCACAGAAAGACAACGCCATGCCTAAATTTTTCACAAAACACAGTAAACAATCAAAACAAATGACTCTTGCTTTCCATGAACATAAACTGCAAGGATTAATGCAGAATGTGGCAAAATGCTTTTGCTCTTTCCCACATCAACACTTTTGGGGGATTTTAATCATAGGATCTTTTATTTACAATTGAGGGTGACGGCAAGAGCCTTCGCAGGAGACGCCCATCCACGCGGCGCCGCAAAGGGTCGCCGCCGGCCGCGACCAGCCGGTGAGCTGAAGCCGGGCTAATTCCAGGAAGGTGTAAAGATTCCAAGCCGCAATCTGCAAGAACACACGCACTGGTCACTCATAGCTGGCACAGCACACATGATTCCAAGAAACCAAGAACGGGTGAGTCGGGGAATCCGGCGTTACATGCCGCCGTCGGTTGTCGGTTCCGCCACCCGCCGCGAGGGTGAGGAGGAGACCGGCCAAAGCGGCGGCCAGCGCCGCCATTCTTGACCTCTCCCTCCTACCTTCACCTCTTGCCTCTTCCTTCGCCT
>RYFJ01002691.1:0-80498 GCA_003991445.1 Oryza meyeriana var. granulata
AGGCACTTCATCCACGGTCGCCGCATTGTGTTGATGCTTGCACCGGCAATAATATTATGGGCTACTCGGTGACCTGGATTGCGTTTGGATTGCAGAGGAACAACAAGAGAATTAGACTGTTGCAGCCTCAATGTAGTTAATTACCTACGTCCAGTTGAGGGTTATTCCTCTGTTGTTTTGCGATCAATTTGATTTGCGCTGCCCTCATGGGGCGCCCTGCCTCCCTTTATATACTAGGGACAGGGACATGTAAGGATCCCAGTCGGATACGACCAAAGGGATTTCCTTCTTAGAGATAGAATCCTATCCGACTAAGGCTATGTTGCCTTATATACAAGGCACAGCCTGCCGGGGTGCTATCTTATCTCTAATTACATGATCTGGCCCATCCTCTATCGAGTGCGCTCATGTTCTGTAAGAGTACCCGGCCATGGCTCCCACAGTACCCCTGAGACCTTCATAGTTGAGTCACAGCTGATGCTGATTGCTCATCCTCCACGGTGAAGGTTACCCGAGTGCGATGCTCCCGAGTACTCTTTGTCCGAGTAGTTCCCGAGTCCTGCTTGCATGTCAGCTGGCAGCGAGGGCTATGAAGGGCTTCATGTAGATATATGGATAGTGTGCGCCGAATAGGCGCACCTATTAGTGTAGCCCCCTGACTTTGTGCTTATATATGAAGACAATAACATAAAGTCAAACTCTTTTAACCTGAAGTCTTTCCCGAGTAGATTACTTTGGGTATTTGCGACTCTTCGCGTCTATCATGTCAACCGATAAACTTTATAGTCTTGCCGAGTAGAAGACTACGTATATAGGACTCTTCGACTTCATGTCAGTCGGAATATGAGTTTATAGTCTTTTCCGAGTGGCGTCCCACTCAAAAGCTAGACTCTTCCGCATCATGTCAGCGGGAATAAATATTATTAGTCTCTCCCGAGTAGTGCACTACTCGAAAGTTAGACTCTTTCAGCGTCATGTCGGCTGGAATAATGTTGCTCATGCAACTGATGGCCACGCATGTAGGCCGAGTACCACTTTATGAAAATAAAATCCATTACGTGGTCAGGTGTACTCGAGAAAGATACCTGCGTCTCCAATTTTAATGAGACCAGCCTTGATCCTTGTAAGGATATATCCTCGAGACCTGTTGAGATAAGCAGATATCCAAACATATACGTTTAGCAATAAGGCTCTCTCATGAAGCGTATCCGCTTACCTCATCGGTTCCTGTTTAGTAGCACCAGCGCTATTAAATTTCAACTCAGCCTGCAGGCGGCCCACATGGAGCATGCTACTGTAGGAACTCATATCTTGTCGGCCCAATACTGACTGTGCAGGCCTGGGCCCATCTAGTCGGTACAGGCTATAAAAAGACAGGGAGAGAGGAAAAGATTCCGTCGTCTTCCCCAAATCGGCCAATCTCTTCGTCTTCCACCTTCGCGCCTAGCTTTTCGCCTCCCGCCCGGCTAGGGTTAGCAGCAGCTGTTCCCCACCCGGACTCGGGCGATTTCAATCCTCCTCGTTTATTCCAAGCCCCCGATTTGCTTTTCCCCAAATCTCACCACCTCCAGTCATGCCGAAGGCGATGAATCCTGCGGGTGCGCCAGGGAGTTCTTGGCCGATCTCAGATTGTGGCTCGGTGAAGCTGAGACGGCTGGAGAGCGAGCTGAAGTTGCCCAGCCAAGAAGTGATCCGTTGGCGGTCGGCGAGGGATGAGTCGATCCCCAACCCCCGGCCTGGTGAAACGGTAGTTTTCGCCTCTTTCTTTGATCGGGGCTTGTGTCTTCCGTCTTCTGATTTCTTCCGCCGCATCCTTGATTTCTACGGGCTGGAGTTGGTGCATTTAAATCCCAACTCAATCCTTCAGATCTCCATATTTGTTACTCTTTGCGAGTGCTTTCTGGGTGTTGAACCCCATTTCATCCTCTTCCGACACCTGTTCCATATCAAGCCCCAACCTTCCAAGAGTAATATCAGTGTGATTGGAGGGGCTGGTCTTCAACTAAGGAGCGATGGGAAGAAAACGTATATCGATTTGCCCTTGAAATCTTCTCTGAAGGGCTGGCACAAGGAGTGGTTTTATTGCGCCGATCTGGCTCCTTCCTTGCGCCCGTTTACTGGTATGCCACCGGCGGTGTGGCCAAGCTGGTCCTCGGAGCCAACCTTTGAAGAACTGGGCCAGGCACATATATTGCTGACGAAGATAGATGACCTCAAGAGGGCCGGCTTGATAGGGCCTTGGGTGGCTCGTCGTTTTCTGACGAGGCGCGTCCAGCCGCTGAAGTTGAGAAGCGCCTTTGGCTGGGCCTTCAAAGGTAAACACGATCCCGACCAAGTGAGCAGCGAGACGGCGGACAAGGGGGCAGTGACCGATACCTTGTTTGGCTACTTCTCCAAAGGGGTGGTTGCCACCGAAGATGATAACCGCCGAGTTGCTGCCTATAGCTTCATCCGGCCGCGGACCAAGGTAACCTTCTACTTTCTTCTGTGGTGAACGCCTGTGGAACGGTGATTGTTTAAACTTGCGTGATGGTATCTCATCGACTTGCTTGTAGTGGCATGAGGAATTTGATGAAGACTCCCGTCCATTGTCGGCGGTCGCGTCGAAGAAGAGGCCGAGGAGTCCCTCTGCTGCCCAACCCGACTCTAAGAGAGCGGGGAAGAAGCCGATTTTATATCGGGGCGAGGGGGCCATGACAGCGCGCGCCATGAGCGGCAGCTTGAAAATAAAGGACTCTGCTGCCACAACGCCCACGCGGTCGAGTCCCAGGCTGAGACCGGCAGGTTCGGGCCCAACGTTGTCGTGCTCGGCAGCAACGCCACCAAGGGGCCGGCTAGAGCAGAGGCCGCTTGGGGCGAAGGAACCCGAGCCAACCATACCAGAGTCAGGGCCGACTCGGGCTGATACGCCTCTGCCATCGATGACGCCGACCGCGCCGACTGCCGACGCTAGCGCTTCGCCGGGGGGCGGGCCGCCCGGCAGGAAGCTGAGGTTCTCCAAGAGGTGCGCTACTCCGGGTCCTCTGTAGTCTTTGTATGTTAGAGCAATGTCTTGATGTCTTGCTTCGTCGTGCAGGAAGCGGGCCGATATCGATCTCAAAGAGATTAACCCGTCTGCTCCACTTGATGAGCCTGCCCCAGCCGAGCCAGCGGCGGTGAACACACCTGTTGAGCCGACGGCCAGCCCGGTTGCTGAGACCGAGGTGGCTCCGACTACAGGGCCGCTGCCGCCACCCAACCGAGAGGTGGCTGTTGAAACTGAGGCCCCAGCCCCCGAGGCGCCATACGTTGCGGAAGCGGCGGGTGGAGCCCCTAAGCCGGTCCCCGAAGTCGTAGGGGAAGGCGGTGCCGAGGCTAGGACCCCGTCGCCGTCGTGGTTATCGTCATCGCCATCGCCGCCGCTGCCGCCACCGCCGGAGATCCCGCATCTGCCTCGGATCGAAGCTCCCCCACGTGTGATGCCCCGGACCTTTACGTGGACCACTCACGACGGAACTGCGAAAAGCTTCAGGCTCGATGAAGTCTTTGCAAGGAGAGAGCGTGAAAGCCTGCTTCGCGCCGCCATCAGCGGGTCCCAAGGGGTCGCGGTATGATTCTTGTAGTAAAGCTCCGGCAATCTTCTTGTTTTGATGTTTGACTCTGTCATCGGTTTGTTCCTTGTCCCGAGCAGAAGCTCGTCGACTGCAACGAGGCGATGACGGAGATCCTAGTCGAGATGGCTCCCCACCTCACGGAATTGCAGCAACTCCGGGCATTGAAGGCCGAGATGGAGGCGCGTCACGCGAGGAGGGAGGCCTGGCTGAAGAGTGGCGCCGATCAGCTCAGGGCGGAGACATGGGCCCTAGCCGAGAAGATCAGAGGTAAAATCCTCGAGTATATCTTCCTGACTGAACCGTTGATGTATTCATCCAGCCGCGTTGATCCCAACTGCCCGGTGGCGTCATGACTGCACGGTTGAGCTCTTGGCTAATCTGTGGTGCAGACCTCGAAGCGGAGTTAAAGACCCGAGCAGAGAGGGAATCGCAGCTGAAGGAGGCTGAGAAAGCCAAGGCCGAGCTTGAAAAGGTCAAGGCCGACCTGACAAAAGCCAACACCAAGCTTGACCGGGAGAAGTCCGAGTTGGAGAAGGCCGTCGTCAAGCTCGGTAAGGAGAAGGCTGAACTGGAGAAGACCGTGGCCGGGTGGGAGGCCAACTACGAAAGTAAGTCCTCAACCCGACTGTGATCTCAGCCAATCCATTTGTTGTCCTATGTGTAGCCGAATTAGACAAGCTTACTTGCCGGCCGATCTGGGCAGGCATGAGAGCTAACGTCCGGGCCCAGTATCGGTTCTACACGGAGGAGATAAGGTTGATCAGGGAGTCACGGGAGGCCCTCGTCAGGTCCGTGAAAGGGCTCCTTGACCTTGTAGATCCCCGCCCAGTGGGAACCAGCTGTAGCAGAATTCCTCAGATAATGGGGCATCTCGAGGACGCGCCGAGTGCCTTGAAAAGGTACTCGGATGAGCGGGTTGCCGCCAGACCCTAGCAATGACCAAGTCCATCTACCCGAGGGCGGACATTGAGGCCATCGGGGAGGGATTTTCCGAAGAGACGACGCCCGAGGAAGCGCTGGAGCTGATCGCACAGGCGAAGCCGACTGCTGGAGTGATTACCCGAGACCTGGGTCTGTAAAGGCAATACATTATGTAGTCGGTATGTATATAAGCTTTTATACATGGTCATGTGTAAATATGTGTGTCGTGCCGCCAAGCTTATCACTCGGATGTCATTAGCTTTACCCGACCGTGTAGCATGCACCGAGTTAGTTCGATAGAACTTGATAAAAAACGTTCGGAGTAAGATGCTATACTCGGGCGAACGCATCAGTCGTGGCAAGGCTTCATAACCGGGGTGAAATAAGCTTGTATGTTATTGACAGAACACATATATACATGCAGCCCCCGACTCACTACTCGGTTGAAACAAGCGGCGTAGTGAGTCAGAAAAACTGTACACATGGAAAATGTAAAACTCAGGTATAGAAAGGACGTAGCTGTTCTATGTTCCATGAGTTGGTGATGAGGACGCTGTCTTTGGTCTTCAGTCGGTAGGCGCCTGGCCGCTTGACCTCGGCTATAATGAACGGCCCTTCCCAGATGGGGGATAATTTGTGCCTGTCCTTGGTGGTTTGTATCTTTCTTAGAACGAGATCCCCGACCAAAAAGGCGCGGCCACGGACATTGCGATTGTGGTAACGACGCAGGCCTTGAAGATACCTTGCCGACTGGATTGTTGCGGCGTCTCTTGCTTCTTCGAGCTGATCTAATTCGATCAGTCGGGTGTTGTTGGAGTCGTCTTCGGAGTAAGCCCGGACTCGCGGAGAGCCGAACTGTATCTCTGTCGGTAGCATGGCCTCGGTACCGTAGACCAGGAAGAAAGGGGATTGCCCTGTTGACCGACTGACTGTGGTTCTGAGAGACCAGAGAACGGATGGGAGTTCTTGTACCCACCGACCCGCATATGGTTGTAGTCGGTCGAATATCCTGGCCTTGATGCCTTGCAAGACCATACCGTTGGCTCGCTCAACCTGCCCGTTGCTCCGCGGGTGTGCCACAGATGCATAGCAGATCTTGATGCCGAAATCGTCGCAGAAATCTTGGAATAGGCCCGCCGCGAACTGAGTACCATTGTCGGTGATGATGCGGTTAGGGACTCCAAACCGGTATAATATACTCATGATGAAGTCCTTTGCTCGTGCCGCTGTAATTGTTGCGACGGGTTTAGCCTCAATCCACTTGGTGAACTTATCCACCGCGACGAACAAATGTGTGAATCCCCCTGGCGCTTTCTTGAAGGGCCCGACCATGTCGAGCCCCCATACTGCGAATGGCCAAGAGATAGGGATAGTTTGGAGTTCCTGGGCTGGGAGATTTGTTTGCCTTGCGAAGAACTGGCAACCTTCTCACTTGCGAACGATGTCTTTGGCGTCTGTGACTGCTGTGGGCCAGAAGAATCCCTGCCGATAGGCCTTTCCGACTAATGTCCTGGATGCAGCATGGTTGCCACATATGCCCGAGTGTATTGAATGCAGGATCTGCTTGCCTTCCTCGGGGGTGACGCAGCGCATGAGGACGCCGGATGCGCTCCTTCGGTACAGGTCTTCTCCGACTAGCAGGAAGCTTTTGCTCCGACGCTTGACCTGCTCGGCTTGACTGCGATCTTCTGGGAGTTCATCATCCAGAAGGAATTTGACAACAGGACTCCTCCAGTCTTGACATATGTGCAGCACTTCGTCGGTAGCCGGGGTAGGCTCGCCTCCCGACTGCTCTTGTGCCGGTTTCTTCTTGACTGATGGCTCCATAAGTTGCTCGACGAAGATTCCAGTCGGGACTGCTTCTCGTTTGGATCCCATGTTTGCCAGCTCATCCGCCGCGTCGTTGTATTGGCACAGGACGTGTGTGATTTCCAGCCCGTCGAACTTATTTTCCAGCTTGCGGACCTCCTGACAGTATGCCGCCATTGTATCGTCGAGGCAGGTCCAGTCTTTCATGACTTGGTTTACCACGAGTTGGGAATCTCCGCGCACAACCAGTCGACGTATGCCGAGTGATATGGCGATGCGGAGCCCGTGAACGAGTGCCTCATACTCGGCGACGTTGTGGGAAGCCGGGAAGTGGATTTGTAGAACGTACTTCAGTTTTTCGCCGGTGGGGGATGTCAATATGACTCCAGCCCCGGCGCCACCGATCCGTAGGGAACCGTCGAAGTACATTGTCCAGTACTCTAGCTTTGCTGTTGGTATTGGGAGTTGAACTTCTGTCCACTCGGCCACGAAGTCGGCTAGAGCTTGAGATTTGATAGCTGTCCGTGGCTGGAAGGTGATGTCGAACACCATCAGCTCGAGTGCCCATTTAGCGATCCGGCCAGTGGCCTCGCGATTATGAAGGACATCCCCGAGTGGAAACGCTGTGACCACCGTGACTTGATGTGCTTGAGAGTAGTGCACCAGCTTTCGGACTATGATGAGTAGGCCGTATAGCAGCTTCTGGACCTGCGGGTATCTCGTTTTGGAGTCGGCAAGGACCTCGCTGACAAAATAGATTGGCCGTTGTATTTTCTGAATATGACCCTGTTCGGATCGCTCCACTACCAGCACCGTGCTGACTACGTGAGTGGTTGCCGCCAGGTATAGCATTAGCGGTTCCTGGGGTAAGGGTGATGCCAACACGGGAGGTGACGTGAGGAACTGTTTGAAGTCTTCGAAGGCTTGTTGGGCTTCCGGAGTCCATTTGAAGGTGTCCGCCTTTTTGAGGAGCTTGAAGAAAGGCATGCCCCGTTCGCCCAGTCGGGAGATAAACCGGCTGAGTGCCGCCATGCAACCTGTCAACTTCTGGACGTCTTTGAGGTTGGTCGGGGGCGCCATGTTCCTGATGGCGTTAACTTTCTCCGGGTTGGCCTCGATGCCGCGATGCGAGACGATGAAGCCGAGTAACTTTCCAGACGGCACTCCGAAGGTGCACTTTTCCGGGTTCAACTTCATCTTGAATCTTCGGAGGTTTTGGAAGGTTTCTTCCAAGTCGGCAATGAGATCTTCTCTGGACTTAGTCTTGATCACCACGTCGTCGACGTAGGCTTCCACGTTGCGCCCAATCTGAGTGTGCAGACAGCGCTGAATAGCCCGTTGGTAGGTTGCGCCCGCGTTTTTCAGACCGAACGGCATTGTGATATAGCAATACGCTCCAAACGGCGTGATGAAAGATGTTTTCAAACAGTCTTGTTCCCTCAGGCTAATTTGATGATATCCCGAGTAGCAGTCGAGAAAGCTGAGTAGGTCGCACCCCGCCGTGGAGTCAACCACCTGATCTATCCTGGGAAGACCAAATGGGTCCTTGGGGCACGCTTTGCTGAGGTCGGTGTAGTCGACGCACATGCGCCATTTACCTTTTTCTTCCGGACCAGAACTGGGTTTGCTAGCCAGTCCGGGTGATAGACTTCCTTGATGAACCCGGCTGCGAGGAGCTTGGTAATTTCCTCCCGGATAGCGTCCTTGCGGTCTTGAGCGAAGCGCCGCAGCCGTTGCTTGACGGGCTTGGCGTCTGTCTTGATGTGTAGGGCGTGCTCGATCACCTCCCTTGGTACGCCCGGCATGTCGGACGGTTTCCACGCGAAGATATCTTTGTTGGCTTGGAGGAAGGTGACGAGCGCGTCTTCCTATTTGGGGTCGAGTCCGGTCCCGACTAAGGCAGTCTTGGAGGGGTCGGAAGGGTCCAGGGGGATCTTCTTCGTGTCAGAGTCCACTGAAATTCCCGACTTCGCTGCTTTTTTCGTCGGAACTGGATCTTGATCGACTTCAGGTGTAGCGGCTTGCCGGATACTGTCGCGCCCGACTGCCGATTCTTGTGTTTGAGCCAGTTCGCAGCTCTCCTTGTCGCAGGTGAAGGCTTGCTTAGCGTCGCTGCGGAGGGAGAGGACTCCTGCTGGCCCGGGCATCTTCAGCACCATGTACGTATAGTGCGGTATCGCCATGAATTTGGCGAGGGCCGGTCGTTCGAGTATCGCGTGATACGCGGTCTCGAAGTCGGCGACCTCGAAGCAGATGTTTTTTGTACGGAAGTTGTCCCACGTGCCGAAGGTTACCGGCAAGGTTATCTGCCCGAGTGGGGTTGATGATAAGCCGGGAATTATCCCATGGAAGGGCGCAGTACTCGGCCGTAGTTCTGAACGAGGAATTCTCATCTCGTCCAAAGTCTTGGTGAACAGGATGTTGAGCGCGCTGCCTCCGTCGATGAGGGTTTTCTTCAGCCTGATATTTTTGACGACCGGGTCCAGGACGAGTGGATATCGTCCCGGGTGGGAAATCCGATTTGGGTGATCTGCGCGGTTGAAGGTGATGGCCGTTTCTGACCAGCGCAGGTATTGGGGGGTGTCGGCTGTGGAGACCGTGTTGATGTCGCGTATTGAGAGCTTCTGCTTGCGTTTGGATTCCTACTCAAGTGGTCCCCCGAAGATGTGGTTGAGTTCGGCTTGGGGATCCTGGAAATCCTCGGCCAGGCCTGAGTCTGGCTTGTCTTTGTCCTTGTCGGCGCCAGACGATGAAGCTTGCTCGGAGGCAAACTTCTTGAGCATGTGGCAGTCCTTGGCCGCGTGCCGGCCTTTGGGGTGAAATGGGCAAGGCCCGCTCATGACTTTCTGATAGTCGTTCCGCTGGGGCCGCGACCGACTGCGCTCCATGTTGGCCACCTCGTTGTCCGACTTCCGCTTGCGGCTGCCAGATTTATTCTGAGACGGCTCGTTGTCGGCTTTCGCCTTGTTGTCTTTTTGTCGGGGCTCCTTCTTCTCGTCGAAGGCCTCAGCGACGGCTTCAGCCGAGTCGGCGTATTTGTTGGCCATGTCGAAAAGAGCCTGGACAGTGGATGGTGGCTTCCGAGTGAACTTCGCGATGAGCGGGGCGTCTTTTACTCCTTTGCGGAAGGCAGCGATGACGACCCCGTCTTTGATACTTGGAATCTGATTGCGCTTCTCGGAAAACCTTTTGATGAATTCACGCAGAGACTCGTTCTTCTTTTGATGCAACTGGTAAAGGTCGTGCTCGGAAGCCGGTCTCTCGTAGGTCCCCTGGAAGTTAGCGATGAACCGCTCCCTGAGTTGTCCCCAGGAACCGATCGACCGCCTTGGGAGGCCTGTCAACCATGTCCTCGCCGAGTCGGTTAATGCGACTGGGAGGTAGTTAGCCATGGCTCTGCTGTCGCCCCTAGCAGCTTGTACTGCTAGGACGTAAACGGTGAGCCAGGACTCTGGGTTGGTCTTGCCGTCGTACTTTTCGATTCCGGTAGGCTTAAAGCCGACTGGCCAGCAGACGTCCTGTAACTCCCGAGTAAAGGCTGGAATGCCTTCGTTATCATGAGGACTTGGGCTTCGGTTTTGGCGGTGTAGCCGTTCGTAGTGGAGACCGAAGCGCTCGTGTTCATCCTCCAGTCGGCAGCGTTCATCCTCTTCGTGCTCTTCGCGCCGGGCGCTTATGGTGTGGCGAAGATCGCGTTGTATTCGCATTCGGAGGTCTTGATTGGGTCGGCGGTCGTATTGGCGACGCCGCCGGTTGTCGTAGTTGGTATTGCCGAGCGTTGTTTGGCGGGACTCTTCGCGCTACCGGGTGGAGCCGGCCGCCCGACGTCGCGCTGATGCCGATGACTCCGCCGTTGGAGAGCCCGTCCGATGGGTCGGTATGTGAGTGTTGCCTGACTATTCTTGCTGCTGGCAGGCGGCAGCAGTAATCATCGCCTTGATCTTGGCGATAGTTGGTGTGGCCTGATGATCCGGCCCAAGCTGGAGCGTGTCCAGCAGAGTTGCGGCGGCCACGACGTTCTGTTGTGGCGTGACGAAGACGTCGTGGTCGCCGACTTTGGTTTGGAGGATCTGCTGCTGGGCGGCTCGCCCAGCCTGTCGTAGCCCGTCATTGCGAGCTTGTCGGTTGGCCTCCTCTTGTTGTTGTAGTCGGCGCGCCTCCTCTTGCTGCTCCTCTTGCAGTCGGCGCACCTCGGAAGGTGGCGTTGAAGCCATGAAGATCTCGCGGGGGAGGAGGAAGCTTGCCAAGGTGGAGTCCGAGTTGGTGCTCGAACCACTATCCGACTTGGTGTCGGACTCCGAGTAGTTTATCGGAGTTAGGACGACTCCGACCTCTCTAGATCCAATCTGAAACGGTCCATGACCGTGTCCAAACTGAATCGCTGGAGGTCGGGTCTGCTGTGCGGGTTGTAGATGCACAACGTCGCCGAATCCGTACGGGAGATTGACGATCTCTCCCCCTCTTGGCCTAACCCGCGCGATTCGGACGCCGAAGGAGAGAGTTGTCCCGATGTCCGGCGATGTGAGGGACTGTCGTAGTAGATCGTCGAAGGAGATGGCGACGTCCCTGGGGCCGACTGGCGCAACGCCGGCTGGCTCCTCGGCTGGTGAGATCGGATCTGCTTCAGCCAAGGAAAGATTGTGGAGTTGGTCAGCGACGAAATCAAGAATCCCGAAGGTGATGATGTCTCCATTGGAGAACTTGTAGCTCTTGACTCTGTTGATGGGATCCATCGAATCTGTTGATGAAGAATTCGCCGGGCCCCTACCTGGCGCGCCAACTGTCGATGCTTTGCACCGGCAATAATATTATGGGGCTACTCGGCGACCTGGAATTCGGTGGATTGCAGAGGAACACAAGAGAATTATACTGGTTCAAGCCCTCGATGTGAGGTAATACCCTACGTCCAGTTGAGGTGTTATTCCTCTGAGGTGGTTTTGCGATCAATGATCTTGCGTGCCCTCATGGGGCGCCCTGCCTCCCTTTATATACTAGGGGACAGGGGTATATGGTAAGGATCCCAGTCGGATACGACCAAGGGATTTCCTTCTTAGAGATAGAATCCTATCCGACTAAGGCTATGTTTCCTTATTATACAAGGCACAGCCTGCCGGGTGCTATCTTATCTCTAATTACATGATCTGGCCCATCCTCTATCCGAGTGGCCCATGTGCTGGTAATGAGGTACCCGGGGCCCATTGCTCCCACACATTGCTATATCACTCGGCATCCGCCGACTGGTTGTGCGTGGAGACTCCTAACTCATGGTGAACCAAGTCATGAAAGACTGGACATGCCTCGACAATACTGTGGCGGCGTATTGTCAGGAGGTCTGAAAGCTGGAAAAACAAGTTCGATGGGTGGGAGATTACTCATGTCCTACGACAATACAACGATGCTGCAGACGAATTGGCAAACATGGGGTCCAAGTGAGAAGTGGTCCCGACTGGGATCTTTGTTGAGCAACTAATGAAACCATCAGTCAAGAAGAAACCAGTACCAGCACAGTCGGGAGATGAACCTACCCCAGCAATAGACGAAGTACTGATCATAGCTCAAGATTGGCAAACTCCTATTCTTAAATTCCTCTTGAATGATGAACTCCCAGAAGATTGCATTCAAGCCGAACAAATCAAACGTCGAAGTAAATGTTTCCTAGTCATCGGAGAAGACCTGTACCAAAGAAGTGCATCCAGTGTCCTCATGCGCTGCATCACACTTGACGAGGGCAAGTAGATTCTGCAATTGATCCACGCAGGCATATGTGGCAACCATGCCGCATCCAGGACGTTAGTCGGAAAGGCTTATAGGTAGGGATTTTTCTGGCCAACAGCAGTAACAGATGATAAAGACATAGTTTGCACTTGCGAGGGTTGTCAGTTCTATGCAAGGCAAACAAATCTTCCAGCCCAAGAACTCCAAACAATCCCAATCTCTTGGCCCTTTACAGTATGGGGCTTGACATGGTCGGGCCTTTCAAGAAAGCGCCAGGAGGGTTCACACACTTGTTCGTCGTAGTGGATAAATTAACGAAGTGGATTGAGATGAAACCCGTTGCTACCATAACAGCGGCACGAGCAAAGGACTTTATCATGAGTATATTATACCGATTCGGGGTCCCTAACCGCATCACAACGGACAATGGTACTCCGTTCATGGACGGCGTATTTCAAGATTTCTATGACGATTTCGGCAACAAGATCTGTTACGCTTCTGTGGCACACCCACGGAGCAATGGGCAGGTCAAGCGTGCCAATGGCATGGTCTTACAAGGTATCAAGACAAGGATATTCGACCGACTAGAACCATATGCGGGGCGTTGGGTACAAGAACTCCCATCTGTTCTCTGGTCTCTAAGAACCACAGTTAGTCGGGCCACAGGGCAATCCCCTTTCTTCCTAGTCTCTGGTGCCGAAGCTGTGTTATCAACCGAGTTAGAGTTTGGCTCTCCGCGAGTTCGGGCTTACTCAGAAGATGGATCAAACAATACCCGATTGGTCAAACTAGATCAGTTGGAAGAAGCGAGGGACATCACAATAATCCAGTTGGCAAGGTATCTTCAAGGCCTGCATTGTTATCACAATCGCAATGTCCGTGGCCGCGCCTTTTTGGTCAGGGATCTCTTCTTGAGAAAAATACAAACCACCAAAGACAGGCATAAACTATCCCCAATATGGGAAGGGCCGTTCATTATCACTGAGGTTACACGGCCAGGTGCCTACCAACGGAAGACCGAAGACGGTGCCCTAGTCAGCAACTCATGGAACATAGAACAGCTATGTCCTTTCTATACCTGAGTTCTGTACTTTCTCTCATGTGTATGTAGTTTTTCTCTGACTCACTACATCACTTGTTTCAACCGAGTAGTGAGTCGGGGCTACATGTATTATATGTGCTTTGTCAACAATATACGAGCTTGTCTTATCTAAGTTATGAAGTTTTGCAACAACTATGTTATGTTTGCTCGAGTATAGCTTTCTGTGGTGAACGATTTTATTAAGTTCCTATAGACTAACTCGGCGTAGACTAATATAGTTGGGCAAGGCTAATGATAACTAAGTAAAACCAAGAACTCAGCGGCATTGTACACATATCTTACAAAAGATTCATATACACTGACTGCATGATGGATTGTTCTTACATTCCCAGGTCCTTGGTGATCGCCTCTGCAGTTGGCCTCACCTAGGTGATCAACTCCAACGCCTCCTCAGGTGTTGTCTCTTCGGCAAACCCTGCACCGATGGCCTCAAGATCTGCCCTGGGGTAGATCGACTTGGTCATCGCAAGGGTCTAGGCCACGCCGATGACAACGCGCTCATCCGAGTACCTCTTCAAGATACTCGGGGCTTCGTTAAGACGCGCCTGCACCTGGGAGACCGTGTTGGAGCTGGTTCCCACGTGGTGAGGATCCATGATGTCAAGGAGCCCTTTCACGGACTCAGCAAGAATCTCCCATGACTCCTTGACGACCTTGATCTCCTCTACAAAGGCTTGAAACTGAGTTTGGGCATTGGCTCTCACAGCTGCCTAGATTCATTGGCAAATAAACTTGTCAGCCAAAACAACAGTTGGAGTAATCAAAGGATTGAACAAGGTCATTGTCAGAGTGAAGACTTACTTTCATAGTAGGCCTCCACCTTGGATTTGGCCTTCTCCAGTTCAGTCTTTTCTGTCTCGAGTTTGCCTTTGGCCCTTTCTAGCTCGGCTTTGTCTTTCTCGAGTTTAGCTTTGGCTTTCTTGACCTCCTTCAGCTTGGTTTCCCCCTCTGTCCGGGTCTTCAACTCAGCTTCGAGGGCTATATATCCGAATAGTCAAGAACTCGAGATTACAGTCAAGACACAACTACGCAGTCGGGAAACAACAAAGCTAGAGAAATATACATGGGACTTAGTCGGGAAGACAAATACAGGAGACTTACTTCTAATCTTGTCGGCTAGGGCCCAATTCTCATCCCTGAGCTAATCAACTGCTCCCCTCAGCCAAGTCTCCCTCTCCTGGCTAGACCGTTCCAAGTCGGCCTTCGAGGTCTGGAGCTGGCCCAATCGTTGGAGATGGGGGGCAAGCTGGGTCAAGACCTCGTTTATCTTCTCCGAGCACTCAACGATCTTCTACTTGGGGTAAAACAGAGCAAAGCAGAGTCAAGCGGTGGAATACCAAAAACAAGGGAAGTCATCGGGAACTCAACATTGCAAGGCTCATTACACACCTGGACCCCCCGGGACACGGAAATGGCGGCACGAAGAAGAACTTCACACTCCCTCTCCGCTGCCTCTTCATCGTGCTCGTAGCATTTCGCAGTTCCCCCGGGAGATAACCAGTGGAATGTTCTCGGGAACTTGCGACGAGGGGCTTCAAGCCTGGGGAGATCCGTTTCCTTTGAAGATGTCAAAGACACAGATGGTGACATGGTCCTGGCCCCCGATTCGGCAGCTGATGGGGCTTCGGGGACTCGCTAGGGGGCTGAAGCAATAGCTTCAGTATCTGCACCTTGGTCAGCCGGCGCTAGCGGCCCTGCTGTCGGGACCGCCTCAATCTCTACGGCTGGGACGGTCACTGGTTCGGTAGATGAGCTCGCTGGGGTTGGCTCGGCTAGGGCTGGCTCGATAGCAGGAGCAGCCGGTGTGGTCTCCTTGAGATCAATATTGGCTCGTTTCCTGTACGATGAGTCAAATGTCAAGACACTACTATACTGAACAAAATTTTCAGAAGATTCAAAGCTATTTACCTCTTGGAGGTCTTAAACTTCCATCTAGGGGTTCCAGAAGTCGGCAGTGGAGGGCTACTGGCTTTCGGGCTGGATGGCGCGGCGGTCGGCGGTGGCGCATTTATCCTAGTCAGCCCAGCTTCTGGCGCGGCCGGTTGGGGCGTTGGGATGCTCGGTGGAGCTGCCTTATGGCTCGTTGATGATCTTGTACTCAACGGTGCTGTCCTTGGGCTCGATGTTGCTGAGCCTGGTGGCGCCAGTCTCGGCCTTGGACTCGGCGGCCTGGGAGCTGCGCTGGCGGTGTCTTTAATCTTCAAGCTCCCGGCTACCGCACTCGGCCTAGTAATTTTCTTCTTTCCCGAATCTTCGACAGGTTTCTTCCCCGCTCTCTTGGAGCTGGGCTGGGCAGCAGAAGGACTCAACGGCCTTTTCTTCGATTTCACGGTTGACAAAGTTTGGGAGTCTTCGTCAAACTCCTTACATGCCTGCAAGCGGTTTAACAACATACATCACACATTGTAGAGCAATCCTAGATACACATCTACAAGCATTCATCACAGATGGATAGCAAGTTAACATCAGCAAGAGATACCTCTGGACGAGGCCTTTTTTGGCTGTAAGCCAGCGTGGCACGCTCAACGTCTTCTGTCTTGATCACGCCACTAGCAAAATAATCAAGCAGGATGTCAGTCATCTTGTGCTTGTCTATCAGGTCAGGGTATTCGTGGCTAGGATCGCCTTTGCCCATATAATCCTAGCCGAAGTGGCTCCTCAGCTTCAGTGGCCTGATGCGACGAGTCAAGAAATGCCTGGCTACCCATGGACCAGTCAATCCAGAGCTCTTTAGCTTATCAATCTCATCAATCAGCTGGGCACAGACGACCAGTTGGGCACGACCTCAGGAGGCAAACCAGTGAAAAGGAGGAGGCATGGTTCAAGATTAGAACAGTAAAACCACTCCCTATGCCAGCCTTTGAGGGAGGATTTCAAGGGGACATGGATATATATCTTCTTCATCTCGCTCTTGAGCTGGATACCGGCCCCCCAATCACTTGGACTTTGCTTTTGGAGGGCTGAGGTTTGATGTGGAACAAATATCTAAACATATTCAAATGGGGCTCCATACCCAGAAAACACTCACATAGAGTTGCAGATATAGAGATTTGCAAGATCGAGTTGGGATTCAGATTCACCAACTCCAGCTCATAGAAGACAAGAAGCTGGCGAAGAAAATCTGAAGATGGAAGAGAAAGACCCCGGTCGAAGAAAGAGGCGAAGACTACAGTCTCACCAGCTTGGGGTATTGGGATCGATTCCCCTTCCGCCGGACACCAATGGATGACTTCACGGCTCTACAGTCTCAGCAACCTCTCCAGATACTTCAGCTTAGTCGGCCTGTAATTTGAAGTCGGCCAAGACTCATCAGTCGCCTCTGGGATTTCCGATGCTCTCGGCATGGCTCAAGGCAAGAAAATTTGGGGGAAATGTGATTGGAGGCTTGGAATGGACGCGGACGAGCGGGATCACCCGAGTTTCGAGCGGGAAGTGCTAGCAATGGTGAACTCTAGTGAGGCGAGGTGTGAAATTTCGGCGCAGAAGCTGGAAGACGAAACGATTGGTGGATTCGAGAAAATGAGGAAATCTTTTCTCTCTCTCCCTGCCTCTATAAAGCCTGTACTGATAAGTGGGCTTGGGCCTGCAAATTCGGTATTGGGCCACCAAGATATGAGTTTCTACAGTAGCACGCTCAATGTGGCCGCTCGCTGGCTGTGTTAAAATCACAGTGCTAGTGCTACCTACAGGAACCGATTGGGTAACCAGATATGCTTCATGAAGGCCTAATTGCGGAACACATGTGTTCAAGTATCTATATTGGGTATTGAGGATATATCCTTATAAGGGTCACAAGCTAGTCTCCATTAAAATTGGGGATGCAGGTATCTCTCAAGTACACCTGACCACATATTGGATTGAAATCCATAAAGTGGTACTCGGCTTACATGCTTAACCAACAATTGCCATGAGCAGACATTCTTCCAGCCGACATGACGCTGAAGAGTCTAACTTCTAGGTGGTATACTACTCGGGAAAGACTATAAAGATTTTGCCAGCTGACATGAAGCGAAGAGTCTAATTTCCGAGTGGCATACTACTTGGGAAAGACTATAAAATATTTCTGGCTGATATGATGTTGATGAGTCTCATATACTAGTAGTATACTACTTGGAAAAGACTACAAGGTTAAAGATCTTTGACTCAAGTTTTGAAGTAATTACACATAATAAAGAAATGGACTCAGGCTCAAGTTCTGAAGTAATTACACATATAGAAATTCAAAAAGAAATCGATACAATCCACGTCATAATCCATATTGGATTCCCCAATTTATTAAAGAAAAAAGGAGCAATCGAAGAATTAGAGAAAGATCTACAAAAAGAAGTTAATTCTGTAAACCAGAGACTTAATATTGGGATCAAAAAAGTGAAAGAACCTTATAAACAACCTAACATTCTTGAAGAATATATAGCTTTCCAATTAAAAAATAGAGTTTCATTCTGAAAGGCAATGAAAAAAGCCATTGAATTAACTAAAAAAACAGATATAAAGGGAGTAAAAGTAAAAATTGCAGGCCGTCTCGTGGGAAAAGAAATTGTGTGTGCTGAATGCATCAAAAAGGGTAGGCTTCCCCTCCAAACAATTCGCGCTAAAATTGATTATTGCTGCTATCCAATTCGAACTATCTATGGAGTATTAGGAGTCAAAATTTGGATATTCGTAGATGAAGAATAACCAACCCTGTCTTCCCATTTTGTTTAGTAATAGAATAAAAATGACAAGAGCCTTATTTTCCCTAAAATCCTTGAAAAAAATAAGAAATTCTACCTCTTTCTATAAGATTTAATGAAAATGGAGAAATCATTTAATAAAATTGCTATGCTTAGTGTGTGACTCGTTAGTTTTTTCTCCAGGGTTCGAAAAGGAGATTAAAAAAAAGGAATGAACCCTACTATGTAATTATAGAAAATGAACTAATAACCAACCTATTGCTTCGTATTGTCGAGATCCTAACTAAGAAACAGTCACTATATGAATAAATACATCTATCATAAATGAGTAAATCTATCATATACGTGTAGCAACTGCAATTTTTCTTTAAAAAGAAATAGGATTCTAAGTTGTGAAGCAAAACAAAAAGGATGTGGATAAAAGGAAGGATGACAGAAAGAAGGAAGAGAAATAAGAAAGATATAGGATTCCAATATGTATGGTCTATGAATTACATCATAAAAAGCAATGTGATAAAGCATCAATATAACAAAAATAATAGAGAATTCGAAATCATAATTTGATTGAAACATGAAATACAAATTTCAAGCAATAACAAAGAGCGTCCTGGATTAATAAAACTAAGAAATTGACTCAGAAAGAAATTTTTTGGAAGCTCCATTGCGAGATTAAAACCTAACCATTAAAGGAGGCGCACTAGGAACGACAGAACCTATGATTGGATAGGATTTTCTTGAAAAGAATCCCAATACTTCATTGGTGGGATGGCGGAACAAACCAAAAAAATTACCTTGAAAAGAATTAACAAATAAGACAGGAAAGAGTAAATATTCGCTCGCGAAATTTTTATTGAATTAGAATACTTTACCGCGATTCAATAAGAGTAAAATATAAAAAAGAGAATTTTTTTAAAAAGGATTACATTATCTATAAATGGATTACATTAAATATAGAATATAGATAAATAAGCATACACCTCTAGATATATTCTAGATCTTCTTTCTTGACTATATATTTTAGTATTTTAATAAATTCAATATTAAAAAATCCTAACTTTTTCTATTTTCCATTAATGTGTATCTATCCGTAATATTTGAGAATATTGTGGAATTAGAGAAATTTGCACACTTTCTCGTTTGATTCGCAAGGAGTTGGATGAGAAGAAACTCTCATGTCTAGTTTGGCAGTAGAGATGGAACTAAGAGAGAACCATCGACTATAACCTCAAAAGAACCAGATTTCGTAAACAACATAGAGGAAGAATGAAGGGAAAATCCTACCGAGGCAATCGTATTTGTTTTGGTAGATATGCTCTTCAAGCACTTGAACCCACTTGGATTACGGCGAGGCAGATAGAAGCAGGACGAAGAGCAACGACACGATATGCACGTCGTGGTGGAAAAATCTAGGTACGAATATTTCCTAACAAACCGGTTACAATAAGACCCACGGAAACACGTATGGGTTGGGGAAAGGGATCCCCCAAATATTGGGTAGCCGTTGTTAAACCAGGTCGAATACTTTATGAAGAATGTTGCTAGTGTCTTGACTTCTCATACTTTAATATGGTGGCAAAATTTAATAATGTCTCCACATGATAGATTGCCTCAAACTTGGAACGATATGAAAATGCTTATGCGAGAGAAATTTGTTTCTCCATCTTAGAATTTTGCTTACAAAAATAAAGTGTGTCATTTAGAGAAGCAACCCCTTGTTGTCCCTTCTTCTGTGACTAACCTTTTGTAGGATAATGAGAGTACTTTGGTACAACAAGTGCTAAGTTCTCAAATGGAGAAAGCGGAGCAAAATCAATGCCACAATTTATTTCAATCAAGGTTTTTGGTTATGAATCGAGCATGCCATATTATCATTGATAGCAAGAGCTGTAGCAACTTGGCAAGTTCAGATATGGATGAGAAGCTTGGATTGCCGACGCAACCGCATCCTCGGCCTTATTACATCTAGTGGTTCAATTCTTTCGGTAAGTTGAAGGTAAGTAAAATTGTGAAAGTGGAGTTTTCAGTAGGCAATTATCATGATAGTGCCATATTCAATGTTGTTCCAATGCAAGCATGTTCTCTACTTTTGGGTAGATCTTAGGAATATGATAGAGATGTTGTGCACCGTGGTAGAACCAACACGTACACTTTTAGACACAATGACAAGAAATTTAAGTTGCTATCTATGTCCTCTGCTGAAATTTTAAAAGATGATCTTGAGAGGGAAAAGATTAAAAACCATGATGTTTTGAGAAATAAATGTAATAATACTAATGTTTTAATGCTTTCACCTAAATTTGAATTATTTCAAAATGAACGTATTGCTTTGGGCACTGACATTTTGCAGGTATCTGAGAAGAGCCAAGGTAATGAGGAAAAGAAGAAAGACATAGAGAAAGAAGATCCACCTGTTGTTCCATGCATGTTTCAAGATGGTTTAATTAAGAGTGCACCTATAGTTTTTGAAAATGAGAACAAAGGTAACAGACATGGTGCTACATTCACTCAAGGTATGGACAATTCTGATATGCTATATATGTCCACTAATCATGTTAGTTTAGAGCAATCACCAATGGAATCGTCTGTTAAATTACCTTTGTCACATGATGATTTGGTTCATATTTCTTGTGATATAGAAGAGTTGTGCAGTGCTTCACTTATATCTATGCCACAACTAGTGAATGAACATGTTAGTAATGTTGTTGAACCACCATATGCTGATTTTAGACATGTTATCACATTGCTAAAGAGAATGAAGAGCTTAGATTGCTATTTTCTTTAAATACTTGGGGCTATATTCAATTTGATGATCTTTGTCCACTCAATTGTTAAGAGAAGAAATTATTTGCTAGATCTGATTTGCCATGTCCTTCTCATGTGATTTTTCATGTTATTGGCAATTATGATAATAAAGGAGAATATAATGTGCATAGAGTATACATTTGTTCGAATTTTAATATAACTCCTTTTCATAATGACATGTCTTGTTTAGAGGACCGTATGAGTATAAATAATGTTTAAAAATTTCAGAATCCAACCATATGCACAACACTACCTCACCCTATGTTATGAAAGATAAAAATATATTCATTAGGCTCAATGACAAAGTAAAACTGCGGACGGTTTCCAATCAAGAAGGGGAGGATGATGAGGACATCACTAGCTCGGATATGACCATAGCTATCTTATGTATTCATCAACCAAATGTGCATGATTTCTACTTAAGATTTACGTGTTATATATTTGAACAGCCGTTACTACACCATGAGTTTTGTGTGTTCTCATTTGTAGAGATACTTGCTTGGGTGAAAGGAAAGAGACCGAACACAAGGAACACATGGATGATCAAAGAAGTTTATTAGGGACCAAACCAAGACCTTACCCAAGTCTACTCCTATATCACCACGTCACTTTTGGTCCATAGAAGGCAAGAGATGAAGTTCTGCATGTTTTGGATTCGGATTCGGGCCTCCTGACAGCATCAACTTCAAATGGATCTAATCGCAGATCTAGAAGGACTTTTGGGGCCTATGAGTACTTGTTGGAGAGCTTATGGAGTCTACTTTCAGATGGTTTTAGTCCCACATCAAAATTCCTCGTGAGCTATCCAGAATCGTCGAAACAAGACACATACCTTTTCCAGTCTAAGTCTGTTTTGGACCTTAGGCCTTGTAATTGTGTCGTGAGCTAAGCCCAAGGGGTGTGCACTCTAGGGTTAACCCTAGGACGTCCCAACTCATATATATTCAGTAGCCGTCATCGTTTAGAGTCAGGTTTTGCTTTGATTATTCTGCCATTACAGTTTCACCGTCTAGATCGGTTTGTAGAACCCCAACTGTGTGTGCTCAACATCCATCTGCAATTCAGATTGCGTCTTCCTTGTTCTTGTGAGTTTCTTCGATTGCTTGCAAGGATAAAACCTTCGTGGTGAGGTCGACAATGTGAGAGCGTGGTTGATAACAACTAGACGTGTGGTGTAGCGGTTGCGAGGTGATGATCGCTGATCGGAAGCCTCAAAACATGAACGTCTTCACGTCGCCAAATCGAACCTATCGGAAGATTAGGCACCTAGCCGCATCATAGATAGTAAGCGTCTTTATTATGGTCATTTCATTTTGTCCCTGCTTAGAAAAGGTAAAACGGATACCATTGGTATTGCCTTGCGAAGAGGTTTACTTGGAGAAACAGAAGGAACATGTATCACACATGCAAAATTTGGGAGCGTGCCACATGAATATTCTACAATAGAAGGTATTGAAGAATCGGTACAAGAAATTTTACTAAATTTGAAAGAAATTGTATTGAGAAGTAATCTCTATGGAGTTAGAGACACATCAATTTGCGTCAAAGGCCCTAGATACATAACTGCTCAAGATATTATCTTACCACCTTCCGTAGAAATCGTTGATACGGCACAACCTATAGCTAACTTGATAGAACCCATGGATTTCTGTATTGAGTTACGG
This sequence comes from Oryza meyeriana var. granulata, assembly GCA_003991445.1. Classification (NCBI taxonomy): domain Eukaryota; kingdom Viridiplantae; phylum Streptophyta; class Magnoliopsida; order Poales; family Poaceae; genus Oryza; species Oryza meyeriana. The sequence continues at coordinate 22,280 of RYFJ01002691.1, forward strand.
ATCAAGAGAGATAGCCGATATCACACGGAAGTCAGAAAGAACGCTCAAGATGGAAGTTATCCTATAGATGTTGTATCCATGCCTGTTCGAAATGTGAATTATAGTATTTTTTCTTGTGGGAATGGAAATGCAAAATATGAGATACTTTTTCTAGAAATATGGACCAATGGAAGTTTAACCCCTAAGGAAGCGCTTTATGAGGCTTCTCGTAACTTGATTGGTTTATTTCTTCCTTTTCTTCACATGGAGGAAGAGGGTACTCGTTTCCAAGAAAATAAAAACAGGTTTACTTCACCCCTTTTAAGCTTTCAAAAAAGATTAACTAATCTAAAGAAAAACAAAAAAGAATTCCATTAAATTGTATTTTTATTGATCAATTAGAACTGCCTTCTAGAACGTATAATTGTCTCAAAAGGGCCAATATCCATACACTATTGGACCTTTTGAGTAAGACGGAAGAGGATCTTATGAGAATTGACAATTTTCGTATGCAAGATGGAAAACAGATATGGGATACTTTAGAGAAGTATCTCCCAATGGATTTCCCTAAGAATAAGTTATAGTTTTAAATCCATTGCAATTTTTCCTCTTCTTCTTTTTTGAATTAGAATAAAAAGAAAAAAGAAAACAATTTTGCATCTTTGGAACAATCTATATTTTCGCGAAATGGATCATAATAAAATAGATTATAGGTATCTAGGGAAGATTCACTTGGAAGTAACTATTTCCTAGATACCTATGCACGGTACTTCACGATTGAATGAATCAAACAGAAAAATCCCTAAAAAAGACCTAAAGTTAAGGATTTTTCAATAGGTAATGTTGCTCCAATACCTAACCAAAGAGCTACTGCATTACCGATTAAAAAAATGGTTGTAGCTACTTGGTGACGAAATGGATTTTGGAATTTATTGACATTCTCTAGAAAAGGTACTGTCAATAAGCCCGTCGGCACAGAAACTATTAAGAGAACACCCAATAACTTATTAGGTACTGTATGGAGTATTTGAAACACGGGAAAGAAGTACCACTCGGGTAATATTTCCAGGGGAGTTGCAAACAGATCTGCCGGTTCACCAATCATTGACCGCTCAAGAACTGCTAAACCTACATTACATGCAATAGTACCTAGAATTACTACTGGAAAAATATATAAAAGATCGTTGGGCCACGCAGGTTCCCTGTAATAATTATGTCCCATCCCTTTAGCTAATTTTGCTCTTAATACAGGATCGTTTAAGTTAGGTTTCTTTGTTATTGGGATAGGTGAATTCTTTTAGATCTAGCCCCCAAAGGAACCGGACATGAGAATTTTTCATCATCCGGCTCGAGCAAGAATGAAAGAAACAAGACCGTAGAAGATCCATAATAGAATAAGGTATATAATGGCTCAATGACTCTAAGTAAGAAAAGCTTTATCAGATTCTATTTTCCGAAGTTGCACCTACAACACTTTTGAAAGAATCCTACTCTTATGGGTAAATGCTCAATATCCAAGTGGGCTTACGAATTTGATCATGATCAATTGCTTTGTGGATTGTCTCGTGTCTCTTGATTAGTTGGTATTTATCCCCCCAATATTGCAAGTTTCTTACATCCAAACAAAGTATTTACTTGTTACTAATAAAAAATAAAAAAGTTTAGCCTACGTTCTTCCTTAGATCCCTTCTTTTACTCTGGTAGTATTGCAAATCGCAATCGATGCAAAGAAAATGAATGCATTTCCATACTATAATAAAAAAATAAGTGTAATAAATAGAGAATTGCATCATGTCACATGATTTATTCCATTTCTACTCTATGGGATCTTACGGAGCCTCTTCATCGATGACATGGTTGAGGTATGATCATAGAAAATATTCTCCTCAAGTGAACCAGCCTATCCTTCCTAGACAGGGGACTTACGTGTTGATTGGATGTGGAGACACCTTTGGTCGTGAATTCTAATGTGGCAGATCCAACTATCTATCTGCATGGCCAAATCAATAATTCAAGTCACACACTCCCATAATCCGCCTTATTTCCTTTCGTAAAATTAACTTCAACTATTTGTATTATTTGTATCAAAATAGTTCGGAGTTGAAGAGAAGTATCTAAATGACATGTCTTATTTTACAATAACCCATGTTTGTAGCAATGAAATACCACAACCTACCCGATATGATATATGAGAATTAGAATTCTCTATGATATGCCTTCCCTAAAGGGCCCAAAATACCTTGCTTACGTATCATTAGAAAGTGCATTAACATAAAGACGGCAGTAAGCAGAGGAAGTACAAAGGTATGTAAACTATAAAAATGAGTCAAAGTGGATTGACCTACACTAGCACTTCCATGTAATAACTTCACTAAAGGTGATCCTATTACCGGAATCGCGTCAAGTACACCTGTCATAATTTTGACTGCCCAATAACCAATTTGATCCCAAGGTAAAGAATAACCAGTTACACCAAACGATGCAGTCAATACAGCTAAAACCACACCTGTGACCCAAGTTAATTCGCGGTGTTTTTTAAATCCACCTGTGAGATACACACGAAATACGTGCAGGATTATCATTAGAACCATCATACTTGCTGACCATCGATGAACTGATCGGATTAACCAACCAAAGTTGGCCTCGGTCATTATGTATTGAACCGAGGAAAAAGCCTCTGTAACAGTTGGGCGATAGTAAAAAGTCATAGCAAAACTGGTAGCAACTTGTACTAGAAAACAAGTAAGTGTAATTCCCCCTAAACAATAAAATATGTTGACATGAGGAGGAACATATTTACTAGTTATATCATCTGCAATTGCCTGAATCTCAAGACGTTCCTCAAGCCAATCATATACTTTATTGAGATAGGTAACTAACCCGAACCCCCCTCCAAGAACCGTATATGAAAATTTCATCTCATACAGCTCAAGCAGAAACACACAAATTTTCAACGAATATTAGAAAAAAGGTTCAAAACCTCATCAGCCACTGGGTTGGGTCGATTTGCCTTGAAGATATGATGCTGTCAGGAGGCCCGAATCCGAATCCAAAACATGCAGAACTTCATCTCTTGCCTTCTATGGACCAAAAGTGACGTGGTAATATAGGAGTAGACTTGGGTAAGGTCTTGGTTTGGTCCCCAATCAACTTCTTTGATCATCCATATGTTCCTTGCGCTCGGTCTCTTTCCCTTCACCCAAGCAAGTATCTCTACAAACGAGAACACACAAAACTCATGGTGCAGTAACGCCTATTCAAATATATAACACGTAAATCTTACGTAGAAAGCATGCACCTTTGGTTGATGAGTACGTAAGGTAGCTATGGTCATATCCGAACTAGTGATGTCCTCATCAAGACATGAAATAAGAAAAATCCAGAATTTTTTTTTGTGATGATAATGCCAAAAAATCTCAAGTTGGCTCATCTATCTTTCTTCTTTCTTTCCCAAATGTTGATCATTAGGGGACTCTTGATTTTTCTCTTCCCTATTTTGGATTTCTTTTTTTTTGTGTGTAATGCAGATTTACTCTTGTTTTACTAGTAAATAAATAATGCAAAAATTTGAGTAGTTTTCTGGTAGAAATTATCTTGTTGCGATCCTATGAATCAGTTCAATTAAAACCTTAAATTCATACTAGAGCCACGATGATTGAGTCTCAAGCTAAACAAAAGGCAAGGGTTCTTCGAATAAGAACCGCTTGATGATCATTTATTGAATCGGTGTAATGACTCAACAAAATCGAGAGAAAAAAAGTTGTCTTTTGGGCAAACAAAATTGGAAGGAAGAAAATTTCTTTTTTTATTTTTATTAAAAACTACTTAAATTTTTTCAGTCTGGTTGCGAGGTCTGAATAATTAATATGAATCATAGTTTCATTTTTTTTCTTGATCCACTCTATCTATTTCTTGTTCTAGATACTAGAATAAATAATATCCGACGAATTAGAATCATCTTGATAGAGATAACAGGCCCTTTCTATGTATTATCAATAGGAGCAAATTCTAACAAGTCACACACTCATATTCCAGAGATACTAAAACCAAAAAATTCCATGGTCAAACAACTAGAATATCTAGAAATATAGAGCTTAAAGTAGAAAGGCTCTTTTGGATGGAAAAACTATGACTTCATAGTTTTCGTTAGTAGAAACCTAATTCATTAAAATTCCGTCCAGTAAAACAGAAGAATTATAAATTTCTAAAATGATAGATAGGAATACCGCGAATAAAGCCATTGTGACCCCCACAAAAGGAGTAGTCCCCCAACCCGGAGCTACTTTCCCATATTCCGAATTTAAGGGTTTCAATAAATTACCTACGCGAGTTCGTCTTGGTCTAGGTCTAGAACTATCTTCAATGGTTTGTGTAGCCATAAATTCTATTTAATGATTTGTGTTGACTTTGTATACTATTCCGTTGTAGTTGTAAATACACGATCTTTTTCGTAGATAACACTGTAATCTTGAAATTCTATAAATGGAAACAACAACTTTCCGTCGCCATCTCCATATCTGGTTTACTTGTAAGCTTTACTAGGTATGCCTTATATACTACGTTTGGGCAACCCTCTCAACAATTAAGAGATCCATTCAAAGAACACAGGCGACTAATTTGAAGTAAGAAGTCTCCCAGATGGGGAGACTTCTTAATTCAATTAAATTATTTCACTTTTTTAGTCGCAACCTTAGGTGGTTCTCGAAGAAGATAGCAAAAAATTATCCCTAAAGTCGAAACTAAAAGAACGTGTAAACCAATGATTCCATAGATTTGATCGTGGTTTAATTTACAATTATAACTTCCACACCTATTCATTTGTCATTTGTGATCATTTCCCATATAAAGAAGGAAAAAGAGTCAAAGAAGGCGATGGGAGATGTTTCCCATGTCAAATTCAAAAAAGAGAGGTGAAAGATACCAACGCAATGCGGCATCAGGCTTAGTTGTCTCCTTGTGTGGATCTCCGACTTTAATGGAATGTCCAAATTTCACTTGACATCCAAGTCTGGATCAATACCAGAGCAAAACATCTCGGAACAAGTTCTAGCGCATGCCAAATGTGTCAGAAAAAGAGACAAAGCAAAGGTAGCATACCAAAGTGAACAACTGTAACAGCCCCTTTTGATCCTAGGTGCATAAAACCATTTTCCATCTGCATGCTCTTCATGTTCCCTTTCATGCAATGAAAAATCTCAGCAACGGGTTACATCATGAGAATCAGTATAAACAGGCCTTAGGGGGAAATTTGTGCGGCGCAAACTGTGTCATGGAACGGTCCATCCCCTCCGTGATGCGGTCCGCTTCCCTTGTCCTCGCCCACCCGCGCCTCGAGTCTCGGGCTCTCTCTTGAGTCCGCGCCCTCGGCGCTCGACTCTGCTCTCGCGCCCGGCCACGGACTCTCTTCCTGAACCCCGCTCGCGCGCCGCGCCCGCGCTCCTACCTCGCGCCGAGCCCGCGCCGTGACCCCGCTCGCGCGTGCCCGCGCGCTCCTCCCTGCGCCCGTGCTCCGACCTCGCGCCGCGCCATCGCTCCCCTCGCTCCCGAGCTCGCTCGCGAGTCCGCCGCCCTTTTCTCGCGCCCGACTCTCTTTCTCCCACCTGCGCCTGTGCTTTCGCCCGAGCCCCGCGCCGTGCTCTTCTCTCCGAGCTCGGACCCGCGCCTGTCTCGCGCGCCTGCGCCCTCGCCCGCGCATTCATCCGATTGGTTTCGGCGTCAACGACGGAAGAGTCCTGAAGTGGTGAACTCGACGTGATGCTATCTTTTGTGCTGTCCTCCATCGTCCAAATAGATGCACGGCAAGGATCTCTCCCCGCCCGTGCGGCGACCAGGCTGGCTTCCTCTGCGTGCCCCAACCACGTGAGAGGGAGTGGCAGAGCCGCCTTGGACCTCGCGAGATGCCCTCGACAGTCTCGGCGGTGCCTCTGCCCTGTCCACTCTGTCTGCTGCACGCTTCCCGCGCACTACGCATGCGAGACGTGGAGCAGAGGCAGCGTCCCTTCCCTCTCCTCTCCTTCCTCCCGCCTTCCTTTTTACAAGCTATGTCCTCCTGCTTCCCAGCTCGCCCTCTTTCTCACCTGCCAACGACACAAGCCCCTTGGGTCGCTGAGGAACGTGAGGTGCCGCCACGTGCGCCGGCGAGCACACGCCTTCCGTCGGGGACTCCGGTGAGTTTTACCTTGTCTCAGCTGGGTCACAACGCGTTCTGCTCGATCCTAACTGCCGTTTTTTGCCCTCGGCAGGCACAGGGGCAACCACTGCAGCCCATCGTGTTTGCAAACACGACCGGGTGCCCGCCGTGATCTTCCATCGCTGAGCTGCGCCTGTGAGTTAGACGCTGTCCTGGCTGTATCACCATCTTCCTTTCTCTTGGACTCATCAAGCGCTTGACTGCAGCCTCCATCGCGAGAACCGTTTGCCGACCCGATCCCGCCTCAACATTGCTCCCACCGCCTGCACTCCTCGGTGAGCTTCTGTTTTCTGCATGTACTTCTTTTAATCCTAGGAGGCCACTTGTTCTCCACGTCCTTGCGTGGCCTATCATGATTTGGTTTTGCCATCCACCCAAGCCGTCACCACCGTGGGCCTATGTGTGGATGAGGCTCAATCGGGCATGGCCGCTTGTAGTTAGAGCCCTTCGATCTGCTGCAGGACCCCTAGAGCTTTTCCTCGTGCCCTGCATGCGCTGCCATGCACTCGGGCATGAGAGGACAGAGGTAGACACGCGTGCCATCTAAGCTTGGCCTTCACGCAGCACCTTAGGTGCGCTTGTGTTGAGTGGAGTAGCAGCCACCCATCAGCCCTACAGTATACCAAGCAAGCCAGGTTGGCCTCACTAGCATTAGAACGGGATAAAACCGCGAGTAGGCTGCTTGCTGCTGGTTTCCTGATTTTGCGGTTGTCGTTAACGTGCGAAGACGTGTAATGTTTGCACGCTGCGAAGACCATCGTTCTTGTGGACCAAGGCGTTCGCCCGCTACCGAATGGTGCTTCCCCAGTAGGTTCACTTGTACATCGTGACCCTAGGCCCTAGAACACCCTCCACGCCTCCAAACCGCCTAGGAATTAAAACTTCACGCCGGTGGCATTTCACCGTGTTAGGACGTTTTCAGTGCATGTGAGCGTGCGCGATTAATATCTAGCGAGTTTTGGAGGTAATCCACTTTTGGAGTTTTGTCCTTAGGTCACAGTAGCGCACACATGTAGGTTCGACCATAAAAATGCCCTACGAACGAACCGTTTTCCAAATAGACCACTCCGTTAAGTCGTGAATGTTTTCAGTCGTTTCTGCAGTCTGTGTTCGAGCGTAATTATCGTGCTGTTTCTCATTTATCGCTTAGGTAGGCTAGACTTCGTTAGTGCCGTATCTTCTCTACAAATCAGATTCCAGCTGATTCTTTTCCTAATTCATCTAAAATATGCACTTGCCTATTCTGAAAAATTCGTCACTTCCTGTTCTGTTAAATATTTTGCCGTGTTTTCATTGCATTCCCGTTTGGTGATTCTCGTAGAAACGACGTCGTTGACTCCGGTGTGGAAGGATCAGAAGAGTTCCAAGAAGTCCAAGGACAAGGGCACCCCCTTGATCAATTGCTCCTATATTTTCAAACTTAACAAACTATATTGATTGCATAACTATTGATGCATGCGATGTTTTTACTTGAAAATGTGTGGGGATTTCTTGGGCTAGTTAACCTCTTGTTGCACTATGCCCTGCCTGTCCTTGTTAATTGAGTTCAATGAATTCTTGTCACTTATGTTGCAACTGAACTTGGGTTCATGAGGTTGGGAAGATGTCATAGGTCTGCTTACGTTTGCTTTTTAATCAAGGCTATTGTTACTTGATTTGGGATGTTGGGGAAAAAGAGCATTTGGCAAAAATTATGGAAATGAACAGTGGGTATTCTTCCCCTGTGCTCTTGGTGGAAAACCAAAACTGAAAACATACTTTGGACTTGGGCGTGGATGTAGTGTTCGGGGTGCCTTGTTGTGGTACCCGACTGGTGGATTGTCTCGCCCGGGTCACTAAGGACCGATTCTATGGTGTAGCTAGCAACCAAGAAGCACAGTGCAAACCACATGTGCTCTGATGCGGGGAGTTCCTAGCTATAGTATATTGTTGATACCTAGCAATAGACCGCCCGGTGGTGTAGTAGGTCATTTTTGTTGACATTGGGATAGTGCGGGTTTATGGTTTTTGTCCATAGCTCGAAGGTACCTTGATTATTGTTCAAGGGTGACCAGCACATTGTATGCCCTTGGGGATTTTGGAGGCCTCCAACTCCCTAGGGCGGATCATAAGCGCGGGATATTGCTAGGTCAACGGTGGAAAGGCTTTGTCATTGCTGGTGTGAGCCTCCTGTGTGGTAGCTCATGTTGTCCTTGTCATGTGGCATACAGTTGTACCACACTCTCGAGAGTTAAAACTATTCGAATAGCCGTGTCCTCGTTATGGACGACTTGGGAAATTCTCCACTATTTGCGTAGTAGTTTAAATTTTTGGGAACTGTTTTGGGGAAAGATCTTGTACAACGGGAGTTCGCTGGGATGGTTGTGGCAGCGTGTGCCACTGTGGCTTGGCATGGGCAGGAGCCCATATGGTTGGAAAACACTTGGGGTTGATGCTTATATACTTGTTTGCTGTGCTAGCTTGTTTTACAAAAATTTCGTTGCAAAACCGCAATGTTTTTCGCTATGTATATTATGATCATGCAAACTGCAGGACCTGAACCATTCCTTGTTTATCCTTCGCCATATTATGGAATACATTGCAAACACTAAAGTCTTGCGGAGTACATATTTGTACTCACACATTGTGTAGGTACGCTTGTGTGACTTCTTTTTTTTAGAGATGGTTGAGGAGGACCCGACAATCGGGTACTTCTATGCAGCGGGTTTTGGAGACGGTTGCGACGAGGACCGGTGCTTACTAGGGCTTACCGGTTGGTTGCCTGTGGGCGGGCAGAGCATACTTGCTGGTTTTGGTGCCTCTATTATCTTGTTCCGCTGTTGAACTCTTTGTTATTTTGCTGTCTTATTGGCCGGCTTCCGGCTATCATGTCGCTAAAGTCTAGACTCTTGTACGACTTATGTTTGGACTGCTGTGAGCTGAACCTGTGATGTATGGATTATGATGCCAATGTTGAATGTGTGTGCTAGCAATTGATCGTGGACTAGCACGGTACACACATAGGGTTCGGGGTCAAACCCGGTCCGACAGCGCTTGGTATCAGAGCCATACCCCCGACCATGGTTAAGTCATAGTAAGCCATGTCGTTAGGTAGGTTTTGGTTTGGAAAACACCTGTTCAAAATTCTCTCTATCTTCTAAAAACTCTAAGTAAGTCATATTACCTATTTAGCATATCATTTTACTCTTCCACTTACCTCCCTTTGGACAAAAGAATTTGACTTAAAACTTATGCTTCAATGTTCAAAACTGCAGCAGCCCTTGCCCTTGAAAATGGTTTCAAGTAACTTTTTGAATTTAGCTCTAAATGATTTTTAAAAAGTTACATTAAATCTTAGTGAAAAGCTACTGCTGCAAAATGTTTGCAAAAAGATGTACAGCAAAATCTAGACCTTCTATCTCCTTGACCTACTGTCATTTGGTTTGAAGATGACCCTTGTGATGAACGCTAGACGTTATTAACATTATAGGATAAGGACTTAAGGGGGGTAGCAGTACTGGGATGGGAAGCGTTGCAATCTTCCTTTATCTTCTTGTTTATCTCTTGCCGGTTGTGCGATATACTTGTTATGTTCGCACACCCATGCTTGTTGGACGTCTGAAACTATTGCTTAAAACTTGTGAAAACTAAGGACTATATATATATCAACTCATCTCATTTAGTTTTACTACTAACCTGCCCAACTTTTCATTTCTGAAATCATGATTTTATTTTTGTGTTGTTGCTAACTTGTTGCAGATGGCCGAGTGGTTGTTGCCATTGGACTAGTGACGCCTGGCCCCACCGGTTTGCCACGTGATTTGTGGACATGCTTACAGCGTGCACATTTATCACCACCCTCCTGAGTATACAGTTGCTCACACCAACATTGGCCCTGCTTCAGTTGAGTACCGTGCACGAGTTCTTTACTCGCTAGGGCTTATGTTGGGAGCCGGCCCTTGGAGTTCACCGCTATGGCTCTCCCTTCACAGAGCCATCAATGATGCTGCCTACATTTGCTATGGCACACATGCTGCCATCTCCCTCCATGTGGAGTTGCTACACAATACCCGTACCATCCGGCACGCCCTTTGGGAGAGGAAGTTCACCTCTACCTCTCAGCTGAGGCGTGAAGCCAAACCATGTCCTTCGCAACTTGGCGAGTAGCGTGCGCTCCTCAGATCGTTACCACCGTGTCATTGGCTTGGAGCTGCGGCAAGCTCGTGGGCGCATCGCTCACTTGGGCGCCTTCATTTGAAGCCTTATGTCCGCATGGGCCAAATTCCCCCGCATCGAGCTGTATGGTGTGGAGATATGCTGCACCTGCCCCTGCTGCGGCACATAGGCCTGCTGCTGCTACCCATGCTCCCCGCACCTGTGCCAACACCCGTTGCCCGGAGCCGATGGTTTAGTTTTAGCGCTGCCTGCTAACCCGGTGCCCCGCTCACTGCTCCAACTCGCGCTACACGCATGACAAGGTGCCAGAGTATCGTGGCCTCTTCAAGCCGGTTCAATCTGAAAGCTCACGATCAGCCTCAAGGCGACGTCGGGTCATCGCCCCTGCTCCCACATGGAGGTCTGCTGCAGATGAGGAGGATTATGAGCCCAGTACCCCACTCGGCCAGATGCTGTGACATTGCAGAGCTTACCCAGGAGTAAGGTCTTGCACACGTTGGTAGAGCTCACTAGTATGAGGGTGTTTTGTATGTGAGCGAGTAGTGCTTTTGTTTCCGGCCGTAGGCGTGGGTGGCCGTGATGGTTATGATGGTGATTGTGGTGTAATGACTGATGTTGTGCTGTTAGATGCTTGATTCACCAGCCCATGGGTTTGTTACGTTTGTGAATCGACTAAGGCTTGTCCCATGTTTATGTACTGTATGACTTAAGTGTTTCAATGCGGCTTAATGGATCTTATTGTACTTTTCAGTTTGACATTTTATTTGGAATCCTTTTTTCTCTTTCTGGGCTGTTTAGATTTCATCCTATCAAAATCTAGTAGCACTAGTTTTTGCATCCTTATGCAGTAGTAATCGGAAGATTGTTGTACAGGGATGACTGCCAGCACGACACCGTTTCGCCAGCTCGAGTGGCTCAAGAGAAGGTTTCCTCTGAACCACAGCCACATGGGCAACCCCAGCAGCAACCGCAGGTGGCCAAGCATCGGCACATACCGGTGCACCTGCCGGTGGCAGCAACCCGGTCCTACCTTGGCCCGAGGTGCTGCATGTTGGCTGAGCAAAACCGCATGGCCACAAACTCAATTGCTTGAGAGGATTGAAAGGAACACCGCTGCGCATGGTGCAGCCGCACAAGCCTTCGAAGGAGCACAGCACTGGGCAACAATCAACCATCCAGTTGTTTGATTTTCACCGCACCAAGCCACCCGTTTTTGCCCGTTCGGAGGATCCACTTGACGCCGATGACTGGCTGCGGCAGTGGAGAAAAGCTCGACTTGGTCACTGCGACGATGCTGAGAAGGTGGCTTTGCAGAGCAGAACAGCTTCACGCTGGCGCTAGTGATTGGTGGACAATTACCGTGCAATGCAACAAGAAGGCCATGTTTGTAACGGAATGAGTTTTAAGGTCAGCTTTCGCAAAGCACACACATCCCAGCTGGTATCATGAAGATCAAGAGGAAGGAATTTGAAAACCCTGAAGCAAGGCAACATGTCCGTGAGCGAGTACCTCCACCGCTTTTTACAACCACCTTCTCCGCATGCCGCTGCCGACCTACCAAAATGAAGAGACAAAGATGGGGAAGTTCCTGGAAGGACTAGATGAGGAGATGCAGCGGCCTTTGAGCCATTTCGACTTACCCTGACTTTCCCACTTTGGGGTGAACAAGCCCATCTGGATGGGAGCACAAGCACCATGGGTTGTAAGTGGAGTCCCGCAAACGTAAGTGGGCTGCACGCAAGCCCGCGGGAGGAAGCTCCTCGCAGCAGCGCGTTGTGTGGCTGTCCCGCAACGGTTCGGCCGCGGCGCCGCACCACACCGGCAAGGTATCCAGCGCCACTTCAAGCAAGGCCCACAGCCACCAGCACCCTCGTGTCCCTCAGCGCCCCTCGCCTGCTGCACAACAAGCTACCGACTTCAGGCCGGGTAGACTGCTACAATTGTGGAGAGTACGGGCATTTACTCCAATCGGAGTGTGCCCGAAGAAGGTACCCGTCTCAGTTTATGCTTGCGCCTCCCCGTGTTACTAGCCGGAGCAGCAGCGCGTGGGAGAGGCCGTGGAGCACCACAGCCCCAACCAGCCCCCAAGCCTGCTCAGAACCTTGGGAGGGGCAGGTTAATCATGTGACCGCCGAGGAAGCTCAGGCTGTCGCCTGATGTGGTGCTTGGTATGTTTCTCGTGAACTCAACCCCTGCAATGGTTTTACTATTGATTCTGGAGCTTCACATTCTTTCATATCCAAGGATTTTGCTGCAAATCATCAATGAAAGTTGACACCCTAGTTAACCCAATGATAGTACAATCCCCTGGGTCAGAGTTGACAACAAAAAACTGAGTTTGCACCGACGTGACCATTGTTATCAATGGTAATAAGTTTTTGGCAATTTGATTTGCTTGGACACAAGGTTTAGATGTGATACTTAGGATGGATTGGCTCTCCAAGCACAAGGGTTTGATCAACTGTGAGAGTAGGTCCATCACACTCACAAACACAGCGGGATCGGTAGAGTTGTCTCAATAGAAACTGTACCCTCTCATTTCTCTTCTCAGCAGCCTTGTTACGTAGGGAAATTAAGCCAGGTTCCGGTAGTTTGTGAGTACCCTGACATCTTTCCAGATGAGTTACCCGGTATGCCACTTGACAGAACATGAGTTCGTGATAGAGCTGCTGCCCGGAACAGCCCCGATATCCAAACGGCCCTACCGGATGCCACCTAATGAGCTGGCTGGAACTGAAGGAACAACTTAGAGAGCAGCTGAACAAAGGATTCATTTCGGCCAAGCACATCACCATTGGGGATCTCCCGTGCTGTTCGTGGAGAAGAAGGATCACACTCTCCAGTATGTGCGTCGAACTACCGATCGTTGAAATGAGGTTACCATCAAAAATAAAATACCCGCTGCCCCGTATTGATGATCTTTTTGATCAAATGAGTGGGGCACGTGTATTCTCAAAGATTGACTTGAGACTAGGCTACTTTCAGTTGAAAATCAGACCCGATGATATCCCGAAGACAGCCTTCACACACGTTACGTTTGTATGAGTACACCGTAATGTCCTTTGGACTAACCAATGCCCCGGCAAGCTTCATGAACTTGATGAATAAGATTTTTATGGAGTACTTGGATCAGTTTGTAGTGGTCTTTATTGATGACATCCTCATCTATTCGAAGAGTGAAGAAGAGCATGAAAGGCACCTACGGCTAGTTTTGGATAAACTTCGAGAGCACCAATTATATGCAAAATTTAGCAAGTGTGAGTTCTGGTTGGAGGAGGTTGGATTCCTTGGTCATGTGCTGTCCGAGGGTGGAGTAGCCGTCGACCCAAGCAAGGTCGAAGAGGTGTTGAATTGGAATCAGCCCCAGAATGTTTCGGACATAAGACGCTTTCTTGGATTGGCTGGCTACTACCGCCGGTTCATTGAAAGTTTTTCAAGGATTGCTAGACCAATGACTCAGTTGTTGAAGAAGGAAAAGAGGTTTGAATGGACTAAGGAATGCGAAGAAAGCTTCCAAGAATTAAAGAAAAGACTAACCACAGCACCCGTGTTGGTTTTACCGGATGTTGGCAAGAACTTCGATGTGTATTGTGATGCATCTCGGTTAGGTCTTGGCTGCGTGTTGATGCAAGAAGGGAAGGTAGTAGCCTATGCATCGCGGCAATTAAGGCCACATGAACAGAACTACCCTACGCATGACTTAGAGCTAGCGGCTGTTGTGCATGCTTGAAGATTTGGCGGCATTACTTGATCGGTAATCGCTGTGAGATATACTCCAGATCACAAAGAGCCTGAAGTATATATTCACACAAGCGATCTGAACTTGAGGCAAAGGAGATGGCTTGAGTTGAATCAAGGACTATGACCTAGGCATAAATTACCACCCGGGGAAGGCCAACGTAGTTGCAGACGCGCTGAGTCGGAAAACTCATTGCAATAGTCTCACACTAAGCAATGGACAACCTGAGTTGTACAAGGAATTTCAACGCCTCAACCTGGAATTGGTGGAGTATGGTTGTGTTGCCCAGCCGTGAAAGCAAAGTCGACGTTAGAAAGACCAAATTCTTGCAGCCCAAGCTGAAGACAAGGAAGTCCAAGGAAATTAAGCGCAGCATAGAGAAAGGGGAAACCTCAGATTACAACATGGATGAAAATGGGTGGTTCGGCATGGACAGCGAATATACATCCCCAAAGATGAAAAGGTCAAGAACCTGATTCTGAAAGAGGCCCATGAGACATTGTACTCAATTCATCCGTAGTACCAAGATGTATCAAGATTTAAGGAAGGATTTTGTGGGGGCAAGCATGAAGCGTGATGTAGCTGAATACGTGGCGCTCTGTGATGTGTGTCAGCGAGTGAAGGCTGAGCACCAAAGGCCAGCCGGCCTACTACAGCCATTACAAATCCCGGAATGGAAATGGGACGAAGTTGGAATGGATTTCATCACTGGTTTGCCAAGGTCACAGCGAGGCAATGACTCAATATGGGTTGTAGTGGATCGGTTGACAAAGGTAGCACACTTTATACCTGTGAAAACCACTGACAAAGGAACCCAGCTAGCTGAATTGTATTTCTCTCGGGTTGTTTGCTTGCATGGTGTGCCAAAACGGATAGTTTCGGACAGAGGTGCCCAGTTCATCTCACATTTTTGGAAACGGTTGCAGCAAGCAATGGGAACCAACCTGGCTTTTAGCACCGCATATCACCCGCAGACTGGAGGACAAACCGAGAGGGTGAACCAAATTCTAGAGGACATGTTAAGAGCGTGTGTGCTGTCCCATGGTCCAAGCTGGGAAAATTGCTTGCCGTATGCCGAGTTTTCTTACAACAACAGCTACCAAGCAAGCCTACAAATGTCACCATTCGAGGCTCTCTATGGGAGGAAGTGTAGAACACCTCTAAACTGGTCACAAGTTGGTGAGAGACACGTTTTTGGCCCAGCTTCGATCAATGAAGCAGAAGAGCAAGTTCGGTTGATTAGAGCAAGATTGAAGGAAGCCCAATCAAGACAAAAGAGCTATGCTAACCGAAGGAGGCGTGAACTGAAGTTCAGACCTAATGACTTCGTATATCTAAAAGTGACGCCGCTCCGAGGTACCCACAGGTTTCAAGTCAAGGGAAAGTTAGCACCACGGTACGTTGGACCGTATAGGGTGCTTGCAAGAATAGGAGAAGTGGCCTATAGGTTGGACCTGCCACCCGAGCTATCTGAAGTGCACAATGTCTTCCATGTATCACAGTTAAAGAAGTGCCTCAGAGTGCCCACTGAGGTTGCGCCAATAGAAAGCATCGAACTACAACAAGACCTCTCGTACAAAGAGCACCCAATCCGCATAATAGAAGAAGCTGAGCGGCGGACAAGGAACAAGACAATCAAGATGTGCAAAGTACAGTGGAGTAACCACACAGTGGATGAGGCAACCTGGGAGCGTGAAGACCGTCTTCGAAACGAGTTTCCCTATCTCTTCACCGAGCCGGCCGAATCTCGGGGACGAGATTCATTTTAAGGGGTAGGTTTTGTAACAGCCCACTTTTGATCCTAGGTGCATAAAACCATTTTTCCATCTGCATGCTCTTCATGTCATCTTTCATGCATGAAAAATCTCAGCCAACGGGTTAAATCATGAGATCAGTATAAACCAGCGCCTTAGGGGGCAAATCTGTGCAGGCGCAGACTGTGTCAATGGAACGGACCATCCCCTCCGTGTCTGGACGGTCCGCTTCCCTTGTCCCTCGCCCGCGCCCTCTCTCGGGCTCTCTCTTGAGCCCGCGCCCTCGCGCCCGGACTCTGCTCTCGCGCCCGCGCCCGACTCTCTCTCCTGACCCCGACCTCGCGCCGCGCCCGCGCTCCCTACCTCGCGCCGAGCCCGCGCCCGTGACCCCGACCTCGCGCCGTGCCCGCGCGCCCTCTCCTGCGCCCGTGCTCCCGACCTCGCGCCCGCGCCCTCGCTCCCCTCGCTCCCGAGCCCTCGCTCCCGAGTCCGCGCCCTTTCTCGCGCCCGGACTCTCTTTCTCCCGACCCCGCGCCTGTGCTTTCGCCCGAGCCCGCGCCCGCGCTCTCTCTCTCCCGAGCTCGCACCCGCGCCTGTCTCGCGAGCCTGCGCCCTCACCCGCGCATTCATCCGATTGGTTTCGGCGTCAACACGGAGAGAGTCCTGAAGTGTGAACTCCTAATACGTGATGCTATCTTTTGTGCCCTATCCTCCATCGTCCAAATGAGATCACGCAAGGATCTCTCCCCGCCCGTGCGGCTCGACCAGGTGGCTTCCTCTGCGCGCCCCAGACCACGTGAGAGGGAGTGGCAGAGCCACCTTGGGACCTCGCGAGATGCCCTCGACAGTCTCGGCGGCGCCCTGCCCTGTCCCATCTGTCTGCTGCACGCTTACCCGCGCACACGCCATCGCGAGACCGTGGAGCAGAGCAGCGTCCCTCCCCTCTCCTCTCCTTCCCTGCCTTCCTTTTAACCAAGCCTATGTCCTCCTGCTTCCCCAGCTCGCCCTCTTTCTCACCTGCCAAGGACCCAAGCCCCTTGGTTCGCTGAGAACGTGAAGTGCCGCCCACGGCACCGGCGAGCACACGCCTTCCGTCGGGGAGCTCCGGTGAGTTTTACCTTGTCTCAGCTGTGTCACAACGCGTTCTTGCTCGACCTAACTCCGTTTTTGCCCTCGGCAGGCAGCAGGCACCACTGCAGCCCCATCGTGTTTTGCAACACCGACCGGGTGCCGCCGTGATCTTCCAGCCGCTGAGCTGCGCCCTGGTGAGTTAGCGCTGTCCTGGCTGTATCACCATCTTCCTTTCACTCTTTGAACTCATCACAGCGCTTGACTGCAGCCTCCATCGCGAGCAACCCTTTTGCCGAGCCGATCACCGCCTCAACATTGCTCCCCACCGCCTGCACTCCTCGGTGAGCTTCTGTTTCTGCATGTACTTCCTTTTTACTCCTAGGAGGCCACTTGTTCTCCCCACGTCCTTGGCTTGGCCTATCATGCCATTGTTTTGCCATCCACCCAAGCGTCACCACCGTGGCCATATGTGTGGATGAGGCTCAATCGGAGCATGGCCGCTTGTAGTAGAGCCCTTCGATCTTGCATGCAGGACCCCTAGAGCTTCCTCGTGCCCTGCATGCGCTAGCCATGCACTCGGGCATGAGAGGACAGAGGTAGACAAGCCGTGCATTAGCTTGGCCTTCACCGAGCACCTTAGGTGCGCTTGTGTTTGAGTGAGTAGCAGCCACCCCATCAGCCCCAAGCAAGCCAGGTTGGCCTCACTAGCATTAGAACGGGATAAAACCGCGAGTAGAGCTGCTGCTGCTGGTTTCCTGATTTTGCCGGTTGTCGTTAACGTGCGAAGACGTGTAGTTTGCACGTGCGAAGACATCGTTCTTGGACCAAGGCGTTCGCCGCTACCGAAGCCTTCCCGTAGGTTCCACTTGTACATCCAGTGACCCCTAGGCCCTAGAAAACCCTCCACGCCTCCAAACGCCTAGGATTAAAACTTCACGCCCGGTGGATTTCACGTGTTAGGCCGTTTTAGTGACATGTGAGCGTGCGCGATTAATATCCTAGCGAGTTGGAGTATATCCACTTTTGGGAGTTGTCCTTAGGTTCACAGCAGCACACATGTAGGTTTCGTACCATAAAAATGCCCTAGAACCGAAAACGTCTTAAATAGACCACCCGTTAAGTCGGTAGAATGTTTTCAGCCGTTTCTGCAGTTCGGTCGAGCGAAAACGCTGTTTCTCATTTATTTTCGATTTTAGGACAGAGCAGACTTCGTTTAGCCGTATCTCCCTCATACAAACTCAGATTCAAGCGATTCTTTTTCCTAAATTCATCTAAAATCATGCACTTGCATATTCTGCAAAAAAATTCGTACTTCCTGTTCTGTTAAATATTTTGCCGTTGTTTTCATTGCATTCGTTTGGTATTCTCGTAGAACACGACGTCGTTGACCCGGTTGTGGAAGGATCAGAAGAGTTCCAAGAAGTCCAGGAACAAGGCAAGCACCCCCTTGATCAATTGCTCCTATATTTCAAACTTACAAACTATATTGATTGCAAACTATTATGCATGCGATGTTTTACTTGAAAATGTGTGGGATTCTTGGGTAGTTAACCTCTTGTTGCATATGCCCTGTCCTTGTTACTTGAGTATCATGAATTCCTTGTCACTTATGTTGCCACTGAAAACTTGGGTTCATGTGGTTGGAAGATGTCAATAGGTATGCTTAGTTTGCTTTTTAATCAAGGCTACTTGTTACTTGATTTTGGGATGTTGGGAAAAAGAAGCATTTGCAAAATTATGGAAATGAACAGTGGGTATTCTTCCCCTGTGCTCTTGGTGGAAAACAAAAACTGAAAACATACTTTTGGACTTGGGCGAGTGGATGTAGTGTTCGGTGCCTTGTTTTGTGTACCGACTAGTGGTTGTCTCGCCCGGGTCACTAAGGACCGATTCTATGGTGTAGCTAGAACCAAGAAGCACAGTGCAAACCACATGTGGCTCTGGATGGGGAGTTCCTAGCTTAGTATATTGTTGATACCTAGCAATAGACCCGCCGGTGTAGTAGTAGGTCATTTTTGTTGACATTGGGATAGTGCGGGTTATGGTTTTTGTCCATAGCTCGAAGGTACCTTGATTATTGTTCAAGGGTGACCAGCACATTGTATGAGCCTTGGGATTTTGGGAGGCCTCCCAACTCCCTAGGATGGAACATAAGCGCGGGGATATTGCTAGGTCAACGGTGGAAAGGCTTTGTCATTGATGGTGTGAGCCTCCTGTGTGTAGCTCATGTTGTCCTTGTCATGTGGGTACAGTTGTACACACTCTCGAGAGTTAAAACTATTCGAATAGCCGTGTCCTCGTTATGGACAACTTGGAAATTCTCCACCGTAGTAGTTTTAAATTTTGGGAACTGTTTTGGGAAAGATCTTGGTGCGAACGGGGAGTTCGCTGGGATGGTTGTGGCAGCGTGTTGCCATTGTGGCTGGCATGGGCAGGGAGCCCATATGGTTGGAAACACTTGGGGTTGATGCTTATATACTTGTTGCTGTGCTAGCTTGTTTTACAAAAATTTCGTTGCAAAACCGCAATGTTTTCGCTATGTATATTATGATTTATGCAAACTGCAGGACCTGAACCATTCCTTGTTATCTTCGCATATTATGGAATACCATTGCAAACACTATAAGTCTTGCGAGTACGTATTGTACTCACACACGCTTGTGTGACTTCTTTTTTTTAGAGATGTTGAGGAGGACCCGACAATCGGGTACTTCTATGCAGCGGTTTTGGAGACGACGACGACGGTGCTTACTAGGGCTTACCGGTTGGTTGCCTGTGGGCGGGCAGAGGCATACTTGCTGGTTTTTGGTGCCTCTATTATCTTGTTTCCGCTGTTGAACTCTTTGTTAATTTGCTGTTCTATTTGGCCGGTCGGCCTCTATGTAACCGCTAAAGTCTAGACTCTTGTACGACTTATGTTTGGTCCGCTGTGAGCTGAACCTGTGATGTATGGATTATGATGCCAATGTTGAATGTGTGTGCTAGCAATTGATCGTGGGACTAGCACGGTACACACATAGGGTTCGGGGTCAAACCCGGTCCGACACCAACCCCTTGGACTGCTGCAAAAAACACCATCTAATTTCAAAGTAGCCCGATCTAATTCAAAAATTTCCCCTAATTGGGAACGCCTCGCATATTTTTTTTAAGTAGCAGGATTAGAATAACTTACTCCATTAAGTTCGCCACCATAGAACTCCACCGTTACGCCTACTTGTTCAACACTATATTTGGATTCTGCTCTTCTAAAAGGAACGTCCACTCTCACAATTCCCTCTTCATCTACCAAAACAACCGGAAATGTTTCAAAAAAAAGTAGGCATATGACGTACAAAAAGTTCACGCCCTTCTTTGTCTCTAAAGATAGGATGTCCTAACCATCCAACAGCTATTCCATCCCCATTGTCCATTGTGCCTACTCTGAATAATCCCCCATTTGCCGGATTATTACCAATATAATCATAAAAGGCTATTTTTTTGGGAATTTTAGACCAAGCTTCTGATAAATTGAGATTTTTGACTAACCCATCACTAACTCTTCGATATATTTCTTTCTAAAAGTATCCCTGATCCCACTGATAATGAGTAGGCCCAAACAATTCGATTGGGGTAGTTGCTGACCCATACCACATAGTTCCGGCAACTACAAAAGCTGTAAAAAAAAGCAGCGATACTAGTGGAAAGTACAGTTTCAATATTGCCCATACATAATCCTTTGTATAGACGTTGAGGTGGATGGACACTAAGATGGAATAGGCCCGCTAATGTGCCCAATGTACCCGCAGCAATATGATGAGAAGCTATTCCCCCCGGAACAAAATGATCAAAACTGTGGGTGCCATGGGCCCTGGGTACCTCATGACAAGCATATGGGCCACTCGGATAGAGGATGGGCCTAGCCTTGTAATTAGAGATATAGCTAGATTCGGCAGACTTCGCCTTGTATAGGAAGGAATATACAGTCCTAGTCGGATGCGTTATATCTCTAAGGGGAGATCTCCTAGTCGTAATCTGATGGGGACTCCTACCTTGTAACCCTGTCCCCCAGTATATAAGGGGAGGTAGGGCGCCCCATGAGGGCAGGTTGAGTTGGTTCACCAGAATCACCACCGCAAATCCTCAAAGGAATAACACCACAACTGGACGTAGGGTATTACCTCACATCGAGGGCCTGAACCAGTATAAAATCTCCCTGTGTTCCTTTGCAATCCACCGAGTTTCCATCCGCCGACTAGCCCCATATGTTTATTGCCGGTGTAAAACATCGACAGTTGGCACGCCAGGTAGGGGCTTCGGCGCAATCTACATCTACAAGCTCGATGGATCCAGCATCCGAAGTCGACGGCGGCAAACTCTCCCCCGGAGATGCAATCTCATTCGGAAGCCTCGACTCCGTCGCCGACATGTTCGGCAATCTCACCTTGGCCGACACGGACCCAATCCAACTGGCCGAGGAACCAGCCGACTCCGCGCCAGTCGGCCTACACAACGCTGCAGCAATCTGTCACGACATGCTGCGGCGATCTCCAATACGCCCGATTCTAGGGACAACTCTTTCTTTCGGTGTTCGACTCGGACTCGGTTTTGAGCCGGCCGAGATCGGGCCAAAAAAGGAAGAGATCGTCAATTTCCCGTTCGGACTCGGCGACGCCGCGGATATCTATAATCTACATCCGACGCGGCAAACCCGATCCTCTGGAGTTCGACTCGGATACGGCCCCGAGCCGCTCGAGATCGGATCTAGGGAGGTCGGAGTTGTAATAACCCCCATCGACTATTCCGACTACGACTCTCAGTCGGACTACGACTCCAAGTCGGACAGCAGTTCGGAAAGCTTCTCCCCGCCACGAGAAATCTTCATGGCATCCAAAGGCTCTACTCCTACTCAGGAATCACGCCGACTACACGAGCAACAAGAGGAGGAAGCCTGCCGACTGTGAGAACAACAGGAGGAAGAAGCAAGATGCCTGCATGCCCACGACGACGGCCTACGCAGGGCTGGGCGAACCGCTCAGCAACAAACCCTCCAAACAAAAGTCGGTGACCACGACGTCTTCGTCACACCACAACAGAACATCGTGGCCGCCGCAACCCTACTGGACTCGGTCCAACTTGGGCCTGATCACCAGGCCACCCCGACGATCGCAAGGATAAAAGCCATGCTTACCGCTGCTGCATGTCAGTAGCACCAACAGTCGGGTGATACCCTCATACCGACCAACCGGTCGACATTCCCAACGGTAGTCTCATCTACCTCAAAGCGACGCCGAGCGGCTGGCTCCAATCAGCTGCATACGGAGGCACATCAGGCATCACTCGGCAGCACCAACGATAACCGGCGACGTCAAAGCAACCGTCGGGATGATTAGGACCTTCGAGGCCGACAACGACATGATCTTCGGCAGGACATCATCGCTCGGCGCCGTGAACGAGAAGAAGATGAGCAACGCCAACTGGAAGACAAGAACAAGCGCTTCGGCCTCCACCACGAGCGGTTCCGCCGCCGTATTCGGAGTCGGAGCCCTCATAAAGACGAAGGCATACCGGCCTTCACCCAGGAGCTACAACAAGTCGACTGGCCGTCAAGTTTCAAGCCTACAGGCATCAACAAATACGACGGCAAGACCAATCCCGAGTCCTGGCTCACGGTCTATACTACGGCAATCCGAGCAGCTGGAGGAGATCACAAAGTCATGGCTAACTACCTCCCGGTCGCTTTAGCCAACTCAGCGAGGACATGGCTAACAGGACTTCCCAAGCAATCAATCAGCTCTTGGGGAGAACTCCGAGAACGCTTCATCGCCAACTTCCAGGGGACATACGAGAGGCCACCTTCCGAGTACGACTTATATCAGTTGCATCAAAGGAAGAACGAGTCTCTTCGTGACTTCATTAAGAGGTTTTCTGAGAAGAAGAACTCAATCCCTAACGTCAAGGATGAGGTCGTCATCGCCGCCTTTCGAAAAGGAGTCAAAGACACCTCGTTCATCGACAAATTCACACGGAAGCCTCCCAACTCTGTCAAGGCTTTATTCAACATGGCGAACAAATACGCCGACTCAGCCCACGCTGTTGCTGAGGCCCTTGAAGATAAAAAGGCATCCTGACAGAAGAAGCGGGAGGGCACCAACGACGCGGTCCCGACTAAAGCCGGGAATCGCAAACGCAAGTCAGACGGCTTCATTGTGGCAGTCGGCCACAATCGTCTTCGACTTTCAACAACTGAAGATTATCAGAACAACAAGTGACATGCTCGGGGGCTCACAAGCTCAAACGCAAGGATGGCATCCCCACTCCGAAATACCGAACAGCTAAGTCGCTTCCTGATAAATATTTCTTCAATCGGCCTTGCCAATGCCGCTTACACCTAATAGGTGCACAAGCTGCACTCTTCTCTGTTTTTGCTCTTTAATGATTGCAAAAGTACTCAAGTAGCATAAATCCTAATCCGTGACACTTTGCTCCATGAAAGACGAACTCAAGTCACCCAAAACGCGTGTCTGGGAAAGAGCTATGAGCCAACTCCCGACGCTAGGGGGCTATGACTAGTCGGGCAGAGTGCTTAAACGTAAGGGATCAACTACTCGGGGAAATTAATATCAACAAGAGGAAGAACATGAATTTACATATATTGTAAAATACATTTTATTCGGGTGATTATTTCCATCATCAGATGCTACTCATCCGATATCTTTATATTGCAGGCCCAGCTCCGGATACGCGTGACAGGAACTCAGGGCTACGAGCCTATCTCCTACGCTCGGGGGCTGGACAAGTCTGCCAAAATACACTCGGGATGCTCCATGAGGGCTACTTACCGAGTACTTGCGCCAGTCGGGATGTCATCTTCCCCGGCTACGCTCCATGTGAGCTGACAACCGACTTCCGGCACTAGTCAGGGGTCGTATATCACTCGGTTGGGTGAGGTACGCCCCATGAGGGTCGCTAGCCGAATCCTATGTTAATGCAAGGTTCGGGTACCTCGCTTGGCTATAACTCTGTTGGGTAGGGTATGCCCCATGAGGGTCGCTAGCCGAATCCTATGCTAATGCAAGGTTCGGGTACCCTGCTCGGCTCTTCTGAAGTCAGAGAAGACTTACATCGTCAAAGCGCATCTGGAGTTCTCATGCACTGCGTCACACCTGAGGAGGGCAAGCAGATCCTGCAACATACCTGCTCGGGCACCTATGGCAACCAGGCTGCATCCAGAACATAAGTCGGAAAGGCTTGCGAATAAGGATTTCTCTGGCTGATTGCGGTTATCGACACCAAAAAACTCATCCTGACAGGCGATGGATGATACTTCTATAGAGCTATGCCGGATAGGACGGCTCAGGCCGGCTTATTTGGTAGCAGCCACCAAGATATGAGTTCCTACAGTAGCATGCTCCATGTGGGCCGCCCGCAGGCTGAGTTGAAATTATAGCGCTGGTGCTACCAACAGGAGCCGATGAGGTAAACAGATATGCTTCATGAGAGCCTTATTGCTAAACATATATGTTTGGGTATCTGTTTTATCCACCAGGTCTCGAGGATATATCCTTACAAGGATCACAAGCTGGTCTTCATTAAAATTGGGGATGCAGGTATCTTTCTCGGGTACACCTGACCACGCCGTGGATTTATTTTCATAAAGTGGTACTCGGCCTACATGCGTGGCCATCAGTTGCCATGAGCAACATTATTCCCGCTGACATGACGCGGATGAGTCTAACTTTTGAGTAGTACACTACTCGGGAGAGACTATAAAATTCTCATTCCCGCTGACATGACGCGGATGAGTCTAACCTTCGAGTAGTGCACTACTCGGGAAAGACTATAAAATTCTCATTCCCGCTGACATGATGCGGAGGAGTCTAACTTTCGAGTAGTATACTACTCGGGAAAGACTATAAACATTCTTCCAGCTGACGAGCTGAAGAGTCTAACTTCCGAATGGGACGCCACTCGGGAAAGACTATAAACACCTTTTCCAGCTGACATGAATCTGACGAGTCTAATTTTCGAGTAGTATACTACTTGGGAAAGACTATAAATAATCATCCCGGCTGACATGATGCCGATGAGTCTAATTTTCGAGTAGTATACTACTCGGGAAAGACTATAAACACCCCCTTTCCAGCTGACATGACACTGAAGAGTCCCATATGCGAGTAGCATCCTACTCGGCAAGACTATAAACATACATTCCGACTGACATGAAGTCGAAGAGTCCTACATACGAGTAGTTCCCTACTCGGCAAGACTATAAATCATATTCCGGTTGATATGATACCGAAGAGTCTCATATACCAGTAGTAATCTACTCGGGAAAGACTTCAAGGTTAAAGATCTTTGACTTTATGTTTAATTGTTTTCACAATTAAGCACAAAGTCGGGGGCTACACCTAATAGGTGCGCCTATTCGGCGCACACTATTCCAACATCTACATGGAGCCCTTCATAGCCTCACTGCCAGCTGACATGAAGCAGGACTCGGGAGAAGCAGCACTCAGACAAAGAGTACTCGGGAGCAATGCACTCGGGAAGACTTCACCGTGGAGGATTGAGCACTCGGCATCAGCTGTGACTCAACTATGAAGGTCTCGGGGGCTACTGTGGGTGCCATGGGCCCCGGGTACCTCATGACAAGCATATGGGCCACTCGGATAGAGGATGGGCCTAGCCTTGTAATTAGAGATATAGCTAGATTCGGCAGACTTCGCCTTGTATAGGAAGGAATATACAGTCCTAGTCGGATGCGTTATATCTCTAAGGGGAGATCTCCTAGTCGTAATCCGATGGGGACTCCTACCTTGTAACCCTGTCCCCCAGTATATAAGGGGAGGCAGGGCGCCCCATGAGGGCATGTTGAGTTGGTTCACCAGAATCACCACCGCAAATCCTCAAAGGAATAACACCACAACTGGACGTAGGGTATTACCTCACATCGAGGGCCTGAACCAGTATAAAATCTCCCTGTGTTCCTTTGCAATCCACCGAGTTTCCATCCGCCGACTAGCCCCATATGTTTATTGCCGGTGTAAAACATCGACAAAAACCTTCTGCACCCCATGCCGGATTTACAGCTCGTGCTTTTCCAGTTAGTCCATAAGGATCGGACACCCATATCCCAGGACCATACAAACCCTTTACATGAAATGCGCCAAAGCCAAAGCAAGCCACCCCTGCAAGAAATAAATGAATTCCAAAGATCTTGGGCAAATCCAAAGAGGGTTTTCCCGTCCGCTCAATGTGGAGGCCATGGGCCTCGGGTACCTCATGACAAGCATATGGGCCACTCGGACAGAGGATGGGCCTAGCTTTGTAATTAGAGATATGATAGAACTTGGCATACTTAGCCTTGTACGACAGGGAAAATAATGTCCTAGTCAGGCACGTTATATCTCTAGAAGGAGATCCCTTGGTCGTAGTCCGACTGGGACTCCTACCTTGTAACCCTGTCCCCCAGTATATAAGGGGAGGCAGGGCGCCCTCTGAGGGGAGAATGATCAAGTTCATCAGTACCACCACCATACATCCTCAAACGAAATACACCACAACTGGACATAGGATATTATCTCACATCGAGGGCTTGAACCAGTATAAACTCTTTGTGTTCCTTTGCAGTCCACCGAGTTTCGATCCGACGAGTAGCCCTATATTCATATTGCCAGTGTAAAACATCAACAGTTGGCACACCAGCTAAGGGCTTCGGTGAGATCAACCTCAACAAACTCGATGGATTCGACAACCGGAGTCGACGGCATCAACTTCTCCCCTGGAGACACGATCACGTTCAGAAGCCTCGACTTCGTCGCCGACAAGTTCGGCAAACTCACCCTGGATGACTTGGACTCGATCCGATCTGCTGGGGAACCGGCCGACTCCGCGCCAGTCGGCCCACACGATGCTGCAGTGACTGTCATCGACTTGCTGCGGTATTCTTCTACATGTCCGGGTCTCAGGACAACTCTTCCCTTCGGCGTTCGACTCGGACTCGGCCTCGAGCTATCCAAGATCAGGCAAGGAAAGGAGGAGATCGTCAATCTCCCATGCAGACTCGGCAACGTCGTGGATATCTACAATCTGCATCCCACGCGGCAAACCCGATCCCCTACGGTTCAATTTGGACGTGGCCCAGAGCCGCTCGAGATTGGATCTAGGGAGATCAGAGTTGTGATTACACCAATCAACTACTTCGATTCCGACTCCAAGTCGGACAACAGTTTGAATAGCAGTTTGGATTGCAGTTTGGCAAGCTTCTTCCTACCCCGCGAAGTCTTCATGGCGTCCAAGGGCTCTACCGCCTCTCAAGAGGCGCGCTGACTACGCGAGCAACAAGAGGAGGAGGCTCGCTGACTACGACAACAACAGGAGGCTGAGCGCGATGCTCGCAACGACGAGCTACACAGGGCTGGGCAAACCGCTAAGCAACAAATCCTCCAAACCAGAGTCGGTGACCACGACATCTTCGTCACGCCTCAACAGAATGTCGTGGCCGCTGCGACTCTGCTAGATACACTCCAGCTTGGGCCTGAACACCAGGCCACCCCAACTATCGCAAGAATCAAAGCCATGATTACCCAGTTACATGTTTCATAGCAAGCCCGAAGACTACTTTTATGACTACCCAGTTACGGAGTAGTGTTTAGTAGTCCCAAAATAAGCTACTACGTATGTTGGGAACCATGATGATCTCAAGTCTAAGGACTCTACATAAACACTACTTGAGACTAACTGATGACACATGAAATCTCTGCAGTATCTCATGGCAGGTCTATCCAACATATGTTCACTAACATATGTCCATATTATTGATTTGGTATCTCCATACCATGATCCATGAGACATGATCATCAATCAATACATATGCTGATGTTAAAATCATATTTGTTCCTCATATGATATATGATCAAGGATCATTTAGAAATAGCAACATTTGACATTAAGAGTCCCATGAATAAGTCACGTACTCATTGATCAATAATGATAATGTCTATTTCAAGGAACAAATCAATACATTATAAACATAGCATGTGATATATATAACATCTCCATGTTGCCTATAGGGCATATCACTAACATCGACATCTGGCGCCGACAAGGACAAAGACAAGCCAGATCCAAGCCCAGCCGGTGACTATCAAGATCCACAGGCTGAGCTTAACCATAACTTCAGAAGGCCGTCTGCATACGAGTCACAGAGGAAGCAGAAGCTAACACACGCGACGTCAACTCGGTCGCTATAGCAGCACCCCCCAATATCTGTGTTGGTCAGAAATGCCCATTGTATTCGACCGCGCAGATCACCCAGAACGGGTTTAACACCCAGGATGTTATCCACTCGTCCTGGACCCGGTCGTCAAAAACATCAAGCTGAAGAAGGTTCTCATAGATGGAGGCAGCGCTCTCAACATCCTGTTCGCCAAGACCTTAGATGAGATAAAGATCTCTCGTTCAGAGCTGCGGCTGAGCACTGCGCCCTTCCACGGGATAATCCTCGGCTTGTCTTCAACACCTCTCGGATAGATAACTTTGCCGGTCACCTTCGGCACACGGGATAACCTCCGCACAGAAAACATCTGCTTCGAGGTTGCCGATTTCGAGACCGCGTACCACGCCATATTCGGACGACTAGCGCTAGCCAAATTCATGGCGGTGCCACACTATACCTACATGCTGCTCAAGATGCCTGGGCTACGTGGAGTCCTTTCCCCTCACAGCGATGTCAAGCAAGCCTTCACCTGCGACAAGGAGAGCTGCGAGTTGGCTCAATCTCAAGAAGCGGCAGTTAGACGCAACAGCATTCGGCAAGCCGCTACAACTGAGGTCGAGGACGATCAAGTTCCAGCAAAAAAGCAGCAAAGTCAGGAATTTCAGCGGACTCTGACACAAAGAAGATCCCCCTGGACACTTCCAACCCCTCCAAGACTGCTCTAGTCGGGACCGGACTCAACCCCAAATAGGAATACGCGCTCGTCACCTTCCTCTAGGCGAATAGGGACATTTTTGCTTGGAAACCTTCTGGCATGCCTGGGGTACCAAGGGAGGTGATCGAGCATTCCCTCAATGTCAAGACAAATGCCAAGCCAGTCAAGCAACGGCTATGGCGCTTCGCACAAGACCGTAAAGATGCTATTCGGGAGGAGATAACTAAGCTCCTCACAACCGGGTTTATCAAAGAGGTCTACCACCCGGATTGGCTGGCAAACCCAGTCCTGGTTTGGAAGAAGAATGGTAAATGGCGCATGTGCATCGACTACACCGACTTAAACAAAGCGTGCCCCAAAGATCCATTTGGTCTACCCAGAATAGATTAGGTGGTGGATTCAACTGCGGGGTGCGAACTTCTCAGCTTTCTCGACTGTTACTCGGGATACCACCAAATCAGATTGAAGGAGGAGGACTGCCTGAAGACTTCTTTTATCACGCCGTTTGGAGCATACTGCTACATCACCATGCCGTTCGGATTGAAAAACACTGGAGCAACGTATCAACAAGCAATTCAGTGGTGTTTACACACTCAGATCAGGTGCAACGTGGAGGCGTATGTCGACGATATGGTGATTAAGACAAAGTCCAAATAAGATCTCATCGCTGACCTGGAAGAAACCTTCCAAAATCTTCGAAGATTCAAGATGAAGTTGAACCCGGAAAAGTGCTCCTTCGGTGTCACATCGCGGTATTGAGGCCAATCTAGAGAAAATCAACGCAATCATGAACATGGCACCCCCGACTAGCCAGACGGACGTCCAGAAGCTAACAGGCTGCATGGCGGCACTCAGCCGATTTATCTCCTGACTAGGCGAACGAGGCATGCCCTTCTTCAAATTACTGAAGAAAGCAGATAATTTTCAATGGAGTTCCAAAGCCCAATAAGCCTTCGAAGACTTCAGGTAATTTCTCACATCACCACTAGTGTTGGCATCACCTATGCCCCAAGAGCCATTAAAGCTATATCTAGCGGCAACCACTCAGGTAGTCAGCACGCTGTTGGTGGTCGAGCGATCCGAGTTGGGTCATATACTAAAAGTTCAACGGCCAGTCTACTTCGTCAGTGAGGTCCTAGCCAACTCAAAGATGAGATATCCTCAAGTCGAGAAGCTGCTATACGGCCTACTCATCACTATCCGGAAGCTGGTGCACTATTTCGAGTTGCATCAAGTCACGATGGTCACATCGTATCCACTCGGGGACGTCCTACACAACTGCGAGGCCATAGGCCAAATCGCTAAATGGGCGCTCGAGTTGATGGCGTTCGACATCACCTTTCAGCCACGGACAACAATCAATTTTCAAGCTCTAGCCGACTTTGTGGCCAAGTGGACAGAAGTCCAGACGACTACAACAATAGGCAAGCTAGAGTACTAGACAATGTACTACGATGGTTCTCTACGGATCGGCAGTGCCAGGGCCGGTGTCGTATTGTCATCACCCACCGGTGAAAAACTCAAGTACGTTCTCCAAATTCACTTTCCAGCTTCCCACAATGTCACCGAGTACGAGGCACTCATTCATGGGCTCCGCATTGCTGTATCACTCGGCATCCGCCAACTGGTTGTACGTGGGGACTCTCAACTCGTGGTGAACCAAGTAATGAAAGATTGGACATGTCTCGACGATACCATGGCGGCATATTGTCAGGAGGTCCGAAAGCTGAAAAACAAGTTCGACGGGCTGGAGATAACTCACGTCTTACGACAATACAATGACACTGCAGACAAATTGGCTAACATGGGATCCAAGAGAGAAGTGGTCCCGACTGGGATTTTCATCGAACAACTGATGGAGCCATCAGTCAAGAAGAAACCAGTGCCAAAACAGTCGGGGGCTGAACCTACCCTGGCAACAGATGACGTATTGATCATATCCCAAGATTGGCGAACTCCAGTTCTTAAATTCCTCTTGCATGATGAATTCCTAGAAGATCGCATTGAAGCCAAACAAATCAAACGTCGAAGCAAATGTTTCCTACTAGTCGGAGAAGACCTGTACTGAAGAAGTGCATCCGGAGTCCTCATGCGCTGCGTCACACCCGACGAGGGCAAGCAGATTCTACAACCAATCCACTCGGGCATATGTGGCAACCATGCCGCATCCAGGATGTTAGTCGGAAAGGCTTACAGGCAGGGATTTTTCTGGCCAACAACAGTAACAAATGCTAAAGACATAGTTCGCACATGCGAAGGTTGTCAGTTCTATGCAATACAAACAAATCTCCCAGCCCAAGAACTTCAAACAATCCCAATCTCTTGGCCCTTTGCAGTATGGGGGCTTGACATGGTTGAGCCTTTCAAGAAAGCGCCAGGAGGGTTCGCACACTTGTTCGTCGCAGTGGATAAATTCACAAAGTGGATTGAGGCAAAACCTATTGCTACCATAATAGCAGCACGACCAAAGGACTTCACAATGAGTATACTATACCGATTCGGGGTTCCTAACCACATCATAACGGACAACGGTACTCAGTTCACCGATGGCGTTTTTCAAGATTTCTGTGACGACTTCGGCATCAAGATCTGTTATGCTTCTGTGGCACACCCACGGAGTAATGGGCAGGTCAAGCGTGCTAATGGCATGGTCTTACAAGGTATCAAGGCCAGGATATTCGACCGACTACAACCATATGCTGGGCGGTGGGTACAAGAACTCCCATCTGTTCTCTGGTCTCTAAGAACCATGGTTAGTCGGGCAACAGGGCAATCCCCTTTATTCCTAGTCTATGGTGCCGAGGCCGTGTTACCAACCGAGTTAGAGTTTGGCTCTCTGTGAGTTCGGGCCTACTCGGAAGACATATCCAGTGACAACCGACTGGTTCAACTCGATCAGTTGGAGGAAGCTAGGGACATCTCAATCATCCAGTCGGCAAGGTATCTTCAAGGCCTGTGTCGCTATCACAGTCGATATGTCCGTGGCCGTGCCTTTTTGGTCGGGGACCTTGTCTTGAGAAAAATACAAACCACCAAAGACAGGCATAAACTATCCCCGCTATGGGAAGGGCCATTCATCATAGCTGAGGTTACATGGCCAGGCACCTACTGACTAAAGACCGAAGACGGTGCCCTAGTCAGCAACTCATGGAATATAGAACAGCTACGTCCTTTCTATACCTGAGTATTGTACTTTCTCACATACACATGTATAAAATTTTTTCTCTGACTCACTATGTCGCTTGTTCCAACCAAGTAGTGAGTCGGGGGCTGCATGTACTATATATGCTTTGTCAACAACAAACGAGCTTGTTTTACCTAAGTTATGAAGTTTTACAACAACTATGTTATATTTTCCCGAGTATAGCTTTTGAGGTGAACTATTTTATTATGTTTCTAGAAATTTACTTGGCGCAGACTATATAGTCGGGTCAAGCTAATGATAACTAAGGAAAACCAAGAACTCGGCGGTATTGTACATATATTTACACATGTCTTTACAAAAGCTTTATATACACCAACTGCATGATGGATTGTTCTTACATCCCCAGGTCCTTTGTGATCACCTCTGCAGTCGGCCTCGCCTCGGTGATCAACTCTAGCGCTTCCTCAGGTGTTGTCTCTTCGGCAAACCCCTCACCGATGGCCTCAAGGTCTACCCTAGGGTAGATCGACTTGGTCATGGCAAGGGTCTGGGCCACGCCAATAGCCATTCGCTCGTCCGAGTACTTCTACAAGATACTCGGGGCTTGGCTAAGGCGTGCCTGCACCTAGGAGACCGTGTTGGAGCTAGTCTCGACGTAGTGAGGATCCATAATATCAAGGAGCCCTTTCATAGATTCGGCAAGTATCTCCCGTGACACCTTGACAACTTTAATCTCTGTTACAAAGGCTTGGAATTGGATTTGGGCATTAGCTCTCGAAGCTGCCCAAGTTCATTGACAAGTATACTTGTTAGCTAAAAGTGCAGTCGGAGTAACAAGAGGATTGGTTACGGTTATTGTCAAAAGGAAGGCGTACTATCATAGTCGGCCTCTACTTTGGCTTTGGCCTTCTCCAGTTCGGTTTTAGCCTTCTCAACTTTCTTCAGCTCAAGTTCTTGTTGTTTTTTCTCCTCTGTCTAGGTCTTCAACTCGGCTTCGAGGGCTGTACATCAGAATAGTTGAGAACTCGAGATTACAGTCAGGACACAACTAGGCAGCCAGGGAAGAACAAAGCTGGAGAAATATAGTCAGGATTTACTCGGGAAGACAAATACAGGAAACTTACTTCTGATATTATCAGCTAGAGCCCAATTTTCATCCCTGAGCTGGTCAACTGCTCCCTTCAGCCACGTCTCCCTCTCCTGCCTAGACCGTTCCAGGTCGGCTTTTGCGGCTTGGAACTGGCCCAATCGTTGGAGATGGGCAACGAGCTGGGTCAGGACCTTGTTCATTTTTGCTGAGCGGTCGACTATCTTCTGCTTGGATCAAAAACAGAACAAAACAGAGTCAGGAGGCAGATAACCAATACAAGGAGGACTGTCAAGAACTCAATATGGCGAGAGTCATACCTGGACTCCCCGAGACGCGGCGATTGTGGCACGAAGAACTTCGCATTCTGTGGAGGCCATGGGCCCCAGGTACCTCATTACTAGTACATGGGCCACTCAGATAGAGGATGGGCCGAACCATGTAATTAGAGATCAGATAGCACCCGGCAGGCTGTACCTTGTATAATAAGGAAACATAGTCTTAGTCGGATAGGACTCTATCTCTAAGAAGGAAATCCCTTGGTCGTATCCGACTGGGATCCTTATCATGTACACCTATCCCCTAGTATATAAAGGGAGGCAGGGCACCCCTCATGGCAAGGACAACAAGAACAACTAGATCATCCATCACCATACACCTCAGAGGAATAACACCTCAACTGGACGTAGGGTATTACCTCACCTTGAGGGCCTGAACCAGTATAATTCTCTTGTGTTCCTCTGCAGTCCACCGAATTCACCCTCGCCGAGTAGCCCCATAGTTTTATTGCCGGTGCAAAGCATCGACAGTTGGCGCGCCAGGTAGGGGCCCGGTGAATTCCCCATCAGAAGATTCGATGGATTCAATCAACAAGTTCTCCCCCGAAGATGCAATTACCTTCGGGAGCTTAGACTTCATTGCCGATCAATTCGGCAATCTCACCTTGGCTGAGGCAGATCCAATCTTGCCAGCCGGAGAACTAGCCGACGTTGCGCCAGTCGGCTCACAGGACGTCGCGATCTCCTTCCCCGACCTACTGCGGCAATCCTTTACATCGCCGAGCATCGGGACAACCCTCTCCTTCGGCATCCGACTTGCGCTAGGCCTTGAGCCAGCCCGAGTTGGGCCGAGAAGGGGAGAGGTCGTCAATTTCCCGCACAACTCCGGCGACGCTGCGCATCTTTATTCTGTGCAGCCGACCCGATCTCCAGCAATTCAGTTTGGACACGGCCAAGCACCATTTCAGATTGGATCTAGAGAGGTCGGAGTCGTTCTCACTCCGATAAACTATTTGGAGTCCGACACTAAGTCGGACAGCGGTTCGAGCGCTAGCTCGGACTTTAATTCGGCAAGCTTCCCCCTTTCCCGCGAGATCTTCATGGCTTCAACACCACCTTCCGAGGTACGCCGACTACAAGAGGAGCGACAAGAGGAGGCGCGCCAATTACAACAAGAGGAGGCCAACCGCGAAGCCTGCAATAACGAGCTGCGCCAGGCTGGGCGAGTCGCTCAGCAACAGATCCTCCAAACCAAAATTGGTGACCACGACGTCTTCATCACACCACAATAGAACGTTGTGGCCGCAGCAACTCTGCTGGACACCCTCCAGCTCGGGCCGGATCACCAGGCCACTCCGACTATCGCCAAGATCAAGGTGATGATCACAGCTGCTACCTGTCAGCAGTAGCAGTAGTCGGCCGACACGATTGTACCGACCAACCGGTCGGGTTCTTCGGCGGCAGATTCATCTGTGTCGACGCGACGCTGGGCGGCCGGCTCCAGTCGGCAACGCGAAGAGTCCCGGCAAACAACGCTCGGCAATACCAATAATGACAACTGGCGGCGTCGCCAGTACGATCGTCGACCCAATCAAGACCTCCGAGTACGACTGCACCGAGACCTTCGTCACACCATAAATGCTCGACGCGAAGAACGCGAAGAAGATGAATGCCGCCGACTGGAAGACGAAAACGAGCGCTTCGGTATCCACCACGAGCGACTACATCGCCAAGATCGGAGTCGGAGCCCTCACGAAGACGAAGGCATCCCAGCCTTCACTCGGGAGCTACAGGACATCTTGTGGCCGACTGGCTTTAAGCCCACTAGGATCGAAAAGTACGACGGCAAGACAAACCCCGAGTCCTAGCTCACCGTTTACAGCCTAGCAGTTCGGGCTACTGGGGGCGATAGCAGAGTCATGGCTAACTACCTCTAAGTCGCGCTAGCCGACTCGGCGAGGACATGGCTGACAGGCCTCCCGAGGCGGTCGATCGGTTCCTGGGGACAACTCAGGGAGCGGTTCATCGCTAACTTCCAGGGGACCTACGACAGACCCGCTTCGGAGCATGATCTTTATCAACTGCACCAGAAGAAAAATGAGTCTTTGCGCGAATTCATCAAAAGGTTTTCCGAGAAGCGCAACCAAATTCCAACCGTCAAAGACGAAGCCGTCATCGCCACCTTTCGCAATGGGGTAAAAGACGCTCCGCTTATTGCAAAATTTACTCGGAAGCCACCATCCACGGTTCGGGCGCTCTTCGACATGGCCAACAAATACGCCAACTCGGCCGAAGCGGTCGCGGAGGCCCTCGATGAGAAGAAGGAGCCTCGACAGAAAGAACAGAAGGCGAAAGCCGACAACGAGCCGTCTCAAAACAAGTCTGGCAGCCGTAAGCGGAAGTTGGACAACGAGGTGGCCAACATGGAGCGCAGTCGGTCGTGGCCCCAGCGGAACAACGACTACCAGAAAGTCATGAGCAGGCCATGCCCCTTTCACCCCAAGGGAAAGCACGTGGCCAAAAACTGCTATATGCTCAAGAAGTTTGCCTCCGAGCAGACTTCATCGTCTGGCGCCGACAAGGACAAAGACAAGCCAGACTCGGGTCCTGCTGATGATTTCCAAGATCCTCAAGCCGAGCTCAACCATATCTTCGGGGGGCCACTC
Source organism: Oryza meyeriana var. granulata (assembly GCA_003991445.1). Classification (NCBI taxonomy): domain Eukaryota; kingdom Viridiplantae; phylum Streptophyta; class Magnoliopsida; order Poales; family Poaceae; genus Oryza; species Oryza meyeriana. Next base: position 58,256 of record RYFJ01002691.1, read on the forward strand.
GCGTACGAGTCCAAGCGCAAACAGAAGCTTTCAGTGCGTGACATCAACACGGTCTCCACGGCCGACACCCCCCAATACCTGCGCTGGTCAGAGATGGCCATCACCTTCAATCGCGCAGATCACCCAGATCGGGTTTCCCACCCGGGACGCTATCCACTCGTCCTGGACCCGGTCATCAGAAACATCAGGCTGAAGAAAACCCTCATCGACGGAGGCAGCGCACTTAATATCCTGTTCACCAAGACTTTGGACGAGATGAAAATTCCTCGTTCAGAACTACGGCCGAGCACTGTGCCCTTCCATGGGATAATTCCCGGCTTGTCATCAACTCCACTCGGGCAGATAACTTTGCCGGTAACCTTCGGCACACGGGATAATTTCTGCACAGAAAATGTCTGCTTCGAGGTCGCCGACTTCGAGACTGTGTACCACGCGATACTCGGACGACCGGCACTCGCCAGATTTATGGCGATACCGCACTACACATACATGGTGCCGAAGATGCCTGTCACAGCCCGATTTTTCGGGAATTAAATAATTAATTAATGATTGATTTTCCAGAATGTATATTAAAATTAAAAAGCAAATTAATTAAGTAAAGTAAAATAGGAAATAAAAATTTCCTTAATAAATCATGGGTGAAATTATTTTTTAATAAATCATTTGTGTGTAATTACACTCTCTGAAATTTTCCTGGATTTTTCGGAGCTCCAGAATTAATTTGAATACCACAAAGATCAATTTCAGTAATTATTTGAATAAATTCCCAATTCCTTTTCTCGGGTCGATCCCTGCTCAAATCCCTTTGTATCTTTCTCGGGCTGTCGTTCCCGAATCTTTGATTCCCTGAAAAGTCCGACTCCGAAAAAAAATCCCCAAAGTTCTAAATCCGAGTGTCTCAAATCTATTCCTTCCCTTTTCCAAATATCCATAGTTCCTTTTTATTTAAATTTCCTTGGTCTCCACAAAAACCCAGGTCCTTTGAAATAAATCCAAATTCTCAAATACTTCAGAGTTTTTCCAATTTCTGGATCCCATAAAATATTCCCAAAATTCTGAATCTTTCTACAGTTTTCGATTCAGAAATATTCCTCAAATTTATAAATTCCAATTTTCCAAATTTTGGAATTTTGCCAGAGAACCTCTCTCCTTTCCTTTCTTTTTTTCCCATCCTTTCTCTTATTTTCCTTTTTTTTCTGGTTCTCTTTCTCTCCTGTTTATCTCCTCCTTTCTTCTTTGCTCTCTCTCTCTCTCTCTGTCGCTGGAGGCCATGGCCAGCCCCGAGCCGGCCCGGCCTACCGCGTCATCTCCGTACCTGCGCCGCCCCGGCCTGGTCTCCGCGTCCTCGGCCCACCGCCGCTCACCGCCCGGCCCAGTCCACCGCGCCGCCGACCCGGCCTAGCCGGCCGAGTCCCGAGCCGTGCCGACGCCCCCGCGCCTGCCGCCGCCGAATCCGCCAGCGCGACCGCTCCCGTCGCCGCCCCGGACTCTCTCTCGTATAAAGCCGTGTCGTCGTCGTGCCCTAGCCCTAGTCCCGCTGCTCCCTGCCGCGCCGCCTCGTCCTGTGCGCCGCTGCCGCCGGACACCGCCTCCTCTCCACGCCGCCAGCGCCGCCGCCGCCCGTCGTCGTCCTTCGTCCTCCGCCGGTGAGCCGAAGCCGCCGCCCTCTTCTTTCTGCCCCTGCCTCCCGAGAGTGCCGCCGCCCTGCTCTGATCTCCTGCGCCTGCTCCTGTGCGCCGTCGCCCATCGGTGCTGCATCGTCGTCGCCCTCGGTGGCCGTTGCCAGTCTTCCTCGGCCAAGCCCCATGGCAGGAGCTCGACGACTGTCCTTTTCCTGTGACACAAACTCAAAATCCAGAGAATATTCCTTTCCAATTCTTTTTGAATTATCTCTGAATTCAATCTTCCAAAAGCCATATATTTTCCGTTTGAAGTCCGAATCGACCCATTCTTCTTCCTAAATTCATATAAAATCATAATTTACTTGTTTATGTATTTTATGTATTGTTTATTGGAGTTTCTTAGGATTATTATTGTTTTACGTGTAGTTACGTATATTGCCGTTTCGAAAGACTTCGGAGTCTGCGGAAGAGTTCGAAAGATTAATTGAAGACGTTTTGCGATTGCAAGGCAAGTCACACGACAATCTCCTTGAGCATGTTGATCCTGTTTGTGAAATTTATTTTATTTTAAAGTTATTGCATAAAATGCTTTAGAATGACATTATTACGGGTAATTATTTAATAGCCAATATTCCTTGATATTTATGGTCATTTTGGTTATTGCTATCTATACCGTGATATCTTGGGTGAATAATACTGACTAGCTGGATGTTTAAATATTTATCTGGCTAGATTATTTAGGAGTTGCTTAGCCATGCCTAGAAACTATAGTGACATTTATATGGGAAACTATTCATTCATTTTGATTAATTAATGATTAATGGTGATATTTTCACGACGCTTGGTCGTGGTTGATTAATTAACTATGTCAACTAAAACTTGACTGAATGGTGGGTTGTGAGCACCAGGGTTGTGTTTGTTGCTAGCGGTGCTCATGACAATTAAGGACCGGTTCGCGGACTACTTGTTGCGAAGCAATACTCGTGCTAACCACAAGCTAGTATGGGCTAGCAGGAGTTTGAAGTGTGCCGAGTTCAATTGGAGGCACCAGGGCGTGTTTGTGGCTGGTATAAGTCCACACATGGCAGTGCCAATAAGGCCATGTTTCGGGCGTCGGACCGTCTTGCGGGAGGTATTTGATCACACCTACCGGAGACGGAGGTTCGGCGGGAGGCTCTCCTATTGGGCGAGTTACATGAATGATCCTGTCATAATTCCTTTCCGAGATACCGTGGTGGTATTTAGGGGCACAGTGATGTGCTGTGGAGTTGTGTCTCGTGGGTAAATTGGTACATCTCTGGCCAGAGTAAAACTATTCGAATAGCCGTGCCCACGGTTAAGGGCGAGCCTAGCAATGTTTCTGTGATTAGTCCCACACTACTCATTAATGGAAATAAATGGTGGAATATTGATAGCTCCTGTTTGGAGGAGTTTTGGTTTGGGCCTGAACTGCGTTGGAGCGCTGTTCAGTGGTTGACTCAATACTGATTAATAATTAAACTATATTGTTTTTAATGGTTTTAAAGTGCAAATGTTTTAAATGATGTTTTATGCAAATAAGCCATATTATGCCTTTCCTTTGGTATCCTATTGCATTACATTGCATTCCCTAGTGTGGCTTGTTGAGTACGGTGGGTGGTACTCAGTCTTGCATTATTGCAATCTTTAGAGTGAAGCCTTAGCGAGAAGGAGAAGTTGGTGTTTGGCTTATACCCCAGTTGAGCTGCCTGTGGCTTGGTGCTGAAGCTACGCGAGTTGCTGTTCCGCTGCTGTTTTCTTCTGTGTGAGGACTAAGGGCCTCTGTTGTAAGTATTTATCGTTATTTCGTATTTGGTTATGTTTATCAAATTGTCGATTTGTGTACCTCGGCTGATTCCTGGACGAGGATTTATTGCACAAATTAGCTTTGGAAATTCTGGTGAATTTCTGGGCGTGACAATGCCCGGACTAGCAGGAGTCCTCTCCCTCCGCAGCGACGTCAAGCAAGCCTTCACCTGTGACAAGGAGAGCTGCGAACTGGCTCAATCACAAGAGGCGGCAGTCGGGCGCGATAGCATCCGGCAAGCCGTCACAACAGAAGTTGAGCAAGATCAAGTTCCGGCGAAAAAAGCAGCAAAGTTGGGAATTTCAGCGGACTCTGACATGAAGAAGATCCCCCTGGACCCTTCCGACCCCTCCAAGACTGCTCTAGTCGGGACCGGACTCGACCCCAAATAGGAAGACGCGCTCGTCACCTTCCTCCAAGCCAACAAGGATATCTTCGCGTGGAAACCGTCCGACATGCCGGGCGTACCAAGGGAGGTGATCGAGCACGCCCTAAACATGAAGACAGACGCCAAGCCAGTCAAGCAATGGCTGCGGCGCTTCGCTCAAGACCGCAAAGATGCTATCCGGGAGGAAATTACCAAGCTCCTCGCAGCTGGGTTCATCAAGAAGGTCTACCACCCGGACTGGCTGGCAAACCCAGTTCTGGTCCGGAAGAAAAAGGTAAATGGCGCATGTGCGTCGACTACACCGACCTCAACAAAGCGTGCCCCAAGGACCCATTTGGTCTTCCCTGGATAGATCAGGTGGTTGATTCCACAGCAGGGTGTGACCTACTCAGCTTTCTCGACTGTTACTCGGGATACCATCAAATCAGCCTGAGGGAGGAAGACTACTTGAAGACATCTTTCATCACACCGTTTGGAGCTATTGCTATATCACAATGCCGTTCGGTCTGAAGAACGCGGGCGCAACCTATCAAAGGGCTATTCAGCGGTGTCTGCATACTCAGATCGGGCGCAACGTGGAAGCCTACATCGACGATGTGGTGATCAAGACCAAGTCCAAAGAAGACCTCATCGCTGACTTGGAAGAAACCTTCCAAAACCTTCGAAGATTCAAGATGAAGTTGAACTCGGAAAAATGCGCCTTCGGTGTGCCATCCGGAAAGTTACTCGGCTTCATCGTCTTGCACCGCGGCATCGAGGCCAACCCGGAGAAAGTCAACGCCATAAGGCACATGGCACCCCCGACTAACCTCAAAGACGTCCAGAAGCTGACAGGCTGCATGGCGGGACTCAGCCGGTTTATCTCCCGACTGGGCGAACGGGCATGCCCTTCTTGAAGCTACTCAAAAAGACCGACAATTTCTAATGGACTCCGGAAGCCCAACGAGCCTTCGAAGACTTCAAACAATTCCTCACATCACCCCCCGTGTTGGCATCACCTCTGCCCCAAGAACCGCTAATGCTATATCTGGCGGCAACAACACAGGTAGTCAGCACGGTGCTGGTGGTTGAGCGATCCGAACAGGGTCATATTCAAAAAATACAACGGCCAGTCTACTTCGTCAGCGAGGTCCTTGCCGACTCCAAAACGAGATATCCGTATGTCCAGAAGCTGCTATATGGCCTACTTATCACAGTCCGGAAGCTGGTGCATTATTTCCAAGCACACCAAGTCACGGTGGTCATAGCATTTCCACTCGGGGATGTCCTTCATAATCGCGAGGCCACCGGCCGAATCGCTAAATGGGCACTCGAGTTGATGGCGTTCAACATCACCTTTCAACCACGGACAGCAATCAAGTCTCAAGCTCTAGCCGACTTCGTGGCCGAGTGGACAGAAGTCGAACTGCCTACACCAACAGCAAAGCTAGAGTACTGGACAATGTACTTCGACGGTTCTCTATGGATTGGTGGCGTCGGGGCCGGAGTCATATTGACGTCCCCCACTGGTGAAAAACTGAAGTATGTTCTACAAATCCACTTCCCGGCTTCCCACAATGTCGCCGAGTACGAGGCACTTGTTCACAGGCTCCGCATCGCTATATCACTCGGCATACGTCGACTGGTTGTGCGCGGAGATTCTCAACTCGTAGTAAACCAAGTCATGAAAGACTGGACCTGTCTCGACGATACCATGGCGGCATACTGTCAGGAGGTCCGCAAGCTAGAAAAAAAGTTCGACGGGCTAGAAATCACACATGTCCTACGCCAATACAACGACGTAGCAGACGAGCTGGCAAACATGGGATCCAAGCGATAAGCAGTTCCAACTGGAATCTTTGTCGAGCAACTTATGGAGCCATCAGTCAAGAAGAAACCGGCACCGGAGCAGTCGGGGGGCGAGCCTACCCCGACCACAAATGAGGTGCTACACATATGTCAAGACTGGAGGACTCCTGTTGTCAAATTTCTCATGGACGACGAACTCCTAGAAGATCGCAGTCAAGCCGAGCAAATAAAGCGTCGAAGCAAAAGCTTCCTACTAGTCGGGGAAGACCTGTACCGAAGGAGCGCATCCGGTGTCCTCATGCACTGCGTCACCACCGAGGAGGGCAAGCAGATTCTGCATTCGATCCACTCGGGCATATGTGGCAACCACGCCGCATCCAGGACGTTAGTCGGAAAGGCTTACCGGCAGGGATTTTTCTGGCCCACAGCAGTAACAGACGCCAAAGACATCGTTCGTAAGTGCGAGGGTTGCCAGTTCTACGCAAGACAAACAAATCTTCCAGCCCAGGAACTCCAAACTATCCCCATTTCCTGGCCATTTGCAGTATGGGGGCTCGACATGGTCGGGGCTTTCAAGAAAGCGCCAAGAGGGTTCACACATTTATTCGTCGCGGTGGATAAGTTCACCAAGTGGATTGAGGCTAAACCTGTTGCAACAATTACAGCGGCACGAGCAAAGGACTTCATCTTGAGTATACTATACCGATTTGGGGTCCCTAACCGCATCATCACCGACAACGGTACTCAGTTCGCAGCCGGCGTTTTCCAAGACTTCTGCGATGATTTCGGCATCAAAATCTGCTACGCATCTGTGGCACACCCGCGGAGCAACGGGCAGGTCGAACGAGCCAACGGTATGGTCTTACAAGGCATCAAGGCCAGGATATTCGACCGACTACAACCATATGCGGGCCGGTGGGTACAAGAACTCCCATCCGTTCTCTGGTCTCTCAGAACCACGGTTAGTCGGGCAACAGGGCAATCCCCTTTCTTCTTGGTCTACGGTGCCGAGGCTTTGCTACCTACCGAGTTACAGTTCGGCTCTCCACGAGTCCGGGCTTACTCAGAAGATGACTCCAACAATACCCGACTAGTCGAACTAGATCAGCTAGAAGAAGCAAGAGACACCGCAACAATCCAGCCGGCAAGGTATCTCCAAGGCCTACATCGCTACCACAATCGCAATGTCCGTGGCCGCGCCTTTTTGGTCGGGGATCTCGTTCTGAGGAAAATACAAACCACCAAAGACAGGCACAAGTTATCCCCAATCTGGGAAGGGCCGTTCATTATAACCGAGGTCACGCGGCCAGGCGCCTACCGACTGAAAACCGAAGACGGCGTTCTCATCAGTAACTCATGGAACATAGAACAGCTACGTCCTTTCTATACCTGAGTTCTATAATTTTCATGTGTACAGTTCTTCTGACTCACTACGCCGCTTGTATCAACCGAGTAGTGAGTCAGGGGCTGCATGTATATATGTGCTCTGTCAATAACATACGAGCTTATTTCACTTCGGTTATGAAGCCTTACTATGACTGTCATGTTTGCCCGAGTACAGCTTCTTACTTCGAACGTTTTTATTAAGTTCTGACAGACTAACTCGGTGCATACTACACGGTCAGGTAAAGCTAATGACAACTGAATAATAAGCTTGGCGACATTGCACACATATTTACACATGCTTGTTTACACAAGTTTATATATCCCGACTACATAACATGTTGCCCTTACAGACCCAGGTCTCGGGTAATTATTTCAGCAGTCGGCTTCGCCCGGGCAATCAGCTCCAGCACCTCCTCGGGCGTCGTCTCTTCGGCAAACCCCTCCCCGATGGCTTCAATATCTGCCCTTGGGTAGATGGACTTGGTCATCGCCAGGGTATGGGCCACGCCGGCGACAACATGCTCATCCGAGTACTTTTTCAGGGCACTCGGTGCATCCTCGAGACGCGCCTCTATCTGGGGAATTCTGCTGCAACTGGTCCCCACAGGGCGGGGATCTATGAGGTCAAGGAGCCCTTTCACGGACCCGACGAGGGCCTCCCGTGACTCCCTGATCACTCTTATCTCCTCTGTGTAGAACCGATACTGGGCCTGGACGTTGGCTCTCATGTCTTCTGCTCGGATCAAAAACAGAACAAAACAGAGTCAGGAGGCAGATAACCAATACAAGGAGGACTATCAAGAACTCAATATGGCGAGAGTCATACCTGGACTCCTCGAGACACGGCGATTGTGGCACGAAGAACTTCGCATTCCCTCTCCACTGCCTCCTCATCATGCTCGTAGCTCTCCGCGACTCCCTCAGGCGATACCCAGTGGAAGGTTCTCTGGAACCTACAGGGAGGGGCTTCAAGCCAGGGGAGATCCGCTTCATTTGAAGACGACGACGACAAGGATGGCGACAAGGTCCTAGCTTCTGACTTGGCAGCTGTTGGGGCTTCAGGGACTCGCTCAGGGGCTGGGACAGCGGCTTCAGTACTTGCCCCTTGGTCAGCTAGCGCCAGTGGTCCTGCTGTCGAGATAGCTTCAGTTTCTACAACCGAAGCGGTCATCAGCTTAGCAGATGAGCTTATTGGTGTTGGCTCGGCTGGAGCTGGCTCAGCAGTAGGAGCAGTCGACATAGTCTTCTTTAGATCTATGTCCACTCGCCTCCTACACAATGAGTCAAATATCGAGACATTATTATATTGATCAAGACATTCAGAAGATTCAAGATTGTTTACCTCTTGGAAGACTTGAACTTCCATGAGGGTGCTCTAGATGTCGGCAGTGGAGAGCTACTAGCCGTCGGGCTTATCGGCGTGGCAGTCGGTGGTGGTGTTTTGCTCTTGGTCAGCCCGAATTCTAGTACGGCCGACTGGGGCGCCAACGCACTCGGTGGCGCCGCTCTTTGGCTCAACACTGCTGATCTTGTACTCGGCAGCACCAGTCTTGGGCTCGATGTTGCTGAGCCGGGTGTTGGTCTCAGGCTTGGAGGCGATGGCCTTGGACTCGGTGGCCTAGGAGCTGCACTGGTGGTATCCCTTGTCCTCAAGCTCCCAGCTACGGCACTTGGCCTACAATCTCTTTTCTTGCTCGGGTCTTCGACAGGTTTTTTCCCAACTCTCTTGGAGCTGGGCTGGGCAACAGAAGGACTCAATGGCCTCTTCTTCGACTGGACGGCCGATAAAGTTTGGGAGTCATCATCAAACTCTTCACATTCCTGCAAGTGATTCAAACAACATACATCATACATTGCAGAGAAATCCAAGATGCACATCAACAAGCATTCATCACAGAATGACAGCAATTCAGCAACCAGCATTTCGATATTACCTTTGGACGAGGCCTTTTTAGGCTGTAAGCCGCAGTGGCGTGCTCTGCATCTTCGGTTTCAACCACCCTGCTGGCGAAGTAACTTAGCAAAATATCAGTCACTTTGTGCTTATCAGTCAGGTCTGGGTATTCTCAGCTAGGATCATTTTTCCCCTAGTAATCCCAGCCGAAGTGGCTTCTTAGCTTCAATGGCCTCATACGCCGGGTCAGGAAACGTCTGGCCACCTAGGGACCAGTCAATCCAGAGCTCTTCAGCTTGTCAATCTTATCAATAAACATATATACTTGGCCCATCTCCTCAAAGCTTGGCACAGATAACCAGTTGGACATGACCTCCGGAGGCAAACCAGTAAAGAGGGGCAGGCGTGGTTTGAGATCAGAACAATAGAACCACTCTCTATGCCAGCCCTTAAGGGAAGATTTCAAGGAAACATGGAGATAGATCTTCTTCATCTCATTCCTAAGCTGGAGGCCGGCTCCCCCTATCACTTGGACCTTATTTTTGGAGGGCTGAGGCTTGATGTGGAACAAGTATCGGAACAGATTGAAATGGGGTTCTACACCCAAAAAGCATTCACACAGAGTTGCAAATATAGAGATTTGCAAGATGGAGTTGGGGTTCAGATTCACCAACTCTAGCCCATAGAAGGAAAGAAGTTGGCACAAAAAATCCGAGGAAGGAAGAGATAGACCCCGGTCAAAGAAAGAGGCGAAGACTATAGTCTCACCAGATTGGGGCACCGGGATCGATTCACCCTCAGCCAGACGCCAATGGATGACTTCACGGTTTTGCAATCTCAGCTATCTCTCCAAGTACTTCAACCTAGTCGAGCCGCAATCCAAAGTTGGCCAGGTCTCATCAGACACCTTCGGGATTTCCGAAGCTCTCGACATTGCTACGGGCAAGAAGATTTGGGGGAAATGCTATTGCGGGCTTGGAATGGACGTGGAGGAGCGGGATTGCCCAAGTTTCAAGAGGGAAGAGCTAGCAATGGCGAACCCTAGTGAGGCAAGGTGCGAAATTTCGGCGTGGAAGTTGGAAGACGAAGCGATTGGTGGATTGGAGAAGATCAGGGAATCTTTTCTCTCTCTCCTCGCCTTTATAAAGCCTGTGCCGATAAGTAGGCTTGGGCTTACAAATTCAGTATTGGGCCGCAAGAAATGAGTTTCTACAGTAGCACGCTCTATTGGGGCCGCTCGCTGGCTGTGTTAAGATCATAGTGCTGGTGCTACTCACAGAAACCGATCAAATAATTAGATATGCTTCATGCTAAGCCTACAGCCAAGTGCATACATTTGGGTGTCTGCATTATTTACTAGGTATTGAGGATATATCCTTATAAGGATCACAAGCTGGTTTCCATTAAAATTGGGGAAGCAGGTATCTCTCAAGTACACCTGACCACATATTGGGTTGAAATCCATAAAGTGATACTTGACCTACATGCTTGGCCAATGATTGCCATGAGCAAAAATCTTTCCAGCTGACATGATGCTAAAGAGTCTAACTTCCAAGTGATATACTACTCGGAAAAGACATAAAAATATTCCGGTTGACATGATACCGAAGAGTCTCATATACCAGTAGCATACTACTCGGGAAAGACTACAAGGTTAAAGATCTTTGACTTTATGTTTAATTGTTTCACAATTAAGCACAAAGCCGGGGGCTACACCTAATAGGTGTACATATTCGATGCACACTATTCATATTTCTACATGGAGCCCTTCATAGCCTCGCTGCCAGCTAACATGAAGCAGGACTCGGGAGAAGAAGCACTCGGACAAAGAGTACTCGGGAGCAATGCACTTGGGAATACTTCACCGTGGAGGATGAGCACTCGGCATCAGCTGTGACTCAACTATGAAGGTCTAAGGGGCTGCTGTGGAGGCCATAGGCCCCGGGTACCTCATGACAAGCATATGGGCCACTCGGATAGAGGATGGGCCTAGCCTTGTAATTAGAGATATGATAGAACTCAGCAGACTTAGCCTTGTACGATAGGAAAAATACAGTCCTAGTCGGGTACGTTATATCTCTAGAAGGAGATCCCTTGGTCATAGTCCGACTGGGACTCCTACTTTGTAACCCTGTCACCCTGTATATAAGGGGAGGCAGGGCACCCCCGAGGGCAAATTCATCAGAATCACCACCATACATCCTCAAAGGAAATACACCACAACTGGACGTAGGGTATTACCTCATCCCGAGGGCCTGAACCAGTATAAAATCTTCGTGTTCCTTTGCAGTCCACTGAGTTTTGATCCGACAAGTAGCCCTATATTCATATTGCCACATCGACAGCGCTTCGCACAGGACCGCAAAGATGCTATTCGGGAGGAGATAACCAAGCTCCTCACAGCCAGGTTCATCAAAGAGGTCTACCACCTGGATTGGCTGGCAAACCCTGTCCTAGTCCGGAAGAAGAACGGTAAATAGCGCATGTGTGTCGACTACACCGACTTGAACAAGGCGTGCCCTAAAGATCCATTTGGTCTACCCAGAATAGATCAGGTGGTGGATTCAACTGCGGGGTGCGAACTTCTCAACTTTCTCGATTGTTACTCGAGATACCATCAAATCAGCCTGAAGGAGGAGGATTACCTAAAGACTTCTTTCATCACACCATTTGGAGCATACTGCTACATCATCATGCCGGTCGGTTTGAAAAACACTGAAGCAACATATCAATGAGCAATTCAGTGGTGTTTACACACTTAGATCAGGCGCAACGTGGAGGCGTATGTCGATGACATGGTGATCAAGACAAAGTCCAAAGAAGACCTCATCGCTGACTTGGTGTAAACCTTCCAAAATCTTCGAAGATTCAAGATGAAGTTGAACCCCGAAAAGTGCGCCTTCGGTGTGCCATCTGGCAAGCTACTTGGCTTCATCGTATCGCATCGTAGCATCGAGGTCAATCTAGAGAAAATCAACGCAATCATGAACATGGCAAGCTCGACTAGCCAGAAGGACGTCCAGAAGCTGACAGGCTGCATGGCGGCACTTAGCCGATTTATCTTCTGACTAGGCGAATGGGGCATGCCCTTCTTCAAATTATTGAAGAAAGCAGATAATTTTCAATGGACTCCCGAAGCCATGGACTCTCGAAGCCCAGCAAGCCTTTGAAGACTTCAAGCAATTTCCCACATCACCACTAGTGTTGGCATCACCTATGCCCCAAGAGCCATTAATGTTATATCTGGCGGCAACTACTTAGGTAGTCAGCACGGTGTTGGTGGTCGAGCGATCAGAGCCGGGTCATATACAAAAAGTTCAACGGCTAGTCTACTTCATTAGCGAGGTCCTAGCCGACTCAAAGATGAGATATCCTCATGTCCAGAAGCTGCTATATGGCCTACTCATCACTGTCCGGAAGTTGGTGCACTATTTTGAGTCACATCAAGTCACTATGGTCACATCGTATCCACTCAAGAATGTCCTGCACAACCGTGAGGCCACTGGCCGAATCACTAAATGGACACTCGAGTTGATGGCGTTCGACATCATCTTTCAGCCACGGACAACAATCAAATCTTAAGCTCTAGCTGACTTTGTGGCCAAGTGGACAGAAGTTCAGATGACTACAACAACAGACAAGCTAGAGTACTGGACAATGTACTTCGACAGTTCTCTACGGATCGGTGGCGCCGGGGCCAGCGTCGTGCTAACATCACCCACCGGTGAAAAACTCAAGTACATTCTCCAATTTCACTTTCCGGCTTCCCACAATGTCGTCGAGTAAGAGGCACTTATCCATGGGCTCCACATTGCTATATCACTCGGCATCCGCTGATTGGTTGTACGTGGGGACTCTCAACTAGTGGTGAACCAAGTCATGAAAGACTGGACATGCCTCGACAATACCATGGCGGCGTATTGTCAGGAGGTCAGAAATCTAGAAAACAAGTTCGACGGGCTGGAGATAACTCATGTCCTACGACAATACAATGATGCTACAGACGAATTGGCTAACATGGGATCCAAGAGAGAAGCGGTCCCGAGTGGGATTTTCGTCGAACAACTAATGGAGCCATCAGTTAAGAAGAAACCAGTACCAGAGCAGTCAGGGGCCGAACCTACCCCGGCAACAGATGAAGTATTGATCATATCTCAAGATTGGCGGACTCCTGTTCTCAAATTCCTCTTGAATAATGAACTCCCAGAAGATCGTAGCGAAGCTAAACGAATCAAACGTCGAAGCAAATGTTTCCTAGTAGTCGGAGAAGACCTGTACCGAAGAAGTGCATCCAGAGTCCTCATACGCTGCGTCACACCCAAGGAGGGCAAGCAGATTCTACAATCAATCCACTCGGGCATATATGGCAACCATGCTGCATCCAGGATGTTAGTCGGAAAGGCTTACAGGCAGGGATTTTTCTAGCCAACAGCAATAACAGATGCTAAAGACATAGTTCGCACATGCAAGGGTTGTCAATTCTATGCAAGAAAAACAAATCTCCTAGCCCAGGAACTTCAAACCTTCCCAACCTCTTCGCCCATTGTAGTATGGGGGCATGACATGGTCGGGCCTTTCAAGAAAGCACCAGGAGGGTTCACATACTTTTTCGTCGCAGTGGATAAATTCACTAAGTGGATTGAGGCAAAACCTGTTGCTACCATAACAGCGGCACGAGCAAAGGACTTCATCATGAGTATATTATACCAATTCAGGGTTCCTAACCGCATCATAACGGACAACGGTACTCAGTTCACGGGCAGCGTATTTCAAGAGTTCTGTGACGACTTTGGCATCAAGATCTATTATGCTTCTATGGCACACCCACGGAGCAACGGGTTCCATAATGTCAAGGAGCCCTTTCACGGATTCGGCAAGAATTTCCCGTGACTCCTTGACGACTTTAATCTCTGCTGCAAAGGCCTGGAATTGGGTTTAGGCATTGGCTCTCGAAGCTGCTTAGATTCAATGACAAGTATACTTGTTAGCCAATACTGCAGTCGGGGTAACAAACGGATTGGTTAAGGTTATTGTCAGAGGGAAGGCTTACTGTCATAGTCGGCCTCTACTTTGGCTTTGGCCTTCTCTAGTTCAGTTTTAGCCTTTTCAACATTCTTCAGCTAAAGTTCTTGTTGTTTCTTCTCCTCTGTCTGGGTCTTCAACTCGGCTTCGAGGGCTGTACATCAAAATAGTCAAGAACTCAAGATTACAGTCGGGACACAACTGGGCAGTCAGGAAGATAACAAAGCTGAAGAAGTATACTCGGGATTTATTCGGGAAGACAAATACAGGAGACTCACTTCTAATCTTCTCGGCTAGAGTCCACTTTTCATCCCTGAGCTGGTCAACTGCTCCCTTTAGCCACGTCTCCCTCTCCTGACTAGACCGTTCCAGGTTGGCTTTGGCGGCTTGGAGCTGGCCCAATCATTCGAGATGGGGGGCAAGCTGGGTCAAGACCTTGTTCATTCTCTCTGAACGGTCGACTATCTTCTGCTCATATCAAAAACAGAACAAAACAGAGTCAAGAGGCAGAAAACTAATACAAGGAAGACTATCAAGAACACAATATGGCGAGAATCATACATGGACTCCCTGAGATGCGGCAATTGTGGCACAAAGAAGAACTTCGCACTCCCTCTCCACTGCCCCTTCATCATGCTCGTAGCTTTCCGCGACTCCTTCATTGGATACCCAGTGGAAGGTTCTCAGGAACCTACGGGGAGGGACTTCAAGTCTGGGGAGATCCACTTCATCTGAAGACGACGACGACATGGATGGTGACAAGGTCCTGGTTTCTGACTCGGCAGCTGCTAGGGCTTCAGGGACTTGCTCAGGGGCTGGAGCAACGGCTTCAGTGCTTGCCCCTTGGTCAGCCGGCACTAACGGCCCTGCTGTCGGGACTACTTCAGTTTCTACAACAGAGGCAGTCACTTGCTTGGTAGATGAGCTTGCTGCTGCTGGCTTGGCAGATGAGCTTGGGCTAGCTCGGTAACGGGAGAAGTCAGTATACTGTCCTTGAGATCTATGTGTACTCGCATCTTGTACAAAGTGTGAAACATCAAGACATTACTACGCTGATCAAGATTTTCAGAAATTCAAGATTGCTTACCCCTTGGAGGTCTTGAACTTCCACGAGGGGGCTCCAGATGTTGGCGGTGGAGAGTTGCTGGCTACCGGGCTAGTCGGCGCGGTAGTCGGCGGTGGCGCTTTGCTCTTGGTTGGCCCAGTCTCTACGACAATCGACTGGGGCATCGAATCACTCGGTAGCGCCACTCTTTGACTCAACACTACTGATCTCGTACTCGACGGCGCCAGCCTTGGGCTTGATGTTGCTAAGCCTGGTGGCATCGGTCTCGTGCTTGGAGACGATGGCCTTGGACTCGGCGGCCTAGGAGCTACGCTGGTGGTATCCTTTATCTTTAAGCTCCCAGCTGCAGCACTTGGCTTGCTAGCTCTCCTCTTGCCTGGATTTGCAATAGGTTTTTTCCCAGCTCTCTTGGAGCTGGGCTGGGCAACAAAAGGACTTAATGGCCTTTTCCTCAACTTGACGGTCGACAAAGTATGGGAGTCATCGTCAAACTCCTCACATTCCTGCATGTGATTCAAGCAACACACATCATACATTATAGAGCAATCCAAGATACACATTTACTAACATTCATTACAGATGGACAGCAATTCATCAACCAGCATTTCAATATTACCTTTGGACAAGGCCTTTTTAGGCTGTAAGCCGCGGTGGTGCGCTCTACATCTTTGGTCTCAATCACCCCGTTGGCAAAATAACTAAGCAAGATATCAGTCACCTTGTGCTTATCAGTCAAATCTGGGTATTCTCCGCTGGGATCGTTTTTTCCCTTATAGTCCCAGCCGAAGTGGCTTCTTAGCTTCAATGGCCTGATGCGGTGATTCAAAAAACATCTAGCCATCCAGGGACCAGTTAATCTAGAGCTTTTCAGCTTGTCAATTTTATCAATCAACAGATACACTTGGCCCATCTTCTCAAAACTTGGCATAGACGACCAGCTGGGCAAGACCTCTGGGGACAAACCAGTGAAGAGGGGCAGAGAGGGTTCAAGATCAGAGCAACAGAACCACTCTTTATGCTCGCCCTTAAGGGAAGTTTTCAGAGGAACATGAAGATAAATCTTTTTCATTTCGTTCCTAAGTTGAAGACCGGCTCCCCCTATCACCTAGACTTTGTGTTTGGAGGGCTGAGGTTTGATGTGGAACAGATATCTAAACAGATTGAAATGGGGCTCCACATCTAGAAAGCATTCACATAGAGTTTTAAAGATTGAGATTTGCAAGATGGAGTTGGGATTTAGATTCACCAACTCTAGCCCATAGAAGGAAAGAAGTTGGCACAAAAAATCCGAAGAAGGAAGAGATAGACCCCGGTCAAAGAAAGAGGCGAAGACTACAGTCTCACCAGATTGGGGCGCCGGGATCAATTCCCCCTCAGCCGGACGCCAATGGATGACTTCACGGCTTTGCAATCTCAGCTGTTTCTCCAGATATTTCAACTTAGTTGAGCCGCAGTCTGACATCGGCCAGGTCTCAGCGGACACCTCCGGGATTTCCGAAGCTCTCGGCATTGCTAAGGGCGAGAAGATTTGGGGGAAATGCTATTGGGTGCTTGGAATGGACGCAGAGGAGCAGGATCACCCGAGTTTTGAGAGGGAAGAGCTAGCAATGGCAAACCCTAGCGAGGCAAGGTGTGAAATTTTGGCGCGGAAGTTGGAAGACGAAGCGATTGGTGGATCGGAGAAGATGAGGGAATCTTTTCTCTCTCTCCCCGCCTTTATAGTGCCTGTGCTGATAAGTGGGCTTGGGCCTACAAATTTGGTACTGGGCCACAAGATATGAGTTTCTATAGTAGCACACTCTATCCGGGCCTCTCGCTGGCTGTGTTAAAATCACAGTGCTGGTGCTACTCACAGAAACCGATCAAATAATCAGATATGCTTCATGTTAAGCCTACAGTTGAGTGTATACATTCGAGTATCTGCATTATTTACCAGGTATTGAGGATATATCCTTATAAGGATCACAAGCTAGTTTCCATTGAAATTGGAGATACAAGTATCTCTCAAGTACACCTGACCACATATTGGGTTGAAATCCATAAAGTGGTGCTTGGCCTACATGCTTGGCCAACAATTGTCATGAGCAAAAATCATTCCAGCTGACATGATGCTGAAGAGTCTAACTTCCGAGTGATATACTACTCGGGAGAGACTTAAAAATATTCCGGCTGAGATGATACTGAAGAGTCATATACCAGTAGTACGCTACTCGGGAAAGACTACAAGGTTAAAGATCTTTGACTTTATGTTTAATTGTTTCACAATTAAGCGCAAAGTCGGGGCTACACCTAATAGGTGCCCCTATTCGGTGCATACTATTCATATTTCTACATGGAGCCCTTCATAGCCTCGTTGCCAGCTGACATGAAGCAGGACTCAGGAGAAGAAGCACTCGGACAAAGAGTACTCGGGAGCAATGCACTCGGGAATACTTCACCGTGGAGGATGAACACTTGGCATCAGCTGTGACTCAACTATGAAGGTCTCAGGGGCTACTGTGGAGGCCATGGGCCTCGGGTACCTCATGACAAGCATATGGGCCACTCGGACAGAGGATGGGCCTAGCCTTGTAATTAGAGATATGATAGAACTCGGCAGACTTAGCCTTGTCAGGCACGTTATATCTCTAGAAGGAGATCCGTTGGTCATAGTCCGACTGGGACTCCTACCTTGTAACCCTGTCCCCCAGTATATAAGGGGAGGCAAGGCACCCCCTAAGGGGAGAATGATCAAGTTCATCAGAACCACCACCATACATCCTTAAAGGAAATACACCACAACTGGATATAGGGTATTACGTCACATCGAGGGCCTGAACCAGTATAAACTCTTTGTGTTCCTTTGCAGTCCACCAAGTTTCGATCCGACGAGTAGCCCCATATTCATATTGCCGGAGTAAAACATTGACACTCATCACAGAATATTTCGAGGTCCCAATATATCCATTGCCAGATAGCTACCAAGAAACACAAGCTAGAAAACACAATATGCGCCCCTGCCACACCTTCATAACTCCAAATACCCGGATTCGTTACAGTTCCTCCTGAAATACTCCAACCACCCCACGAATTGGTTATTCCTAAACGAGTCATGAAGGGAATGACGAACATACCTTGTCTCCACATTGGATCCAGAATAGGATCAGAGGGATCAAAAACCGCTAATTCGTATAAAGCCATCGAGCCATCCCAACCAGAAACTAGAGTTGTGTGCATTATATGCACTGAAAGCAATCGACCCATATCATTCAATACGATAGTATGAACACAATACCAAGGCAAACCGATGGAAATACCCCTTTAGCAAAGAAAAATAGACATGATGTCACTTTATTTTATCGCATTGGCAAAGACTATCCACTATCCTATGTACCTAACCCTTCAAGGGGATTCTGTGTCAGAAAGCATGAATACTTATTTCATTCTACTAAAAATAAGAAGCCAATTCTGTTCATAAGAAGAAAGAGAAGCAGATCTATTCTATACTCGATAAGTGCCAATATGCAATGGGCAGCTTGGCCTATTTGGAAAAAAATGAAAGAATAGATCCCTATCTCTTTTTGTTTAGTATTCGAATCACCCATTCTTTTTTCTTTATTCAATCTGTCTTTTCCTACTTATATGTATAATCTTTTAGTTTTAGGTATATTTCAATCTACGTATTAATAGAGAATTGTGGTGGCTAATAGTATTTAATAGAATCTATAGTATTCATAAAGAATAAGAAAAAAAGTGAAAACAACAAACTGCGGATTCTTTCTTTCTCTTCCATTCTTACGTTTCCATATTAAAGTGTAGTTTTCTTACTTAAGTTTAATAATTTTAATCTAATATGCCCATTGGTGTTCCAAAAGTACCTTACCAGATTTCTGGAGACGAAGAGAAGCGACTTGGGTTGACTGTATACAATGTTATGTATCGAGAAAGGACACTTGTTTTAGGTCAAGAGATTCGTTGCGAGGTCACGAATCATATAACAAGTCTCATGGTATATCTCAGTATAGAAGATGGAATTAGTGATATTTTTTTGTTTATATTTCGTTCTTGATAGCCATTTCCTTAACAAGTGAATGGGAACATACTTTGGATCAGAATCCGAAGAAAGTACTACTTGCTCATTTCCACCAATCTCAAGTCCTTATTATGATTCCTTTTATGTGGAAAAATATCTAATGCCTTAGATTCCCTCATTACTAATCCTTTATGTACTTTAGTGTTCCTAATCCCTCACTAACTTTTGATGGATTTCCTTATGATTACAACTTTCTGTATCGGGAATCCCTTAGTATTGCCCGCTTCAAGTCAAAAAATCTCAACCTTGGGGTAAGAATTTACACTGCTTATGTTTACTTCCATTTTTTCTTGTATGTAGGAAATGAGATTTTTTTTCTTTTTACTACAAATTAATAAGCAGTTTTGTTTCACTCATATAGCTATCTAGTTTAACTTACTAACCCGAACATAGAATAAGAAAAGGAAGATAAATATTCAATGAATTTTGGAGGAAAAGAAAAAATCCTATTTTAACGAATCGCACGTAGAGATATTGCTAGTACGCAAAAAGTTAATGGGATTTCATAACTAATAGATTGAGGCAGCAGCTCGTAGACCGCCTGGAAAAAGAATATTTATTATTGAGTTATATCCTGCCATAAGAAGACCAATAGGAGCAATACTTGAAATGGCAATCCATAAAAAAAACACCAATACTAAGATTGGCTAAAACAAAGCGATATCCCAAAGGAATAACTAAAAACTTAATAAAATGGATATGACTGCTATAGACGGTCCAATGCTAAATAAAGGAATATCCCCTCAGGATGGCAAAATATCCTCTTTAAAAAGTAACTTAGTTCCATCTGCTATAGCTTGAAGCAGTCCCAGAGGGCCAGCATATTCAGGACCAATATGTTGTTGTATCGATGCAGATATTTCTCTTTCTAACCACACAATTACGAGTACTTCTATTGTGATTCCTAGTAAGAGGGTCCAAATGGGTAGAATCCATATTAGTCCATAGACTTCTTTAATAATTCCAACAAGTTCGAAAAAGAATTGATCCTTCTACCTGTACCCTGTCTATTATCATTTCAAATGATCAACTTCTCCCATAATGAATATCTATACTACCTAATTCGTCATGATAAGATCTTGGTTTATTCAAATTGCAAGGACTCCCAAGCACACGTATTAACTAGAAAGATAATAGAAGGCTTGTTATTTAACAGTATAATATAGACTATATACCAATGTCAACCAAGCCAGCCCCAACAGTTGGATATCCATACAACTAAATTCACCAAACCTAAAAATTTTGTAAATGAAGTGAGTGAAAATTCTAAACTCAGATTGCTCCTTTCTAGTTTCCATATGGGTTGCCCGGGACTCGAACCCGGAACTAGTCGGATGGAGTAGATAATTATTCCTTGTTACAATAGAGAAAAAACCCTCCCCAAATCATGCTTCCATTTTTCATTGCACATGACTTTCCCTATGTAGAAATAGCCTATTTCTATTCCAAAGAGGAAGTCTACTAATTTTTTTAGTAGTAAGTTGATTCACTTACTATTTATTATAGTACAGGGAACATTTCAGAATGGAAAATGTGAAAGTTTTATCTTGATCATTTATCAATCATTTCTAGTTTATTAGTTTTGTTTAATGATTAATTAAGAGGATTCACCAGATCATTGATATGGAGAATATCCAAATACAAAATACGATCACGGTGCGATCCACGGAAAGAAAAGTAAGTTGTTTTGGCAAACATCAAAGAAAAAACTTGCTCTTCTTCCGTAAAAAATTCTTCTAAAAATACCGAACCCAACCATTGCATAAAAGCTCGTACCGTGCTTTTATGTTTACGAGCTAAAGTTCTAGCGCATGAAAGTAGAAGTATATACTTTAGTCGATACAAAGTCTTCTTTTTTGAAGATCCATTGTGATAATGAAAAAGATTTCTACATATTCGACCAAACCGATCAAGAATATCCAATCTGATAATTGGTCCAAATTGGTTTACTAATAGGATGCCCCGATCTAGTACAAAATTGGGCTTTTGCTAAAGATCCAATGAGGGGAGTAGCGGGGACTTTGGTATCGAATTTTTTCATTCGAGTATCTATTAGAAAAGAATTCTCCAGCATTTGATTCCTTACTAACAAAGAATTTATTGGTACAGTTGAAAAGTACCCCAGAAAACCGAAGCAAAAGTTTGCTAATTGGTTTAGATGGATCCTTCGAGATTGAGTCGAAAAAGAGAAAGAATATTGCCACAAACAGACAAGGTAACATTTTCATTTATTCTTCAAAAGAAGAGTTCCTTTTGATGCAAGAATTTGCCTTTCTTTGATATCGACATAATGCATAAGAGGATACATAAAGAACCATACGGGTTTTCCGAAAAAAAGCAGGGTACATTACCCCAAAATGTTCCATCTTCCTAGAAAAGTGGACTCGTTCTAGAATTGTTCCAGAAGAAGTTAACCGTAAGCAAGAAGATTGTTTATGAAGAAACAACAAGAAAAATTCATATTCTGAGACATAAGAGTTATATAGGAATTGAATAGTCTTTTATTTTCTTCTTTCAAAATTAAAAAATGGATTTCATTGAAGTAATAAACTATTGTCAATTCGAATAGTTAGTTGAGAAAGAATCGCAATAAATGCAAAGATGGAACATCATGGATCCGTATTGAAGGAGTTCAAGCAAGATATCCAAAGGATAGGATAGGGTATTTCTATATGTGATAGATAGTGTAAATGCAAAAATTTGTCTTCTAAAAAAGGAAATATTGAATGAATTGATTGTAAATTCTGAAACTTTGGTATTTTTTTTCTTCCGGACAAGACAGTTCTCGTAGAGAGAATGAGCTTTCTACAATGATCGCAAACCCCTCAAGAGAAGGAATCTAAAGAATAAAAACTCAGAATAAAAATAATTGTTTGTAATCCAATAATCGATCTTGGTTAGGATGATTAACCAAATTTAATCCAAAAATTTTGCCTGATACATTCGCATCATTAACCGTTTCACAAGTAGTGAACTAAATTTTGTTATTAGAACCAATAATTTTGCCCCCAAGTTTCAGAACCATTTAATCCATAATCATGGGCAAACACATAAATGTTACTCCTGAAGAGAGTAGTAGGTAGACAAAATATTGTCTAGGAAATTTAAGTTTTCTGAATACCCCTCGAATTTTTCCATTTTGTATTTCTACTTGAATCAGAGAGAGATATTTCTCGGTTT